>JAVDPK010001917.1:671504-689244 GCA_034780415.1 Cichlasoma orientale
CACACACACACACACACACACACACACACACACACACACACACACACACACACACACACACACACACACACCTGGAAATGCACTTGAACTACCTTAAGCACTGGTTTACATTACAAAATGCAACTTTTAAGATCTACATTACAAATGCTATAGAAACATATTATGTCTATATTACATGCTCTACTAGATGAAACACCAACTGACACAAGCTTTGTTATGCTCCAACTGCAAGCCATGTATTAGTGTGTTTTGTCCCCTATCTCTAAACAGGATATGAGGAGGTAATATTTATTCATACCCATTACAGCCACCTCAGTGAGATTGTGTCAGGAACAAAGGAGTCTGCACTGAGTCACCAAGAGAAAGCAAAAAGGTTTTCTGTTGTTTTCTTTCACTGTTTTCATTTAATTCTACAACTTTTGGGATAAAAAAAAAATTCTTATCTTTGTGGTCTGGCTTCAGCTACTTTAGCTGTAAAGAATGGGGTTCATTCTGACAGTGTATCCTGGTAGCTTGGATTGAAGTTTTCATATATTTTTGTGTGATATATCTAAGTGATAACCATTGTCTGCTTTCGCAGGACTCTCCCAGGACATCTAGCTTCGGCTGTCATATCAGCCACTGTTCGCGATGCCTTGAAGGCCCAAACCATACCTGTTGCCGTCCAGTACACCCTTTCATCATCACAGGTGGTACAGTGTATTGTTGCAAATAAGTTGTTTGTTTTTGTAAACTTAACAAATGCAGCATTTTATTTTATAGCAATTTTCATCTCTTAGCAAGCAGCACATGGCTGCGGTTTATGTTGCTTACAGCTAGTTAGAGTCCAAGGTAATAGAAATAATAGTTTAAAAATGAGCCAAAACATGATGACCACTCACAGATGTATGGCGTATATCAAGTGAAAAGTCAATAATTGTTGGTTTTTGTAGCGAGTCGAGTATGCTGAATGGATTAGAAATGGGTAGGTTTCTGGGGTATTGTTTCAAGCAGTGGTACTTAGAGTGGCCACAAGAAAGACAAAAGTAAGTACCAGAAATAGGGAGTGTTAGGGTACATGCTGATTGGTAGTGTCTCAAACAGCATAGGATCTGCTGGTTCTCAAACTGTAGGATAGGACCCACTGTTGCGGCAAGCAGCCACTAAAGGTCAGGTGTGGAATCCATGTGAAAATCTAAGTAATCTAAGTTGAAAGATCGTGTTTTTTTTTTTAGGGGAGAAAATAATTAAACATGAGTTTTCTGGTGAGATTTTGCTGATCTTAAAATTCAGCTTTGATATGTAATATTTTTATTGTGGGGTGTGGTGCGTGAGCTGTTTTCAGCATCTGACATGCCAGAAACGGTCTCGGTGCCAGATACTACGGGGCATTTATGTGCCTTTACGAGTTGTGGCTGTTTTGGTGGCATGCAAAGAGGACCACCAGCGTATTAGTCAGGGGGTAGTTATGATGTTCTTGGCTCATCAGTGTGGACAGCGAAAGAGGAAAACAAGTGCAAACATATGATTCTGTTTCTAGGTGGAGTATTCAAAGAGAGTTACTCCTGTTTGTGCCTTTTGGAATTTCAGCCTGATGTAAGTTTGACCAACACACAGTCACGCAAATATCCCTGAAAAATTAGTTAATTCAATTAAGGTAATTCGATAAATGATGTGGGGAGTAGTTTATTGTTTGATGTTCATTTTACAAGACATATTACTATCCCTGCAGCATATCTCAATTCTGAACATGACCATGATTCTCTAGATTTAAAACTAAATGCTTAATCAGTGAGTGTGTTTGTGTTTATGCTTGTGTGTTGTGCTGTGCAGGCATACCCATACTAGTAGCTGGTCCAGTGAAGGCTGCACAGTGATCTTTGTTGGCTCTAGTGTCACATCCTGTCTGTGTAACCACACAACGAACTTTGCAGTGTTGATGAATTACCTTGAATCACAGGTAACTCAAACTAGTTTGTGATGCATCAATTAAATCAGACATACCCAGTTTTGTAAAGATTATGGACTTCATATTATGAAAGTCAAAAAAAGAAAGTACACCATGTTTAAATTCTAAAGTTTTACATATCAGGGTGTGATAAAATGAGGTAAATACAACCTCAGATGATCTACAAACATGACATATTACACCATGTCTTTATTAATTGCTCAAAAATTAAGCCAAAATGTGGAAGCAGTGTGTGACAAACAGTGTGTAACTACACCCTTTGTTTATCACACACAGCGAGTGTGAGCATCCCTATAAAAACTGAAGTTTTGGCAGTTCGCTGATCTGGAGCATTCAGGTGTGTGTTAACACAACGCCAAGAAGGAAAGGCATCAGCAGTGCTCTTACAGAAGCAACTGCTCCTGCCCATCAGTCTGGGAAGTGCTACAAGATAATTTCCAAACAATTTGAAGTTTGTCTTTCTAGAGAAAGATTATTCATAAGTAGAAAACATTCAAGACAGCTGTGAGTCTTCCCAGGAGTACATGTCCCAGACTGTGCAATGCTCAGAGAAACTGCTAAAAAAAAACAAAACAAAAGCTACATCTCGGATCATACAGGCCTCAGCTAGCATGTTAAAGGTGAAATTTCATGACAGTACAATTAGAAAAAATGGCAGCACAGCTTAGGTTTGCAAAATTGCAACTAAACAAATTACAAGACTTCTGGAACAATGTCAGAGGAGACCAAAGATGTTTGTGATAACAAACTGCACTGTGTTTGGCAAAAACCAAACGCACATCAGCACAAACACCAACTATCAAGCACAGTGGTGGAGGGGTAATGATTTGGGCTTGTTTTGAAGCCTCGCAGCCTGGCAGTTATTCAGTCGGCCATGAACTCCTCTGCATACCAAAGTATTCTAGAACCATATGTGAGGCCGTCTGCCTGACAGCTAAAACTTGACAGAAATGATGTCCTGCAATAGGACAGTGATCCCAAGGCACCAGCAAATGTTCAAAAGAATGGCTGAAAAAGAAAAGAATCAAGGTGCTGCAATGGTCCTGTCAAAGTCCAGACCTCAACCTGTTTGAAATGCTGTGGTGGGACCTTAACAGAACTGTGCATTTTGCCTTTGTGACACAGTGTAAAACTGTATGTGGTGAGTTGTTGTTCATTTCAGGTTGTAGTTACCTAATTTTAAGACCTGGTGAGAGCTAGATTTTTTTTATTATGTCCTGATATGTAAAACCTCAGTTTTTTTTTTTTTGTTTTTTTTTAATAATGACTGCACATCTAAATCCAAATCCAGGTTTAATCTTTGATTTTGCAGTACATTATATCAGCCAGCAGGTGCCACTCATTGTGTGCTTATTGTGTTGAATGCATAAGAAGAACTGTTCTGTCTGTTTACCTAAAGGACATAAAAGATGGTAAATTAAACAAGGAGCAATGCCACCAGTAACACTTTGATTGAAAAATATATACATATGTTTTGTCATTTTACCTGACAAATCCAGCGATGAAGTAAAAATTCCCTTTAATTCAGATTTTTCAGTTATGGGATGGCTGCTTGTCAACCACTAATACACTCTAACAACATTCTCCTTTCTTTTATCTTTCCCCCACTGCTGCCTTTCCTTTCTGTCCCAGTGGAGTCCAGAGGAAGAGCTTATTTTGACCAAGCTGACATTCATTGGCTCTGGCGCGTCTCTGTGTGCTCTGGTGGTGACCTTGATGCTGTTCACTGTGCTGGAGTAAGTAACTGATTTTTCCTGACCTGCTTATCTATGATGCGAGAATAGCTGCCCGTTTTCTGTTTGTCTGAGCCAAGAGACACGAGGCAGCCTCATCTTCTTCTGTGGTGCTAAACTTTTTGCACTTACTGTAGCGTCAAGTTCTCTTGCCAGGCCTGATGCAGTGGGTCTACCATGTGTATTTTATATTGTATACTGTGTCATTTTAGTCAAATACCCATATAATTTTGAAAATATCATTTCCAAAGTCAAAGTAGCAAAAAACTCCAGTGTTTATCTTTATATTGTATATACAATTAAAATAATTAAGTCCAATTGAACTCTGTGTGTCATAGTGTTCTTGAAAATGCTAATAGCTTATAATTGGGGCTCATTTTAAAGTCCTGCAAGAACAAAGTTTTTCTACTGATTTTATTCATGTTAGGGAAAATGTACTAGTCTCTATTAGTAATCATTATGTAACAGTAATACCATTTAGGGATACTTGTGTATTTGTTTTCAGCACACACTGTGATAACTGATCGACAGTATCGTTGCTGGTGCTCTGTTCCTAAAGCTGCGATAGTATTGACTAGTGCTAATCCAGTAATTACTGTTGTCTACATGTGAGTCCACCCTGAAGGTTTATGGTGGTGTTCTGCAGCTGTTAATTAACATTACGGTCATTGAGGGCTCACAATCAGCTGGAGAGGAGCTGCCTTGACAATTTATGACTGTTCTAAAAACAGAGAGCGCAGCCTTTCGTTTCACACTCGCTGATGTATGATGTACATGTGTTTGTGCACTTAAATTCACACACAACCAGAGACAAAGCAGAGGCGCACAAAGCTGAGCACACTCTTATTCATACAGTCATACAGTGGTATTACAGGGGTCTCAAACAGTGATGAAGATATGAAATTCAACTTTTTGAAGCCATTTAAAGACAGTATGACTGAGTGTGTGTGTGTGTGTGTGTGTGTGTTTTATTTTATTGTTTTGGTGTTTGAAGCAACAACAACAATAAGCAGTGGTCTGGCTGCCTATGTGGTTTTCTCATTGTGCTGCTACTGACCTGCATAAATGGCGTTGTTAGTATTTTAATGGAAACTGTCACATCTCAGAACCAATCAGTCTGTCTGCTGTCAATCTTATCCCTTCTACTTACAGAAATACTTAAATGCTTACATATTTTAGCAAATGCACAGCAAAAACACAACAATGCATAAAACTCAGTTTGTTTCCCATCTAACAAATTCATTGAACTTAGCATAACAACAGTGTTTAATGTGGTTAAAGCAGTGTACATTTGTCTGTTCACTGCACAATTTTAGAGTATCTCTTGCTCTGCTCCTTTATTCTGTCTGAAAAGCTTTTCTTTTCCCACCTGAAGGCAGCATTACAGTTAACTGCTGATCAACCTGCAGCTTATTTTGACAAATGCAGCATCCCTATTGTTACCTTCATGAAATCATATGTAAACCACACCAAAGAAAATAACCACACATTCGTTCTTTTGTTATGGCCAGATATATGGCTCGTTTATGGCTAGTGCTCATGTGTTATAGCTTGCCAACTTTTTACATTTTGATTGATATTGAGATGTGTTACATAGCAATGCTGCAAAACCAGACAAATACGGTAGCAGTATGATTGAGATAGACATTGGAACAGTGCATTCATGTTTCAGCAGCCTCAGGAACATTTTTCTTCCTTTGGATGAGGTTTTATTATCCCCTTCTGTATCCACAGTATCCCCAAATCCGACAGGACGTCCATTCACAAGAACCTGTTCATTGCCCTTATCTGTGCCCAGGTGATTCTGCTCTGCAGCGGCTCAGCCATTCACAACAAGGTAAATGTTATGCTGATTTTTGACAATAAGTTAAGGTTACATCTATTTGCAATATTTTTACTGTGAAATAAGTAAGTGATCTATCTGGATTAAATTAAATCTGGATTAAAAAAACACCTAATGTTTATATCATCTACAGCATGTGCATTGTACAATCTTCAGCTGAAGATTAGGTGAAAACATGTTTTTTGTCAGTGCTGTGTGCTGAGTGATATTTGAATTCCTAGAAAAATAAATGCTTTATTGTCAAAAACACCCCCATAAATGACTGCTGCCATTCATTCTTTTTGTGGCCCGTTGACATTGGGACAGGTCAGAGTGGCTTTACCTTTAACTTTACCACTGGGGTCTAGTGTTTTTATTTATTTATTTTTAAATTAATTAATCTATTTTAATCTACATTTTTGTTTTTTTCTTTAACAATTAGTTAATTAGAAGGGCTTTGGTATTTTTTTTAAAATTTATGTTGTATATAGAAGTTACATTTTATTATATATTTGCAACATAATCATTAGTTTATAAAAATTAAACTGGTTACATTATGAACAGGTTTTGGAGATGGGGATTTCTTGAGCAGAGGATACAAAAAGCATGCATCAGCATATAATAATTTGTGATGCAGAGATTGATGGTGATGGTGTAAATGGGGTATTTCATCCTAAAACTATAGATTAATTTTTGACATTTTGCATTTGTGTGTGTATTACAGGGCTGTAGCCACTCTTAGCTCTGAGTATCACTAATGCAAGCTTCACCTTAAAATGAAAAATCTTACATTTATGTGTGTTAAGGTGGCATGTACACTTGTAGCGGCACTGCTCCATCTCTTCTTCATGGCGGCATTTAGCTGGATGCTGGTGGAGGGTCTGCTGCTCTGGAGCAAGGTGGTTGCAGTCAACCTAAGTGAGGAACAACATATGAAATATTACTATCTCATCGGCTGGGGTACAGTTGCTTAACCAAACCAAATCATTCCTTTTACACATGTACATGCACTTGCAGGTTTTCGGTGTGGTGAATAACGATGCCTAATACAGACCTTTTTAAGTGAAGTATGTAAACCTGTAACTAGTCAGCTAACTTTTTAATGTTTTAAATCAAATAGTGTGTGGGCTTACATAAATCTAATTACATAAAACTATTGTGCTCAAAGGAGACTTTTCTTTGATTGTGTTTGTAACTATTTACATCACAATAGTCTCTTACTATCTGCCCCACTTCCCCTTCCTTGTAATTTTATAATTTTAATTCTTTTCTTTACATGGAAACCATGAGTAGCTATA
This sequence comes from Cichlasoma orientale, assembly GCA_034780415.1. Taxonomy (NCBI): domain Eukaryota; kingdom Metazoa; phylum Chordata; class Actinopteri; order Cichliformes; family Cichlidae; genus Cichlasoma; species Cichlasoma orientale. The sequence goes on from JAVDPK010001917.1 coordinate 678,306, forward strand.
CAGAAAAATATACAGAAAAAGGCCATGTTTTAATACCTTGAAATTCTGCTGCGTTTGCAATTTTTGTTCCCACATTTTGATTAACTTGCAGTCACAAAATAAAAAACTATGTTATTTTGCACGTTTGGTTAATTGTGTGCACAACATTCTAGGCTAGAGCGTCTTTGTTGGAAACTCACTGATTCAAACTACTGAGAGTAATAAGTCTTAAATGAAAGTGACAAATGCTGTTGTATCCATGTGCAGTATCTCTGTTGCACGTTGTAGACTGCCCATGCGGCCTTAAAGATCTGGGGGTTTTTTTTCGTTTGGAAAACAGGCCATATTGGATGGACATTTTTGGTCTGTTACACTACATAATGTGCACTGTACTACATTCTTTGTTTGGTGATGCTGCCTCTCTGTGTATGCAATTCAACAAAACATCAGTACCTTTACCTCTGTTTATTTTTTTACCTCTCACTCTAACCAGGTCTGCCAGTGCTGATCGTCACCATCACACTAGCATCAGCACCAAGCAAATACTCAGCTGATGGCTACTGCTGGCTCAGTGTCCAGAATGGCATTATTTGGGGTTTTGCTGGGCCTGTCATCTTCATTATAATGGTCAGCAAATCAAATTGTAATCTTTTTATACACACTGTTTGAACTGAAATTGTTAAAGTAGAACATAATGGGCATATTCAGCCATTGTGTACCTGTAATTCTGGCTTAAGAATTGCAGAACTGCAGAATTCAATGGTAGGTTTTGACTGTGAAAGCTAATGTTACTAAAAAAAAAAAAAAAAAAGGTCTTTCTCTCCTGAGATATTTGTGTTTACTTTCATGTTCTTTTCTGCTTGTTTCTATGTAGTTTCTGTTTCCCCTCATTTCTCTACTCTCCTGATTTTATTTTGTAGGTGAATATATTGGTATTAACCAGGGTTGTGGTCATCACCATCTCCACAGCCAAGAGAAGGTCCATCATGTTGGCCATGGGAGCCAGTCCGGTGGAGCGAGCTTATGAACAAATCAGGTACCAACCACAAGGAGGCACCATTTGTCCTCTTTTTAAGGACAAATGGTGTATTCACCTGGGCCAGAGGCCTTGAAACAGACAAGCAGTAGTCATTAAGTGATTTTGTACTACATTTGTCATTTTAAATCAGTAGCTTTTGTTTATCAGGCAGGATAGGAATACTTCTGAGTAAATTTTATTAGTGATAGTTATATAAAGGGCTTTAGCTTTAACTGCTTGTAATGTTATAGTATCAGTGTTTAATATCTTTTAAGTAGTGACAAATGTAAATTTTATATTGTTATGTCTTTTAGTGATATATTTAATTTCTAACCACCACGTTATATCAGAGATCATGTGTATTTGTCAGAGAATTCAAGAATTCAAGAGTTATGGTGTTATTCTATTTTACATTATTGATATACTAATCAATATTCTTCTAATGTTAAAAAAAACACAATACATGCAATACATTTCTTTTAGCTTTGATTAATTTAATGGTAATTTGAAATGCAGTATGCATGAAAGCCACTAACCAAAGAATTAGTTATCAGGTGGACTCGACCTTCTGTAAAGTTACCTATGAAAAAGTTAACTTTCCTAGTTTCATACGATGTAACATTGCTAAACTTGCCTTGGTACATTGATGTCTCTGTTACCATTGCACTGTGATGTCCATACAAAAACATTATAGCAGTCTTTGCAGTTGTCTCTTGCCTCCTTTTTTCACTTCAGTGTCACTGGAGTGAAATCCTGCTTCATTTATTCCCCAGCAAACTTCTATATGATCCTATCAGAGGAAATCATGATAGTGGGTATGTTTGAACCTACCTTAGTCCACTGGGGCTCACAGTAGGTGCTTTATGAAGGTTTTCAAAACAGGCCTTGAACTATTTGCCTGGGTGGCAGCCGTCTCGGAAACTCAAACACATTCCTCCGCTGAATAAACTAGGGCCCGTTGCATGCCATGTCACATACACGAGAACACACAGACAGCTGTTGCGGTTTGGCGGGCACCTAAGCGGAAAGCTAATTCCACTCTAAACAGAATTAAGGTGGATTTAAGGTGGGAAGTTTTCACCCCATGAGCCTTCCAGCTGCACAGAGTTGTGCATGGAACAACCAGCTCACCAGAGCTTTTCAGTTTTGACCAAAAAAAGAAATGAAAAGTTGAGAAACTTGAATTGAATAGAAGATGATGAAGAACCTGAAGAAATGTGAATTTTATATGGTTTGCTCAGCTCAGTGAGCTAGTTTAGAGCTTGTATGCTGCGTTTGCCAATATTTGCCAATGCACTTACAGTTTTGTGGTGTGCGTTTTTTTCGTGTTTGTGGGTACAGGGCTGCAGTGAAAGCAGTGTTGGTGTTGCTGCCCATCCTTGGACTGACGTGGCTATGTGGTGTTTTGGTACCTCTATCCATTGTCATGGCCTACATCTTCGTCCTCCTCAACTCCCTGCAGGTATACACACACACCTAAACAATATTCACAAAAATCTGTGAATACAAGAAGAATCATATCCATCATGAATGCAACACATTTATGGATGCAAAACCTGCCTTTTGGTCACACATGGTCTCCCACAGAGAAATACAGGGATCTACATCTATAGTAGATTATATGATACAATATACTTGTGATTTACACTATAATCAAAATGAGATAGCATGCACAATTCTCGCAGTTGTATTATTATTAATAAAAGAAGTACTTTAATTTTTGCTAGCCACGTATTTAAAAAAAAATCTTGTCAGAAAGAAAAAAATTGAATACAATTGCAGTGAAAACTTTTGAACAACTTAAAAAAAGTTCATACTTTTAACAGCTTTTTTTTTTCATCAGTGAGAAACAGAAAGGTTTTCCATTATACATTGTAATTCTGCCCTTCTCACATGGTGAGGGTACACAGACTGTCAAGGTTTTTATTTGTCAGTGACAAGGCTGCGGCAGAAAGGGGGAAAAAGAGCTCCGGTCTGGCTTGTGTTAAGGAGGTGCTTCATTTTAACAAGGAAAGTGGGTTTGTATTGTTTGTTTGATTATTTCTATTTTATGTATTCAGAGGTCAGCATTACTGTTGTTTGTGGCTTATCAACATTGGTTTTAGGCTTTTAGTGCTGAAAGTCAACAGTTCGATTGTCACAAACTTTGAACAAAGAATTTTTTTTATAGGCGCTTTTTAAAATAATGCAACAAAATTCTAACAAATTTTCCCATGAGAGATGTGCCTGTGGGCGTTACAGCTCCATCTGAAAATAGCCGTAATATGAAATATTGGTTTTGACATGGAAAAAGAGAGAGTTATAGCTGAAGCATTATCTTCCTCAGCAGTGATCAGAGGGAAGGCTCGGATGAAATCACGTAATTCTCTCACTGCAGCAGGCGGCCCCAGGTTAGCCAGCCTCGGCAGCATCTCCAGAACTGCGATTTGTAGTTATCTTTTAATCAGCTGTATCTTTAATTGAGCTGTATATTTAAAGAGTAAATCAATAGAGATTTTAGTTGCAGTCTGATCATTAAGTTAGGCTCCTTGGTTACCATAAATAGTTTCTGCTTCTCCCTCATATCTCATTATATTTTTTCTATGTCAACAGTAATTAATGCAGAAGGTTTTCTGGGCTCCTATTATATGAATGCACTGCTTTACATGCTAATACGTAATATGGATTTCTGTTCTTTTTCATGCATCTGTGTGTCTGCTGCTGTCCAGCCTCTCTCGTTCTGTTGCTTTTTTTGTTCTTCTTTCCAGCAATGTGTTGTGCCTATTGTGGCTATACTGCATAATGGCAAAATGCCAGATGTTGATTAGTCCCTTTCTCTTTGTATCCTGTCAATCACATCACTTTCTTTAACCCTTTTGCAATATACTGCATCAAGCTCATTGAATTCAGTGTTCAGATGTTAAATTTTTTACACCAAATTTTTAAAAATATCCATTGCTTTAACCTTTGTTGTAAGTTAAAAAGAAATAAAAGAAATCAGAAATTTGAGACCAAAATATATAATGGGTTACCTCAGAATTTCCAAAGTAACTGATTGTGATACATGATAGAGACAGCTTGTCTCAGGCCTAAAGTTTCATGAAAATATTCCCAGTTATGCCTTTGACACCACAAATTTCAAGTAGAAGTACAATTTCTTAATATTAAATGTTTTCTTTGTCTTACTACATACTTTTATTTGGCCAAATATGGCACAGGCCATTCACATTCCTCTCTCTATTTCTGTGTGTGTGTGTGTTTACTGGTGCTGATGGGATTTTTTGGGTAGCTGTAAGAGGTCTCTGGTAATACCCAGCTGCTCTGTGATAAAAGGGCTACATAGTGGCTCTTTCAAAAGCATCCACAGTTCAGGAACCCTACCAGTCTGCATTCTGCTCTTTTGACCCCACTGGTCTCACTGTGACATTTAAAGTTGTAATTTTCAGCATTGTGGCAGAATTTCAATACACCTCAGGTTCTGATGACTTCACCTATGAAAAGAGCTACATGCTAAATACAATGAAAATTATATGATTAAAGCCTTTAAAGGTTTTAATGGGTAGTTAGTGGCCTCGCACATGCTCATAGTTGTGGTTTAATTTTCTTTGCTGACAAAAATCCTAAAATCTGGGAGAAACGGGAGTCAAGATGTTATTTATTTTTTTAGCTTTCCTATTGGCTAAAAGGGGCTTTAATGTGGTCTATCAGTGTCTGCTTGTGGGTCTTGGTCAAATTTTGGTCCGTATTCTTTTCAGATTCTTTGATATTTTTCTCTCGCACAACTGTCAGAAATCTGGTACAGAGATTCATTCTTCACTGGATGAACTGTAAAGCGTTGATACGATAATCAGAACATGTGTAGAACATGATGTAATTAAAAAAAATGTAAACAACTCACAGTGCCTAGAGCACAACAGACAACCTAATGTTTAAAACTAAACAAAACCTCCCTTCTTCATTTCTGTCATCTCTTCTCCTTGATTCCAACTTTTCTCCACTCTCTTCCTCTTCTAATTCCTTATACCTGCCATGTCTGCTTGCAGGTGCCACTGCATTGGCATTGCCACTAAAAGCTGGTTAACTATTATCGCCACACTTTCGAGCCCCTAAACCAGAACAAAACAACTTTGGTCCTGGTTTAAGATTTAGTAAATAGGAGGTAAAAAAAAGAGAAAAGAACAAAAGTGCAAAGGCCGTTAAATAATACACATTTCTTTGAAAACTTTTTAGGATTTGAAGGTTTAGCTTAAAGATTTGCTTGTCTTTAATAGAGCCTGTCAGGGCTATAGTCTCATAGTCTTGTTTTTATATTTTCCTTTTGTTTAATGATCCTCTTAATATGTTAATTAGAGCCTGTGTTACAGATGGTCTTGCCTTCTATACTGTCATGGATCCCTTTGGTGTGCGAGAGTACAGCAAAATATGGTCTCTCGGTAATGATACTCATAAAGATGATGAAATGTGTAAAACCTTAACAATGATGCATGCAGAACCTGAGCTAGTGAGCAAGAGATAGAAATAAGATAAAAAAAAAAAAAAAAAGAACACTCAGGTTTTTTAGGAAATCGTTTTTTATTTGCAGCTGTTGTATTTTCAATGGGCCGGCCAAAGCAACATAAAGCTTAAGCGGCAAGCCTTTACTGTTAAATCAATAAAACAGATAATGTTGACAAGCCTTTTTCATTGCTCTCCCTCATGCCCTCCTCGCTCCTCTTCTTCCTGCTCCCTTCTTCCTGAAGTATGTCTACTCTTACTGTTATTTCTCAGTGCAAACCAGCGGCAGCAGGCCATTATGAGCAAACACACTGAAGACCTGGCACACAAATGCACTGTATGTCCGCTTCTCTGACCTCTGCAGCGAGCCTGTCATCTGTGCAGAAGTTATTTAAGTTGTTTAAAAATTCTGTTTGGAAAAACAACAAGATAGAAATATTGATATTTTTCTTGATTAGTCTGATGGTTCATGAGCAGGGTCTTCTTGTACAGCTATATAGAAGTATCGTTATTCTCGTTTTCAGTTTTATTTAATGCTGCAACACTGTGAAGGCAAAACTACATTGTATGTATTTACAATGCTTCTAATGCCCAGCAGATGTAAAAATCCCACAACAGCAGCTGCATGTCACATTTCATTTCAAATCAAAGAGATCAAAAATGAAGAAAAAAAATTGCAGTTGGTATTTTACATCATTAAGGACTATATGGAGTTTTGAGCATATGATGTTCCCATGAGTCAATTCTAACTTCCTACTCTGAGCCAGTAGTTTTTATGAACATCTTCACCATAAATGCAGACATGCCTCATCTGCCTCCTTATCAAGCTAGAGATAAATAGCACAGAATGGTGTGTGTTTGTGTGTGTGTGTGTGTGTGTGTTTCAGCGAGAAAAGGGGAACAGGGGCTCTTTGGGTAGCCCATAAATTGCTCCATCCTCCGTCATCCAATCTCTTGGCAATGTCATTCAAAACCCCCGCACTATCCATTACCTGGGTATAATAGGCTCCTGGCCATGCAGTGTCCATCTTATTATTAGCCCATAACTTTAAACTATCAATAACTTTGAGCTGCCGAGAGAGACATTGGGGGTGGGGTGGGTTGAGGTAAAGGAGCCGAGGGAGAAAACAAAGTAGAGAGGAAGGAAGTTACGGAGTTGGAAAGAAAATGTTAGGGTAACGATCGTCCTCAGTAAGTTCTGGAGAGCGCATTGAGTCCCTGTGGTTTGTTTTGGTATTTTTTCAAGAATATATCCTTTTTTTTTCTGTTATGTCGATTTTCTTCCTGCGGAGGGCAGCCCTGTGCCTTGTCATTACACCACAAATATATAGAGAAATCAATGAGAGGATATATCTGAGCTGTTTCATTCATTTCACATTAAGTTCTTTTATATCACAGGAACTGATGACAACAAAATCTTCAGTTTTCTTATGAAATGAACGCGCTGGCGAGTTGTAGGGAGAGTTTACAGGTGTACAGCTGTTGAGCTTTAGAGGTTAACTGTATCATTTCACTCAGGGATAAAGACGACTTTAGAAAAGATATATGTACAGGCCAAGGAAGAATGCAGTAATTGTATATTAGTTTGCTTCTGTCAAAAAGTTGTCCATGTAACTGTTTTACACTCCTGCCTCTTAAAAATTACGAATGGCCTCTCTTTTGCTTACAATAACACTACATTGGAGACACGAAGACAGACGGTAAAATAGACTTTTTACCTGAAGTGTAATTTTAAAGCAGGATAAGGTTTCAAAAGGAATATTGTTTGCATTGTAATGAACCCAGACCCAGCTCACTTATATCAACACACACTTACATGCACTAGGCTGGTGGACATCAGTATGTATCCATGATATAGATATGATCAATAGAGTCTTGTGCTGCTTATTGATTTTTGCCATATGAGAGATTTGTTGTATAAGTAAGCCATGCTTTTACAGCATCTGAAGTGATTGTTAGAGATAAAACTGAGATAAAATTGGATGTTTACGCATTTAGTCTATAATTGGATGATATTGAGTTGACTGGACTTCATAATATGCAAATGTTTGACTTCTGCTCACACCAATTTTGAGTGAATTGTTGTCAGAAACAACAACAAATTTGTTGCTAAAGGTTTGCTTTTACATAAGTAAAGTTTTTGTTTTAAAACTCTTGACCAGCTGAAGCGTCGTAGTCAAAGTAGTGACTGGATGAGCTGTCACCTAAACAGCTAAACAGAAAATGGGGAAAATTTACTCAGCTTTGGCACGAAAGTGCTTCACATCTGACTTAATGTTGCCTCGAAATATGAACCGATAGCTTTAACGCAGCATCGCTGATCATTTACCAGCTCTCCAAAACCATAACCATGGCCTCTTCAACGTTTTGTTCCCTCCAGGTAAAAACGTCTCAAACCGACAGCATGCATGTATTCAGGAGACCTCACAACTGCCCTTATTCATAAAAACATCACATAGATTCAATTTTCATTCTACTTAATGTCTGAATATGAGATGTGGTTTTCAGTGATTTATAACCACTGAAGAACCTGAAAAATATTATTTCATTAAATTTCTGTTTCATTAAATTCCATTCCATTTTGAACGTTTTGCTCAAACTCTTGTTTTGTGCTTTCATTGAAATTTACCCAGCGTAGAATTATCAGCTCAGTTAACTATCTGCTAATAGATCAAGCTTAGAGCTTAATCTAAAAATATTAGAGATTGTCTTGTCTGTACAGAAGTCTGCCTAATTTTGCAAATGTTGCCCAGCTTTGCCATACAAGCACCAATTTAGAAGAAACGAGGGTATTTAAAAATGTAAAGATTTTCATATTCTGGAGAATAATGCTGTGGTCTGTAAATATTTCAGAGCTCACATGGATTTTCCTGTTCTTCTGTTGTTTGTTTTTGTGCAAATGAAGCAAATGGCAAAGTGAATATCTTTGTTTATTTTATATGGTTTTATATGGTATATTTTGACCTTTGCCTTAACTTTAGAAATAATACACAAAGTGCAAAAAAACCTAAAAGAAGAAGAAAATAAACCAGTGCATGAAAAGAGGTGGTACATAGTGATTCATGCGTGATCCTGCATTTCCAGTCTTGTGTAAAGACCGGCTTTTTTGCTCAACGTAATGCCCTCTTAAGCATTCTAACTGCCTGTGTGCATGTGTGTCTGGATAATGTGTGTGACCACTTGTCACCACTACCATCAACACCCAAGGAGTTAGAAGTTATTTTAATTTCTCATTTGGCAGAAGAAACCAAAACAGCAGGACCTGGATTCAGTTTCACAGTCAGGCAACTCCAGTCCATTCATCTGGACTTGCACAACTAGCCCATTCAAAGCCACAATATTCCTCTCCTGTTCTCTTCTTATGTTTTCCTACTGTACCATTTGTAACTGAGGCTTGCCACATGCTCTTTTTAGGAATGCTCCTTTTTAAGTGTATATATACATTAAGATTTTTGCAAAAGTTATGCTTGTAGAGTTTCTGTTCAGTGCAATCAAGATTTCAATTAAACATATGCAAAATATTATCAGCAAATGTTGCACTAGTCCACTCATGCAGTGACACACTCAGGAGCGTCGATATGCACACATGGCAAACCTCTCACTGGTCAGATTGTGGAGGGAAATGTTTTTCATTTTAGACTGTTTGAGAAAACAGGAACCATATTCCCCTCAATTCCCCTGACATCCTTATTCATTGTCTGCCGTATCTCTGATCACACGCAATTTAAAACAACGGCAATCTTTCCCACTGCAGTGGAATTTACTGGATGTGCTGAGATAGCAAGTGATTGTGAATTTTAGGCTGATTTTATGCTACTTCATTAACAAAGTATCGTTATTCCTAGTATTGTTTTGTACCACAGAACCTAATAATACTTAATGTGCTTTCAATATTTAAAGTTTTTTTCTTCTAATTATTAAATTATTATTAAATTTAAGTAATTTAAATTCTTTATATATTAAAAAAGCATTTGAATTAATGTACAACTTAATTTCTTACATAAATATTTTATGTACAAATTAATTATTATTTTCAAATGTCTGATAATAAATGCAGCAAATTGTGTTTGGATGATGAAAATGTTTAAGTTAATGTAGTCATAGATAAAATCATGGAGATTTATTTATAAATCCATATTTTAATTAGTCTGTTGGATAATTATGAACAAAGAAATAAATACACTACTTGATTGTTTGCATTCCCACTGCCTGGGAAAATAACTTTCCCTTTGAAAAAGAGTCCACTGTTTGTATTGCATTCTCAATTACCAGGCGCGGCATTAAAACAATATTCAAACGGGATACCAAGGTCAGCACTGATTCCCACCATGCCCGTCTGAGATGGCACTTATAATGAGGATGTAGCACAGCTTTTTTAAGTAGTATATTTATAGGGTGTTTTGTCTCAACTTGTACTTATTTTTTCCCCTGTTGTCCCTTTTCATCTTTTTGTTATATTTTTTATGCTTCTTTTAGTTAAAAAAAAAAAAAAAAATTAAAATTAGAGCTGTGTTGAAATATTTCATATAGCCGTATGTTCACCTGTTTGAAGGGAGGATTTCTTATAGATTGAGGCTTATTTCAGAATGTTAGCATCAAGGTTTTTGTACAGAAAATTCTTTCCGAAAATGTTCACCTAAGCACCCTTGAAATTAACTGAAAGGAAAAATATCAACTTTCATTCTCTTATAATGTAAATATTAAGTCTAGGAGTAAAGAGACAGACCAGCAGAACTGAAGAAGGAGCTGCATCAATTCAGATGGAGAAGGACTGATTTTTGGGGTGGGGAATTTTCTTGCAGAGATCAGTTTTAAAAACTAGCCAGGGAAAATAAAGCTGTGAGAATAATAGGCTTCCTGTCAAAAGAGGCGAGAGAATTTCTGTCATTGCTCTTGCCGCCACCCCAAAGACCTCTCCTTGTGTTAAACCTGCTGGCATTTATTTGCCTTAGAATTACCTGCCAGCTCAATTTAGTAATAGACTGTGTCATAAGAAAGCAAACCATCCCCTTTGCCCCCTGCCCAATGATAACTATGTATGTGTGTGTGTCTGTGTCTCTCTGTGGGTGTGTGAGAAAGAGGGAGAGGGAAGGAGTGACAGAGAAAAAGAGAGAGTGCAATTACTCTGTGTCCTTAATGCACATTATAGTTTGCGTTTTATTCCATGCTTTGATGCTATTAGTAATCTCTGTTTTTGTGCGTGTGTGCGCGCATGTTATCCCATCAGCTGACTCTAGACTTTATGACCTCACTCATCCATCACCCTGCTGCCTTCCCCCTCATCCAACCCACACAGCTGACGGTGTCAGGAACAATTCCGACACCCGAAATTACCCACGTCGAAACAATGACCGTTCTATTTATAAGTTCACCGCCTTGCCTTTTGTATTGGCTGACACCACACACACACACACACACACACACACACACACACACACACACACACACACACACACACACACACACACA
>JAVDPK010001917.1:709204-729922 GCA_034780415.1 Cichlasoma orientale
TGTGTGTGTGTGTGTGTGTGTGTGTGTGTGTGTGTGTGTGTGTGTGTGTGTGTGTGTGTGTGTGTGTGTCTGATAAACACTGGTGTGACAGACTCAATTTTCCTTAGAGCTTTTGCTTCTCGTGAAAAAAAAAAGAAGAAAAAATCACTACTACAGCATTGCCAATGAAAGCTTGCCACAAAGAGTCACTGTACATCGGCTCACTAGTCGACAGTTCGTGTTAGATGCCCTTATACATCAAACAGACCCATAATAACCCCCCTTCCCCACCCTCCTCACTCTCCCCGTTGCAGCACGTTCATCCTAGCAATGTCAAGCTCCACGGTGGGTTACAAGTTTCTAATCCAGGACAAGCCGTCCCCTGACATTAAAGTGTCAGGCCAGTATTTATACCTTGTTGGACGCTGTTTGGCTGAAATTGTAGGATGCTGTACGTGTGTCTGTGGTGTGTGTGTCTTGGGAGATTATAGCCTAACCAAAGGACATTAAAAGTTGTCACAAGTCTGTAGCACATACAAACAGGCACACACCACACACACACATACGATTGTAAACCTTAACACCTTGACAAACTCTCATCAAACTCCCCGACCTCATCTTGCAATTGCATACATAGGCGCACGTGCACAAAAACCCTCTTCTGCCCTATGAGCAATCACATTAACACCACACAGGACACTCCTGGCCTTTCCTCTGCACTCTGACCCACACATATGTACTTTATGAGGCCTTATCACAAAATCATTGCTGAGCAGGAGATTTATTTTTAAAATTTCTATGTGCCTTTTGACTCCCCTACCCACCCATTCACCCATGCACCTCACCATGAAAAGGAATGCAATAAATAAATCGGTTAATTAATGTTTTTGTGTGTTTCCATGTGCATGTCTATGTGTTGGGGTTGGAGGGAGGGGACTTGCCTCCTGGTGCAATCTGATATATTGGTTGCTCATGTTATCAGTGAGCCCCCCCATCTACCATCATTTTTACTGCTTCCTCTCCCCTCTGTGGCGGCAATTTTCCAATCCCGCTGGGTTCCACTATCAGAATGCGTTTTTTAGCCATCACTGCTGCCTGACAGTTTTTAGCTAATGCTATCTTGTGCCATAAATCCTGCTTGAAATACTGTATCTACCTGTCCTTTGGTTAGATAGGAGACATTTGGCTCTAGATGACCGCACATGCCCCTATATATTCCCTTGTTGTAAAACATAGGATTGGGTATTGTGCCTTGCCGGGTGAGGGATAAAGAGGCTTTGGCGTGTTACTGCATATGGGGTCATTTGAAGACAAATGGCTCTCCAGAGATAGAGGGATTTATACAATGCATTATTTGCAAGTTAAAATTTAACCCAAAAAGGATTATTCACTGTAACTTCATTTTAGGAATTGAAAGTGGTTATTTAAATTAAAAAGTCCATTTCAAGCTCTAAGCATTCATTTTATTATTAATATTAAGGGTAGGCAGTACTAAGCCAGGTTAGGTCAAAGCCACCCTAGTATTGACTTTTGGGATACTCCTTCACCTCCAGGTTGATACTGTGTGAAACATAAAGTACCGGGCTTTATATTTTGCTAGGAAAATGGGAAATAAAGACAGAATATAAGGCAAAAACAGAGTTTGTACAGTTCTAAAAAAACTTGAAAGTCAGTATATGGTATGACTACCTTTACTCTTCAACACAGCCTGAACTCTCTTAGGCAAACTTTCTTGTAATTTCTTATGCTTTTACTGCACTGGCAGTGTGTTTCCCATGCTGGAAAATTAAACTGTTGCCAATCAGACCTTTCCAGATTTCGTACTTTTCTGCGTTCATAATTCCATCAGTCTTGAGCAGATGCCCAACACCACTGGCTGAAATGCAGCCTCAAACCATGACAGAGCTTCCACAGTGTAAGCAGTGAGATTTAAAGTAAGCAAAGTGGAGACTGGTTGGCTTGTAGTACGCGGGCAGAAAGACAATTGGTCTAGAACAATGACGTCAGCTTTGAGTTCGACAGCATGGAAAAGCAGAAGTGATGTGAAGAATAAACTAGTAACCCAATACCCAGGAAAGCAGACAGAGGAGTGAAAACAGATCTTCTTTATTGAACTTAGGCCCATTTCTGATGAGGCTTCAACGAACAGTAGAAGCAACAGCTGAAGGGCCAGATGCATCTCTCAGGTCCTGCGTCAGGTCTTTGCTGGATTGTTTCCTATGTTTTAAGGACATGACTTTCAGATACTGTTCATCTGTGCAAACCTTTAGACAGTACTATATGGCAACCTGGCAGGAGTACATAATTGGCCCCTGGTATTGTGATAAGTAATTTTAAAAGCCATTGGTCTTCCTATGATCTGTTTATAGTTTAGAGATTTGCAGATGGCTAGATTTAGAATGAGCAATTAAGCTGCCATGCATGGTTGTAAACTGTAGGAGGAAGCTGGAACGCATGGAGAAAAACCACACAAGCACAGGGAGAACCACCTAATTTGACAACTTATTATATAAATTCCACCAAACCTAATCACCCACTATCCCCTTTTTAATTCCACACCACTGTTGACCTCTTTAGCCCCTTTCCTTGCTGTAGCCCTCTACATAGCTGTGGATCTCAAACTACTGCTTGTCTTTTTTTTTGACCCCAGGGAGCACGGTTTTATATACACACACACACACATGGCCACTTTGAACAGTGTTGCCTGTCTGTTTGATACCACATACCTCTTGACCCACCCTGACCTCCTTCTTGTACACTCACAGCCAGATTGCTTTGTGAAATAAAGCTGTCAGTTGTAGGACCCAAATAAAAAACAACCCCCCTCAGTGCTCCATGCCCCTGACACCACTGAAATATAGATATAAATTGGAAGTGGATTAGTTTTTTTGATCTTAATTCAAGTTTTGACAAGATATAGGAAGCTACATGTAAGAGCTAGTAGGAACCAGTCTGCCAAAGAAAAAAATTAATGGGACTAGAATTAAATTTTTACATTTGGGCAGTCCACAGTTGGTGTTTCTTTTTTTTTTGTCTTTATCTGGTAGCATAAAAATAAGTGTTGCTAAAAGACTTTTCAATAATAAAATGCCATTTATTTATGTTGCTGAGACTGCTGGTTGAAGTGAATGACAGTGACATGTAAAAATCCATGTATTTGCCTGTTTCTGACTGCACAAATACAGAAGAGCAGGCCGTGGATATATGAAGCATTCTAGACTGATATAGTACAGTACAGGACTTGGGCAACTCTGGAGCCCCCCTGGATCTGTTTGAGAGCTGTGCAAACAAGTGGGTTTTGTGTGATTGCCGTTTATTTTGGTTCGGCTGGAAGATGCGTGTGCATGGGGAAAACAAAGAGCTCTTTGAGTTAAATTCATATATCAGCCCCTCATGCATAGTGCCCACATTTTAGGAAGGATAATACAGTAGTAATGAGAAAAAAAAAAGTTTATCAAAAAACAGAATTTAGCATGGAAATATCTACTGCTGTTCAGTAAACATCTTTTTATGCATTTATGTACTTATTTTTTTTTAAGTTTTTACTTCAATGAACTCTGTTAATATCAGCAAAATGATTTTTTCCCCTTTATAGTTCTTTAACATTTTAAAACATTCACATATATAAGAGTGCAAAGTAGAATAGATACAGAAGACAGGCTAATAAGAATGATAATGATTGCTATAAAAAACATATAACTATGTGCATCACCATTGGTTAATTTAAAGAAAAAAAAAAATCAGCTGATGCCACTGCTTTCTTATTTCTCACAGAACTGTGCCAGTTCCCGACCATCCAGTTCAGTTACCAACTCTCGTCCTGTCAGTTTCCCACTTGGAACAACTCCAAGCCAGGAAGAGGAAGGTTATGCTTGCAGGACCACACTAAGCCCGGGGATGCAGGAAGAGAGGACCACAGGTGAGCTTTGACACCAGTGTCATGCAACTATAAGTCAAGATAGACTTTTGGGCTCAGTATACTATGTTTGTAGTGGGACAGGATTATCTTGTTGGCACACTGTAATTGTGACTTCTGGCAGTAACCTGGAAACTATTAGACCAGATTCACAATCCTGGAAAATATAGAAAATGTGAAAAGTAGAAAATGAGAGGAGTAATTATGTCAGCAGTGAGCTGCTGTTCAGTGATGGACAGAGCCATGTTTACAGAGCCACAGTTCATCACATATTCTTTAAAAACATTTTTAAATTGCGCTTTTGATTAGCATTTGAGATCACATTCTATGATTCAGTTTTCCCACACAATCTTTTTCGAGTTTTGATCAAAGGATGTGAGACAGCTGTCTTTGAAACTAAACATAATAGCAGATCACAATATTGCTTGCTAATTTGATTACTCTGCTGGCCTTGCTTCTCAAAAAGCACAATCAATCCACCATCACTTAAAAAGAACATGGAAGGCCACCTATTGTGCTTTTTTTTCTATTTGAATGAAAGTTTTATTTCTTTAGAATAACTGAAATATTTTCTTGGTTGTGTATCTTTGTACTTCATGTTTTTAAGATGGCAGCACCTGTAGCCTTGGTTGTAGAAAATTTCTGTTCAGCAGTGGAAGTTTTCCAGTGAAGGATTTTAATTTTCACTGAACACCTCAAAAAAAAGAAGAAAAAAAAAGGAAGCTTTTTTTAATGGAAGCGGTGAGTGTAACATGTTTGGGGGGAATGGTGACAAAGTATGCAGTGCAAATTTCATCCAAACATATGATGTTTTTGATGATGCTCAGCAGTGTCTAAAATAATTTATTTTATGTGCATTAATTTTAACCTAAAAAGATTTTAATTTTAAAAAGTAATAGTTTTTTTTTAATTAATTTACATTTGCAAAGAAATACAAGCCACTTTAAGTTTTAAGAGTCTCATGTATCATTGGTTTATCTTTCATAAGAAGGATAAGGTCAAGTATATGGCCTTATCCTTAGTCTCTGGCTCTCTTCCACAGCATGTCTTATGTCTCTCTCCCCTCAGCCCCAACTGCTTGCAGCAAATGGCTGCCCCTCCCTGAGCCTGGTTCTGCCGGAGGTTTCTTCCCGTTAAAAGGGAGTTTTTCCTTCTCACTGTCGCCAAGTGCTTGCTCACAGGAGGTCGTTTTGACTGTTGGGTTTTCTCTGTAATTCTTGTAGGGTCTTTACTTTACAATATAAAGCTTCTTGAGGCGACTGTTTGTTGTGATTTGGGGCTATATAAATAAAATTGAATTGAATTGACTTGAACTGAGTAGGTGGACACCATCTCATCCTATCAGTAAAGCATGGAGTTGGGTGCATGCTGGTGTAGAGATGTTTTGGTGCTGCTAAAACTTCAGTGTGCTTTACATCTTGTTCCTTTAAAATATTACTTTATTTTGAAGAAGAATATGATGACCTCAGTGCATATATTGAAGCTTGGACATCATTATACTTGGATCTGGATTATAGGCCTGAAGGTTGGATCTCACGACTTGTGTGATCCGATGCAAGATGGTTTGTAGTTTTGATTGCAGCAGTGTAAGTATATTCCCTCACTTGCATATCTGCAAAACATTACCACAAAGCATTCTAAAGCTGAGAGTAGCGGCTGGCTTGTTGAGTGAAATCAGACATCTAAAGTCTTCTGTTAAACTTTAACACTAACCAGACACCCTGGATCCAATCTAGCTGCCTGACCCGAGCTGCACTCAGCAGATTTGAGACTCATTTCATTGTGGAAAAGATCGGTGATACCAGTTTCAAAGAACAGTAAGAAAGAGGTAGAGGTCAAGCCGAGGTTTCACTCTGTCATCTACATTCTTTTTGCAGATATTTTTTACTGTTTGCTAAAAAGTCCATTTTATTGGAATCCAAAAGTTTTAGACCATTTGCAAATTTACTTATATTTAGCACATTTTTCTGTATTTAATACAAATTATATTAACTTAGGTCAAAAGTTTAATCTTTTTCTTTTCTTTTTCTTTTCAAAATGACTTAGCATTTCGTAAGCCTCCCTTTAGTTTTAATGCAATTTCAGCTGGCATGAGTCTACAGGTTGGAAACAAAACTGATAACCTTTGTCGTCCTAACTTGATTTGACAATGTTCAGAAGAACTTCTATGACCACTATAATACAGTCTTCTGTGGCCTTCTTCTTTTTGTAGGTTTAGAAAAAATTCAAGCCTTTTTTGTTTAAATTTTGATGATTATGGCTTATAACTAATCAAAAATCCACTATCTCAGATTGTTAAAATAAAGATCATTTCACTAAAATCAATCAAAAAAGGATTTGCAATACAGAAATATGCAACTTCTAAAAAGTATGCAGTACTTTTAATTTTTTGAGATGCACTAGTGATGTTGGGATCTTCCATCCACCCATTTTCTGCCACCTGCCTGGGTTGGGATTGTGGCGGCTCCCTCTTCCCAGCCATCTCCTCCAATTTCCGGGAGACACTGCGATGCTCCCAAGCTAGCCAAGAGACATAATCACACCAGTGTGTGGTAGGTCTGCCCTGGGGTCTCCTCCCATTTGGATATTTCTGAAACACCACACCTAGGAGGCATATAGGGGCATACAGGAGGCATCCTAGTCAGATCAGTAAATTGGTAGCTTCATTTTGACCTCAACCATTGTAATGGGTGAGCCACCCCCCTCGTCTCTAGACTTTACCTCCTCTACAGAGGGTGTGTTAGTGGGGTTCAGAAAATCCTCCAAGTATCTTCCACGCTAAGACCAGGCCTGTCCAGCATCCTCCCGTGCCACTTGATTCAACTCACCACCACATGGTGATCACTTGTCAGCTGAGCTCTTCTCTTCACCTGAGGATCCAAGACATACAACTGCAGAACTGAATTAAAAAGAAAATAAATAAATCGATCATTGAGCTGTAGCCTAGGGTATCCTGGTGCCAGGTGTACTTATGAAACCCCTTAAGCTCAAACATTGTGTTTGTTAAAGACAAACTGTCACAAGCACAGAAGTCCAATAACAGAACACACCCTCCAGTTGAAGTCCCAAGCAGGACAGTGGAGTCCCCAAATGGGGCACCTTCCAGTATCCCACCCAGGGACTTCAGAAAGGCCGGGGCCTCTGAGCTGTTGTTCGGCATGGAAGTGCAAACAACAGTCAAGGCCCCTTCCCCAACTAAAAAGGTGTCCACTGGGGTCACTTGGTGTATTGTAAATGTGTGAATCCGAAAATAATGCTTTTAAAGTTAGACTTATTTTTGAATATAGAATATGGAGTATGCTCTTTACATGACCTATATCATATCTAAAACATTGTCATATTATTTGGATAGTGGTAGAATATTAGTCTGCACAGCCATACCTACAATGAGTAAACAATGCCCATTGACTTACTTGAACAGGCTGTTTATGGTTTTCTTATATCCAGTGTCATCTGAATGTTTGCTTTCCTAGAAGGAAATGAACTCAAGAAAATATGATTTATTCAAAGGGTTTAACATGATTATTGTCAAAAATTTAAAATGACTTAAATGTGATTGCTGACCCAGAAATAGTGAAGCATCTTTCTCCTTCAGTTTACTTACTATTAGTTGTTAGATCTACGATGAAACGAGCCGTGTATTAGATTTAAAAATCTATGAGAAACTCTGTATTCTGCTTGGAATTTGTTTTAGTCATTTTGTCGCTAACTATGTGTTGAAAAGAAAATAGAACAATTGAGTATCACACTACAGTCTAAGCCTTCTGTAGATAAATACTATGTGGGTAACAGTTTATGACTTGTACAATAATGATATTCACATTTGAAAAGTACATATGCTGTGAGTTATTGCTCATTGTTGCTGTTCTGTGCACCTCTCAGACTGTGATTTATAGCATTTCCTTTGCAGTTGATTTGCATGATCCTCAGCAGTATTACTGCCTCTTTTATTCATACGGTACAGTTATTAAATCAGTCTACATGCCACAGTTACATGACTGAATTAAACTGAGCAGCAAAAATAAAACGTTTTTGATATAACACAACTGTAGAAATAATTGTCAGATATTATTGTTTAGCCTATTTGCTACCCCTCCAGTCTGCTTCTGTGCTATCAAATCTAATGCAAATGCAATCACCTGCATGTGATTTAGTGGGGCCGGGGTTGTTGACCAAGAACTCATACAGTACCACGGCAAGCAGTACAGTGCTATTATTTTGTAGCTGTAACTGCAGTTATTACTGTTCTGACACTGGGTCTGTGATGCTGATACACCAGTTGATCTATTTCTCAGAGGGGCAAGTAGATAATTTTTATGCTTGATTAAATCAGTAATAAATTCACAAGATGTAATAAAATCTGTCTTTTTATAAAAAGTATTTATGGTGGTAATGTACTCCACTGTGGTACAATATGTTTATTCCCCATAATGCACAAATAACAGATGAATCCATTTTCCTTTTTCTAACTATAGCCATTGGCTCTGCTAACTGATATGGGTATGTCACATATATAAGGTCAAGCCCTCCTTAGTAATTGTGTATGTAGGTGTGTGGCTGTGGCTGAGTGGGTGTAAATTTCTGCATGTTGATTGGAACAGATATCCACAGCAGACAGCGAGTTACAGTATGTTAAGGAGTGAGGTTCAGTGAGTAAAACACATCTTTGGTGTGAGCTCAAGAGAAGAACATGCACATGATGAAAGAATAGGGAACAGGGAGTGAAGCATGGGGTATTTGAATCGGAAGGGTTGTGTATAGTATTGATCAAAAGACCCGATGTAATAATGAGTGGAAGGTTGCGAGCCCTATTAAATACAAGTAATGCAAGGTCACTAGTGCTAAGTTACTTCATCTCCTTAGTTTAAGTTTGTTCTTATTCAGAAAACAAAGACAGACAGTTGATTATCTTCCATTTGTGGTTGTTTTGAAACTCCGAGGTCTCATTTACTTCAGTGTTGCAGTGGACTGTAGATATTATAGGCGTTATTATGAACTATGGCTTTGTTGCACTTCTTTGTGTCCAATTTGTGGCATAATTATTTCTCCTTAATGTATTTTTATTATGGCTCTAACTGCATGGCTCACAAGCACTTTATAGATTTTACTAAAGGTTTCACATGATTTGAATAAAAATTTTAAGAGCCTACAGTTTCAATTGTCAATAGAAACAAAGGGAAATAGATGAGTCACCTGCTCCATTTTTGTCCCCTGGCTACCAGGTGACTATAATGAAGAAAAGGTGTTGTGAAGTGTTGTGCAGTCCTCATAACTTTATGATAGTAAACCATATTTCTGGTGTCATTTCCAGTTTGAGCAACCTAACTTGTAGGAACCATATGCCTGCACATTGCTGACATCTGACACCCTTTCCCTTCCTATTTTCCTAACATGTGTTTCTCGGCATCCCATGCAATTAGGGGCCTTGTCGATAGAAAGTAGTGTGGCAGAATATTGCATGCATCTTCTGCAGATTACACACAGATCACACAGACACTACCAGGGGGTTGTCTCCCCCTTACATCCCTCCACCCGGACACCATCACTTGTCATGCATGTTTAGCCCAGTTCATTGACATGCAACAGGATCCCCTTCTCCAGATATACACAAAAAATTGAAATATTCCCTTGTGGAATAACAGCATGTTTCAATTTTTTCTGGGCGATTGCTGTAGTATCACTTTCTGGATTTGCATGCCATGACCACTTCTGTAGACTGTTGAGTATGTGGGCTACAGGACTCTGTCAAATGTAATGATATTTTAACAAATAAATACCTAATTTATAGGTATTGTATCAAATGATGTTAACGTTAATAGCTGTAACACTGCATTATGAATGGTAGTGAAACTATATTAGAAATACTTGAAAGTCTCTCACAAAATCAGAGCAGCTGTTAGGTGACTAACACCTGCTTGGCCCCCTATTTCTCTACGCTTTTTGCTTTGGATGTTGGATGAGCATGTGTAAATTTGTCGAGTAATGATATCCTTGCAGCATGCATACAGGCCATTTGCAGTTATACTTTTTTTTTTTTTTCACTTCTAAGACCAACTTAAATGACTCAAATGTGTGTCTGGTGTTAGGTCTGTTTTTTTTGGTAAAATAATGATTGTGTTTTCTATTAGATTAAAAGCTTTTAATAGGCCACTGTTATTTGAAGACGCCAAATATGCTTCAGGAAGAAGAAGAAGAATCTGTTCCTCCTACATCAAATTGATAATTACCACAGCCAAATCACATATCCTGGAGGAGAGGTGTGCATGCGTGTGTCTTTGTGACAGAGAGGTATTTGGCCTCTGAATGGCAGCTTGTGTTCAATGTCTCACTGATGCAAAGTGATGTGTGCTAATTCTACATCTGCTTTAACCAAACAGGGCTCAAAAGTTCAGCCAAGTTCCCACAAAAATCACATCCTCACAAGTTACCTTCCCTTGCTCTCTCTGTCTGTGCATGAATTAAATTTTGTTTCCTTTGTATTATTTTTGAAGTGATAGGCAAATAACGGGATAAGTCTTTGGGGTTTTGTGTGTGTGTGTGCGCGCGCATGTGTTTTTGTGCAAACTGAGACTTGGCTTGTTGGTTTGGCTGTTTAGAGCATGTGTGGCCCTGAAATGGGCTCCTGTCATGTGGGCTCAATCTTTGAGGAGTTGATTGTAGCCTCACAGTGTAAATACCCAAACAAACAGCCAGCGGTCAGTTTGCCATGTATTTACATTCCCCTTCCTCTCTCCAACTTGGTTTCTCTCACTCATGCTCTTGTATCTGATTTGTTAACTTGTATTCACTTTGTATCCTTTCTTTCTTCATTTTTCTGCTCCCTCTTTGTGTGACCTGCTCCGCTTCCATTGTGCACTGTCACTTTTCTATGTGAAAAATCTCCCAAAAATTCTTAGGTTATTTGAAACACTTAAACAACTGCATTTCCTGAACTTGTATTACACTCTGACATTTTATATTTATCACACCCAATGAGAGAAATCCAGAGATGAAATATTGAGCCCATTTGGTTGTTCTTAAGTGGCTTTAAGCGCAACTGTTTATGCATATTCGCCCAACCGCTACCAAGCGTTCCAAGCTTTACGAATTTGTTTTCCACAGCTGTTCTGCATAACAACTCCACGCTATCATGCGCAGGCGAAAGTCTGGTGTAGAGAATCTATTCATAATTCAAAGAAACAACAAGGCACAAGCTGTGGCGTTGTCAGATATAACAAATTGAGGAGGAAAAGAGTTGAATTTGTATCTGCTTACGGAGGTTGACTACATTATACATACTGCAGGAGCCGCTGAGTGTGGGGTAATAGGATATATGATGGATGGCCAAGCCGCATGAGCTCCCATTCCTCTGGGTTATTCATCTATTTATCTGCTTATTTATTTATTCCTTCACCCAGAGAGACCCTCACAAACCTAAGATTTGCCTAAGATGCATAATAGAAAAAAAAAAAAGGCTGAACATTGGTCAGTATGGAAATGGGTTTGAGTTCTTGAAGTCCTCTGTTGAACATGTGTCAGTTGTACTGATGTGTTTCCTGATGTTCACTGGTGGTGTTGGTGGTTTAAGATGGCCAGCAGTTTGTTGAATCGTATTTCGTCTTTCAAGTAAACTAAACAACAAAGTTGTTTCTCTGGAAACTTTTTCCAAACCACAAATTAAACTTGCATCGCACACACTGAAACAACCATGCAAACTTGTCCAATTAAATTCCAACACAGCCAAGTTTTTGTCTCTTGAGGGATTGCTGCATGCAGATGCTTTAGATGTTAATGTCCCCATGATGAGCCATGGAATCCTTCTGCTGTTTGTGTGACCCCCCCCCCAAATATTTTATGTGTCTAGCTGCACTGCAATCCCACTATCCAACAAACATTTTTAAATAGTAAAAAAGTGTAATATTACATTTTAGTTTGTTGAGTAAAATAGGATAATCATGAAGTTAAACCTAAATGAGATTAAATCAAACCGAGACACACGTTTGAAAAATATTGGATTGATTCAATTCAGTAGCAGCCAGCTGTCCAACATGAAACCAAATCTACTGGGATTCCTGTGACATAGAGTCAGCACCCACCGCATTTAATCGTCAACTAACTGCCCATTATGTTTACCCTGTCACTGCTCCACTATCAAGGGTGTCATTCAAGGTCCTGCATGTGACCAGGGGTAGGTCACCTCCCCTGGGCCAGGCTGTTTTGTAGGTTTCCTCTCCCCCTCTTCTCCAGCAGAGAGGAGACACTATACTCTGGTAAATATGCATTTCATAAAGCAGAACCGCGATCTACAATATTCTTTTTTTTTCTATGTTTCCTTCCTGTTAGTGACCTATCCAGGGTGCACCCCGCCTCTCACTCAAATTCAGCTGGGATAGGCTCAAGAACCCCGCAACTCTGAATTAAATACGTGGTTAAGAGAATGGTGGATGGATGGATGTTTCCATCCTTTCTTTTTTGCTTGCAACTGTTTGTGTTTGCACACATTACACAACACGCAAACCTATTTTTCTGCAAGTATCTTAACATAGTGCTAAAGCATTTACCACTGCTTCCATCGTGCAGCTGCCAACAGCACCTCTGAACCAATATCAGCTCCTCCACCCCCTCCCCCAGAACATTTTTCCATCATCCCAATCTAAACCGCCGATGGCAACGACATAGCTGCTAGCTTACGACAAAGCAAAGTGGGAAAAAAGGGAGAGAGGAAGGCTGTAAGGGGGTGGGGGTGGGGAGGTTAGGCCGTAGATCAGGGCAGGGAGGATGGCGGCGAGACCAGGAGGTGACAGGGGAATAACATCCCTTTCTCCTCAATCGACAGGGACCATAACTCCTGCCTCTCCAGGGACAGATTGAGAAAGGCAATAGCCCTAGGGGCTGTGAAGCACGGATGCTTAGGAGAATTGAAAGTTAAAAGAAAAACGCAGTTTGCCGAGCCACTGCCACTGATTGAGCCAACAGCAACACTCGTAGCCAGTGGAATTTTGTCTCATTTCTTTTAATTTTGGGGCAGCAATAGAAAGGCCCAAGTAGCATACCATTTATACTAATAATCAAACAAGTCTCAACGGTTGTTGTTGTTAGAGCATTTTATGCGCTCACTAACTTCGTAGTAATATGTCTTTCGTTTTCAGTGGCCTGAAATCTTGGGGTCAATTTGGCGTGAAATGTTTTTTGATAAGACGGCATTAAAATGCCTACATAGAGTTGAAGTTTACCTTTTATTTCTTTACTTCTAGTTTTCTTGTGAACTTGGCCAATAACAACCAGGCACTGTTCTAACGCACATGCAGTAACAAAAAAGTGTTTTCAGAAAAAGTTCAATTTCCTTTTTGTGTTGTGTTGGCCTTCTTGATACATTGTAAGTATATTATTGTACAAACAGTGGTATAGTCATTTCAACATGCAAAGAAATATTTAAAATAATTTATTTAATAGACCAAACCTAACCCTGTAAAATAGTTTTTCAAGATGCTGAAATGTAGCCACATGACAGATGTATTGATAGACTGTATATTAGAGATGGACTAAGTGAATGCCAATGCTAATGTGCCCTAAATCTGCATTATTTCTAATATCCTGTAGGGGGCACTCCTTTAGTTACAATAAGAAATCTGATTGTGTAGAGTTTATAGTCTCTTTCAACAGTTTTTTTAAGTAATAGAGTAAAAGTATGATTGGTCTCTTAGTCACATCCTCTCCTTGCTTATCACGTCCAGTTTCAAAACAGTAATGCTGATGGCAATAACACTTTACTGACTCACAGCAGGTCTTCACTAACCAGTGAGTAATATCATAGTGTCTCTTATACAGCGTATGCATTCTACATATAAAGTCTTTAAAATATAGGTTTGTGGCTTGTTGAGCCAGTGCTTGATTTGTTGAAAAGGAGTAAAGATACAAATTTCTGATACAGTCTAAAGTTGTAAAACACTCAAGTTGAATCTGAAGTATAGGTGGTAACATTTTCAGAGGACCTGCACGCAGGTGCTGGCCTCATGCATTTGCATACTTCTTATCTCTCCTTTCTTGCTTTTCTGTCTTCCTTCACCCTTCCTTCCTGCTGTCTCAGTTTTGGTGCCCAGCTTCTCTCCTCCACAGTCATAATGCTATGTTTGGGTTTGGAGCGGCTGGACAGCGGAGGGAGGCAAGGACGTAGCGGCTTTTATAGCTTGATCAATTTTACAGTGGCTTATCGAATAGCTTTTAATACCATCCTTTATTTTCAGCTGTAAGCTGCAGAGTGTCTGCCGCTCCGGGGCTGATGTGATGGCTCGCTAGAGAGTGAGAGAGAGAGCGAGAGACAATAAATTTTAATACATTGTCTCTGGAAAATTACACATGTTTAATCATTGATTTTTATTGGCTCATCATGATAACATTATCCCAGTGGGTGAGAGTGGGCTCATAAAAGAAAAGTGACTGAATTAGTTATGACATTTTAAAGACTGAATATGACAAAATTAACCACTGGCATAACCTTTTCTTTTGTCTAATGCACTGTTTATGGATTGGCGTGGTAACTCTTATATCTGTGGACAATTTGATGTAGTAATCATTTAAACCCTTTACTGTTGTTAAATGGAACCTTTATAAGCTTCTCTGCTCTTTGCCCTGAAGTCCCCTCTTCTGTTTGGGGATTCATAATTAATTGTCAACTTTAAAAAAAGAAAAAGGAAAAATATTTGGAGATATTTGGAGGGATGACCAGTGATGTCAGTTTTTTCCAGTAGTTTTTGAAATCAGAATCAGTTCGAGATGAAGTCACTTTAACCACACGATTGTCTTATTTGCCAGCAAATAAACATCATTAAGTCTGCAGCAAAGACTGATTGATAGGATAGCCTTTTGTTCTGTCTGTAGCCTTTCCAGAGACATGAAAATATCCCAACTATTGAAATTTGTTGCTACTAAGTTTGTGCAATTTATTTGAACTATTTATTTGAACTTTATTTTAATGGACTTGAATATGAATACAAATAGTTTACAATACAAAGAGTTCGTGTGTGTCCACGTGTGTGTATGTTTGTTATATGTATATACAGTATTTGACTGTTAACCAGACTAAATTAGAACAAAAATAGAATGTTATTTTCTCTTAATGTAATGATACTCCTAATGTACCTACTATACTAATATACTCTTTCCTTTGGTCTACCTTATCTTCTGTCACATTCTTTGTGATTTCACCTCAGTAACTACAGTATAGTGCAAGAAAGGTGAAATTTAAGTGTGTGCACCAAGATTTATCGACTGCATATAAAAAAGATATCAGGGTCATTAAGTCCAACTGTACTGCCATCAAGCTGATGAAAACTGGCAAACACATACTCTTCATAATGCCTGGTGTGTGTGTATAAGAGATGTGATAAGGTAGATTGACTTCTAATATAAATGGTAGAGGTGTCTACTGACACCAGTATAGCAGTGCCCTTTGTGTCCCTGTCTGGCAACCTTATTTTGTGCTTGTGTCTGTAGCTATGCAAGATTTCTTGAGTGTGTGCTTGCTGCCATTAAAGATCTGTATATCCTTGTGTCTTTTTTTTTGTTGTTGTTATCTTGTGTTTTGCAGATACAAATTTTTGTGTGTCTTGGTGAGCTTCTGAGTGCACAAGAGTAACTTTGGGTAACTCTGGGGTGATGTGTGCAAATGTGTGGACTAGTACACCCCCCCCCCCCCACGACACACACACACACGCACACACACACACACACACTGCATAAAACACACAGGTTAGCCCTCCTCTACGCCGGCACCTGCTCCGCTGAAGGTGAAAGAAGTGCTCACTTGAGCTCATTGAAAAGTAGATGTGACAGTAAATTTTTCAGGCCCTTGTGAGATGGGAGATCTTGTTATAGCATTCAGGATGGGGGTCAGGGCAGTGGCTGCTTGATGATTGAGGAAAAGAGAAGTAAATTCATTCTGCTTCGGGCACTTTGTCAAGTGCCAGTAGCTTACCGTTGAGAGCCACTCACCCATCACCGTGTTACGGCCCCAGAGGTCACATCCACCACCATAAATCTGCCTCGCCTCCTCGCCTGCTAAACCTATTGCCTTACCCTCGCTGAGCACGAGTAGGGAGAGAGGCTGCAGCTGCTGCGACTGCTGCTCATAGTCGCTCAAATGAAAAAAAGACAGAGGGGAGAATATAGATTCTCCTTTTGATGCCGCTGATGGTGGAAGAGCAGGACACTGGGTGTGCTCTTACACAGCACACAGAAATGTGTCCACTGGGACAAAAGGTTCTGTTGTCTGTGTTTATGTTTTAAAGGAGGGATGTTTTGTGTTCAGATAGGGCCCCTGCATGTTTGCACATAGAATCTGGTATGAAGCCACATATTTTATTTGTGTATTTAAAGTAGGGTTGCACAATTTTCACTGAAGCATGAAAGTGTAACAGAAAAGTTGGCAGTTCGGTGATGCACAGTCAGTTGTGTAAGGAATAACTCCTCACTCTTCCGTATAGGCATCAAATTCTTTTTCATCCTGCTCTAACTATGCCCCCTGTGAAACTGTATTCCCTCACCTATCTCTTTTACCTGGTGAGTTTCTCCTCTTCTAAAGGTCACCCAGTTTACAAGTTTTTTTTCACAGAAGGTATTATATAACCACAGTTCTGGAAAAGTTGGGATGTTGTGTAAAATATCAATAAAAACAGGATGCAGTCTCATAAACCCATATTTTCTTCACAATAGAACATAGAAAACACATCAAATGTTTAACTGAGAAGTGTACCATTTAAAAAATAAAATAAGGTCATTTTGAATTTAATGGCAGTAACACATCTCAAAATTTGGGAGAGGGCCATGTTTACCATTGTGTGGCATCCTCTTCTTTTAACAACAGTCTGTAAATGTCTGGGAACTGAGAAACTGGTAACTGAGGAGACCAGCTGGTGGACTTTTGAGAGAGAAATGTCGTCCTATTCTTGTGTGATATAGAATTCTTGCCGCTGTTCTGGGTCTTCTTTGTTGTATTTTTTCTTTCATGATGATCCAAATGTTTTCAGTTAGTGAAAGCTCTGG
The DNA here is from genome assembly GCA_034780415.1 of Cichlasoma orientale. NCBI lineage: Eukaryota > Metazoa > Chordata > Actinopteri > Cichliformes > Cichlidae > Cichlasoma > Cichlasoma orientale. Next base: position 726,120 of record JAVDPK010001917.1, read on the forward strand.
ACTACGGGCACATCAGTTCAGCACCCAGACTCTTCTGCTACAAAGCCATGCTGCTGTAATAGCTGCACTATGCAGTTTAGCATTTTGCTCAAATATTCAAGGCATTCCAAGAAAAAAGACGTCATCTGAATTGGAACATTTGTTGCTCTAAAATCAGTATATACCTTTCAGCACTGATGGTCCCTTTCCAGATGTGCAAGCTGCCAATTCCATACTCACTGATGCACCCCCGTGCCATCACAAATACAGATTTTTGATCTAAGAGATGATAACAAGCTGGATGGTCCCTCTTTGTCTGGAGGACATGCTGTCTATAATTTCCAAAAAATAATTTCAAATTTTTATTTGTCTGACCACAGAACACTTTTCCACTTTGCCTCGGTCCATTTTAAATTAGCTTTGGCCCAGAAAAGACAGTGGCATTTCTGGATCGTGTTCATATATGGTTTCCTTCTTTGCATGCTAGAGCTTTAACCTGCATTTGAGGATTGGATGGGAAATTGTGTTCACAGACAGTAATTTCCATGACAGAATCATGCCTGTTTTTAATGCAGTGCTGCCTGAGGGCCTGAAGATCACAGGCATCCAATATAGATTTTTTGTCTTGTCCCTTGCGCACAGAGATTTCTCCAGATTCCCAGAATATTATGAACTGTAGATGATGAGATATTCAAAGTCTTCACAATTTTACATTGAGGAACATTAGTCTAAAGTTGTTCCACAATTTGTGGATGCAATATTTTGTAGATTGGTGAACCTCTGCCCATCTTTACTTTTAAGAAACTCTGCCTTTCGAAGATGCTCTTTTTATACCCAATCACATTACTGACCTGTTGCCAATGAACCCAATTAGCTGCATAATTTTTCCCAGCTTTTATTAGATGTGTTGCTGCCATCAAATTCAAATGGGGGGGGGGGGGGTTGTACTTTATTTTCCCAAAGAGCTTCCTCATACTGTTAACAGGGTAGGGAGGTATAGGTCAGCAAATGCCTTTTATGGTGTTATTGCATGTTTAACATGCAACATGATATGCTAACCAAGTTAAAAATCCACAGAAGAGCAAGAGGGAGAATGTGTAAAAGAAGCATTGCAGAAGATGGTTGAAGACAAAGAGATTAGAGAGTGACCAAAAGGAAGAAGAAAGCTGATATATGCAATTAAATAAGGGATCAGGCTGTTAAACAGCTGGGCTATTACAGTACCTCAGATTGATCAATTTCTTTGACTACCTAAGGAATTGGTACAGTGCTTCATTTCAATACCTGAAACTGCTGCCAAGATACAAACTAGCGAAGAACCGATAGATATATAGACAGTATATTGCCAAAAGTATTCACTCACCAATTCAAATCACCGAATTCATGTAATCCAATCACTTCCATGGACACAGATGTATAAAATCAAGCACCTAGGCATGCAGACTACTTCTACAAACATTCGTGAAAGAATAGGTCCCTCTCAGGAGCTCACTTAATTTTTGGCATGATACTGTGATAAGATGCCACCTTTACTTAACAAGTCCAGTCATGAAATTTCCTTGCTACTAAATATTTCACAGTCAACTGTTAGGGGTATTATAACAAAGTGGAAGTGATTGGGAGCAATGGCAACTCAACCATGAAGTGGTACACCACGTAAAATCACAGCGTGGGGTCAGTTGAGGCGCATAGTAAAGAGAAGCGAACATTTTTTGTAGATTAGCACAAGAGCAGTGCATAGAGAGCTTCATTGGATGGGTTTCCATGATTGAGCAGCTGCATCCAAGCTTTACATCACCAAGCGTAATACAGAACGTTAAATGCAATGGTGTAAAACACATCACCATTGGACTCTAAAGCAGTAGACACGTGTTCTCTGGAATGATGTACCAGTCACAAGTTTGGACACACCCATTCATATGAATGCTTCTCCATTTGGCAATGTGATAGACGAGTCTGGGTTTGGTGGTTGCCAGGAGACGGGTACTTGTCTGACTGCATTTTGCCAAATGTAAAGTTTGGTGGAGGGGGGATTATGGTGTGGGGTTGTTTTTCAGGAGTTGGGCTCGGCTTTACTTTCAGTGAAAGCAATTTTTACTTAAGCATACTAAGACATTTTGGACAATTTCATGCTCCCAACTTTGTTTGGCCCCTTCCTGTTCCAACATGACTGCACACCAGTGCATAAAACAATGACCTTGAAGACATGGATGACCGAGTTTGATGTGGAAAAACTTGACTGGCCTGCACAGAGTCCTGACCTCAATCCGATAGAACCTCTTTGGGATGAATTAGAGCAGAGACTGCAAGCCAGACATTCTCACCCAACATCACAAATGCATCTCTGGAAGAATGGTCAAAAATTTAAATAAACAGAAATCTTGTGGAAAGCCTTCCCAGAAGAGTTGAAGCTGTTATACCTGCATAATAAACCTATAGATTAAGAATGGGATGTTACTTAAGTTTACATGCGTGTGAAAGTACGCATATGAACACACACGCATGCGCACACACACACACACACACGTACGCGAGCGCGCACACACGCACACATCATGAGTTATCAGGAAGAACATATTTGTGATTTTTAACTCACTGGCCAGAGCCAATGAGTTAAAAATCAATGTAGAGTGGAATGTAAACAGAGTAAATAGACGTGAATGAAAAAGAAATACTCAGTGCATCTTGGGAACCCCCCAGCAGCCTAGGTCTATAGCAGCATAACTAAGGGATGGTTCAGGATCACCTGGTCCAGCCCTAACTATTAGCTTGAGCAAAAAGGTAAGTTTTAAGCTTAATATTAAAAATAGAGAGGGTGCCTGTCTCCCGAATCCAAACTGGGAGCTGGTTCCACAGAAGAGGGGCCTGAAAGCTCAAGGCTCTGCCTCCCATTCTACTTTTGAACACCCTAGGAACCACAAGTATGCCAGCAGTCTGAGAGCCAAGTGCTCTATTGGGGTGATATGGTACTGTGAGGTCTTTAAGATATGAGGGGGCCTGATTATTCAAGGCCTTATATGTAAGAAGAAGGATTTTAAATTCACTTCTGGAGGCCAAGGTAATGCCATCCAGAGTAAGTGCCCAGTTAGACAGTGTCTCTAAGATTTAGGGGGCTGAGTACAATAACTTTATTTTTATGTTTAGAAGCAGGAAATTAGAGGTTATCCAGGTCTTTGTGTCTTTAAGACAGTCCTGCAGTTTAACAAATTGATGTGTCATCTGGCTTGATGGGTATCATCTGCATAACAATGACAATGTACTGTATGCAATGCTTTCTAATAATACTACCTAAGGAAAGCATGTATAGTGTGAATAAAATTGGTCCTAGCACAGAACCCTGTGGAACTCCTTGATTAACCTTAGTGTGTGAAGACGACTCGTCATTTACATGAACAAATTGCAGTCTATTAGATAAATATGATTCAATCACAGCAGTGCAGTACCCTTAATAGCTATGGCATGCTCTAATCTCTGTAATAAAATATTATGGTTAACAGTCTCGAAAGTTGCACTGAGGTCTAGCAGGACAAGCACAGATAATAGTCCACTGTCAGAGGCCATAAGAAGAACATTTGCAACCTTCACTAATGCTGTTTCTGTATCATGATGAATTCTGAATCTTGACTCAAACTCTTTAAAGAAACCATTCTTCTGCAGATGATCAGTTAGCTGTTTTACAACTACTCTTTCAAGACTTTTTGAGAAAAAAGGAAGGTTGGAGATTGGCCTGTAATTAGCTAAAACAGCTGGGTCAAGTGATTACTTTTTAAGTAATTAAACCATTACTTGAAAAGCCATCTTTCGACCCAGCTGTGTTAGCTAAT
>JAVDPK010001917.1:730959-765825 GCA_034780415.1 Cichlasoma orientale
TGTGGTACATAGCCAACTAATAAAGATAGATTGACTATATTCAAGATTGAAGTATTAATTACTGGTAGGACTTCTTTGGGCAATATGGACCAGTGAAGGTAAATTCAGTTTAAGTAGTTTTTTTTTTTTTTTTTTTTTTTTTGTGATAGTAGTAGTAGTAAAATTTATTTTATTTGGGAAGTCTCAGTGACTGGGGCTGCATAGATGGTAGAAGGAAGTTTTACTGAAAAAGAATAGCTCATAGCAGCTATATGTGGATTATGGACCATGAACCAAGGCTAGTTCTTTTTAACTTATGTGAACTGTATTTTAAACAAGCTCTTATAGATAGAACATCCACAAAACTGCCCAAATTTTTGCTAGAATTCTTTTTTAGTATAGATTGTTAAAGAACTCATGAGAAATGAATTGAAGCAAACTACGAAAGCTTGTTCTGTCTTTAAATTGATGATTGATATATTATTGTAAACTTATCAGTACTTTTGCCCTATGCTAACATTTCTCTAGGGTGGTGGTGGTGGACTGGATTCAAAAGAATGTAAAAGCATCCATGTCTGCTGTGGGTGGATTGGTTTGGGCTCTTTTTTGTACACATGCTTGTCCATATACGTACGGAGTGTGAGTGATTGCTTCTTTCTGAAGTTTGTCATTGTGCACCATAATTACACCTGCCCCAACTATATGTGTTCGTATGCATTCTGCTGTTTATGTATACTTGTGTATGTGTGTGCACGCGTCTTCCAAGCTTGTAATATATAACCGACAGCCTGCTTTCAATATAACCTCTTATTAGATGGTGATTATCTTGCCTGCATCTGGCATTTTTCAGCAATTGACTGAGAGTTGGAAAGGCCAGGGGCATACTGGGTGGAGAGGAGTGAAAACTTCCCAAACCTAGCCCTGGTTCACAGCTGTCTTTTGTAGTGTAAATTTTTACCATAGATTCAATGCAACGAGATACCATTTTAGATATTACTGTTGTTTTAGTGCTGCTGAATTTTATGTTTTTAAAGACACTTAGTGAAACCATAATATAATTGTAGTTCAGCAACCATTTTACATAATTGTGTTATCTTGATTGGATCTTTATATTTACGTAGTCACCAGCACTGTCACCACCACAGGGTGATATATATATATATATATATATATATATATATAAAGATCATTTTGTCAGTGACTACATCTTGTTGGAAGCAACTTTTATTAGTGCAAAAAAACCCCCAAAGGGTATTTAACATATTTCATATTCCAATGAGCTACTGTCATTGATGACACACTACCTAATTCGAAGTGTGAATGTATTGCCATGAGGTGCCAGCAGTAGCATTATAGTGCAATAGTAGTAACACAGCATTATATACAGTCACACAACATAATACACATGTAAGCACAAAACCAGCATAGTATTTTCTTTGGAAAGTTTCATTAAAAGTGTAACATCTGTTTAATACTTAAGTGTAAAAAATATTTTGTACCTGGGATGTAATATTTTGGGTCTAGCTTTTTAACGATTTACTTAGAGCCCTGCTGTGGCTGTTTGTTCTTTCTGTCATATTGTATGCAACTAGCAAGCGTTCCAGCAATGCTTTGTTGAGTCATTTGTTTACTTTTGGGCTATTAGCATCAGCTTCTGCTAATATCTTCTCCTTGCATGGCTTCATACCCTAATTGTAATCTTCAGTGTATTTTGCTTTGAACAAGTCTGTTGTGTTTCCACCTTTAGTGGAAACACAACATATGTTGTAGTGCTTTGTTGGAGACCTCGTGTAGCCAAACCATTTCCATTCTGTTGAAGTAGCTCCATTTTTAGGTACTAAATTGTCATTAAAGGCCGACATGCTGCTCTGACATGTTTGGGCTTGTTGTGCTAGGGAACTTAAATGCATTGGATTGCTATATCATTGATATCATGAGATTACATTTTTTTTATTACCTACAAAATTATACTGATGTTATTATGGGTGGTATGGCATGATAACATTAACTTCCCTGTAGATGTTTCCTTAAGTTTGAGCAATTTCAATTTGACATCATTTTCACAACTGGTAATGAACCTTTGCACACTAATGTAATGTTTGTTGATTTAGCAGTAAAATATTATAGAATTATCAGTACTGAAAGATATTGTCGTTCAAAGACATGATTATTCGTGTTGGAGTGATCATCTGGGCCCCATCTGGTTATGCAGCATACATTGATTTAGTTTTTTAGAGAGAAGGTGTTATAAATTCATACCAGACAATGAATCGAAAATAACTTAAAATTTGAGTGCAATCTGCCAAAGGACTGGAATGTAGAGCTCCTTGAAATGCATCTCATGGTACTGCCCTGAAATTTGTCCCAGTGGCTGTTTATTTATTTATTTTTGTCTGGACAAAGGCAGACACCGAATTAATGTCTATTGCCTTATAATTGAATTCTTTTTTATTACCTTGTAGCTAAAAAGTATATACTTGGATTCAAGCCTTTGTCATCATCAATATTTTTGATTAGCAACCTAATTACTTGATTACATTTTTTTTTCTAGTGATAGAGTAATTGATAGCAATTACATGTAATTACATGTAATTTTTTTGGTTTAATTATGTAACTCTGTTTCATTTAATTTACAGCATGAAAATAACGGTAGCTTTGGATTCAAAACCATAACTAATAAGTGTTGCATTTGGATCCCTTCCATAGCTTGCCCTTTTAGTGCACACACATACTTTCCTGCACACTTTTCTGTTCTTGTAGTAAAATGATATTGAAGATCCAAAAACATGCAAATTGCTACACTCCGATCGACAAGCTACTCCATAAAGCAAAACACAGCCAAAATAGGAGGAAAAGAAATGGACAGTACACAGTGTGGCAGGATCCCGAGGGCCTGGCTGGGATCTTTGTAAGAGCCCAAACATCAGCTGTCCTCCAATGGGCTTCCAAAGAGCCATAACAGAGAAACACAATAGACTGGACAGATGGTCCCAAACAAACTGCACTGGGTTTGATGCTATTGAAAGCTGTTTACCTCATGCCAGACGCCAGCAAGTGCAGAGGATGCATTGTGTGATCATTTCTGGATGGCTGAATGTGTGTTTGACTACCAGCTTCTGCTGTTTCTATAAACCCTCTGGTCTGTTTTAACCACCAAATGAATACTCGTAGCTAGTAAGATGTGAGAGTGTGTGCACTTTTGTCATAATTAGGCTACAATCAAAGACAAGACATGATTATTAAATGCAAACCATGAGTGATTTGTACTCAGTGGATGCCAGCCAAGTCTGTAGGCCATGACAAACCTTTGGCTGATAACCAATAACCAGACAAACATTAAACAGACCCCCCTTAACCTCTTTCTCTGTTGCTCCCTGCCTCCCATCCTCTCCTCCCTCATCTCCCCTTCATCTGCTTTCCTAAAGAGCAGTGCTGACACCTCAGAATGATGAACTCCTTCAGTGCTCTGACCTTTCTCCTTCGGACTAGTCACCCACCCTCCTGCCCTCTACCATGTAGATGAGACAGAGACAGATGAAGATATTTTGTAATGTGTGTGCATGTCTGGGGTTAGTGGGGATGGTGGGCGGGAGTGTCATGCAGTGACACAGTTAAATTAGTTTTGCTGTTGGTGGATGGTGGTCGTTCCACCTTCAGATCAGCAGTCAACCAGGGAGATTAATCCTGACACCGGGGGCCTGTTGAAGAGCAGTTATGACAGGCCCTGAACCACAGGAGAAAGGCAGACAGGTAGACAGACAGGGCAGATGGGTTCATGACTATGATAAAAACCTACCAAGATTGTGTTCATATATCTGTGTGTAACTTTCATGTTTAACATACAAATTGTCAGACTGAATAAATATCCAAAAATATCCATATCTTCTTACTAATAATAATAAAAAAAGAACCAAATACTATTGTTCTGCCTCAAAGTAATATATTTAAGATGAGTTGTTGCATTGTTATAATTTAAATATTATTTGCTTCATGGTTATTTGTGTGTTAAGAGTTTATGGTTTGCACACCGTGGTTGAGTAGAAATGACACTAGAGCTGAATTTTGGAGCAAATCTTTTAGCCCCCAATTTTTTAAATTTAATTTTATAATTTTTAATCATTTATATTGTTTTGAATTGAGGTCATGTCACTTCTTCTCATCTTTGCAACACAGGCCAAATGAGGACATCAGATAGGTGGCGTAAATTTAAGTGAATGAGTGACAGAAGTTAGTAAATACGGTATTATTAGCTTTTTTTAAACTCATTTTTCTTTTTCTTTTGGCTCTAATTAGCTCCAGTTTGTAATCCTCCCCCTTTGGGCCATCCTTAGTATTTCTGTCTCGTTTCCTTCTATAATTGGTTGAGATCAGTGCATCTTACAGGTCACATAGATGGAAGAATCCCTGGATCATTTACACGCTATTTAACTTGACTGAAAGTTCACATGAATATTAAAACACCTTTGTGTTATTTTTATAATTTTGCTCAGATTTTGCCATCTGTTGTAACTAATACCTGCACAAGAAAAATAAAACATTAATTTACTTGCAGTTACTTTTCTGTAGAGGTAAAAACTGTTGTCAGGCCTAACTTTATGTACTCGTTTGTGTCTCTATATGTGCCTGTCTTCAGTTCAGGTGTCCAGTCCTTCTGTTCCAGAGATACCAGAAAATGCCCTGAGCCAGCCGTCCAAAGACACTCATCTGGATAGAGAGGTATGTTACATATACATTCAGTATAAATGTATTGTTCACTTTGGCTGAAAAATGTTTGGACAGAACATTCTACAAGTTTGTAACAAATACTCTGTTGGTTTGTTGGCTATAGTTCAGTTCAATTCACATAATTTTGAGAAGCTGGAATAATTATTTAATTAAAAAACATGATTCAAAGCCATTGTACCATTAAATGAACACTAAAAGAACATAATTAGTAAAAACTAGTTCATTAAAAATATGTTGTCATATTCTTCTTAATTATTGATATGTAATACAAGTTAGCATGAACATAAAAATGTAAAATGTAACTAAATTGTACTTTAGCACAGTCATAATTACAACATTTCATATTAGTGATAGTTTAAAATGATAAAATATGGGTGATTTTGAAATTAGAATAGAATAACTGGAATACAGTGACTTTGCAAAGAAAAACTACTTATTAGGCATATCAAAGATCACTTTCTATGTCCTATACCTCCCAAACGGTCTCATAAATGCTTGCCTGACTCTCCAGAAGTAAATCCAAACTTTCAACTCCCAGATCCGACTCTCTGCATGTCCTCATCCCCCTGGTGGCCAGCTCTAAAACCACAGCACACATATCCACATACACAGTTTGCTTTATTATGGATTTAAATTTTTTTTATTCTAAATTGAATACTGAATAAATGAATATCTACATTCATTTTGACAGTGAAAAGCTGCTTTTATAAATCTTGCTTCACCCAAATGTTGTTACACATGTTGCCTGTTTATAATTAGTGGTGCTTTCATACCTAACACAGTGACATTTTCATTCGTGGTGTTATCCTACTGTACTCAGCTTCATTAAGTGATAAAATGACTCTGATATAGCAAAAGGGAAGTGTTGAGAAGTGTTAATAATTGTATCATGGTGATTGCTAGCAGTCATGTTTATTTTATGTCATAAATTAATTAATTAGTTTTGGTTTGATGCATTTTGAAGTACAGGTGAAACGTGTTTTGAGTCCAGCTTTGGACTTTACCGCATGTGTACTTTGCCATAAATTATAAAAGAAACCCCTAAAAATTGACAAAGTAAGGACTGATTACAATTTTGAATCTAAAGCAAGATCTCTGTAAACAAATGGCAGATTGTATTGTCTTCAAGGTAAATACTGCCCAAAAATCCCTCTGTTTTTTCTTTTCCTTTCACTGTTGGTGAATTGCTACCACTCAACAACTTTCAAACTGTCCAAAGCTGACTTTTCTCTCCAGCCGCTGTTGTTTTTCCTCATAGCCACTGGGTGGTCCATGTCTCTATTGCTTTTTCTCTCTTTTGCTTTATGACTGTTTCACTCATTGTCAAGCTCACAGTGTCTGTTTCTCTTTTAGCCCTACGGGACCCAGGCCCAGTCTGAAACTCAATACCTGAGTGTACACAGTTAAGTTCACACCACAGGTTATTGTGTGGAAGTGGGGTCTCAAACAAAATGTGCCAGCTAGGATAGGTGGATGTGAGCTGTTTATGTGTGGCTGGTTAGTTGGTCAAGGTTAACTAAATGACTGGAGGTTGGTCGTCTGGTTTCAACACAGGAAAGAGTCAAAGACTGTACTGGTTGGTTGTTGCAGTTGGAGACTTGTTTTGACAAGTTGGACTATCGAGGAAAACTTGTTAGTAAGTGTTGAAAGTGTTTTCAGCTTTGTTTGATGTTGTAGCAGATGTATGATTTTAGCTCTTAAAAAAAAGGAGCAAATGTGTCTAAATGCTTGCAGTGTATGGCAAATATAACTGGACTTGACTGCAGGCAGACTGGTTTAGAACCTATACTCTTTAAGTATGAAGCCATGTTGTTTGAATATGTGCATAATCTAACTGAGGCTAAGTCTTCTCTGAAAAGATTTAAATGTCTGTAGAGCAGCGTACGTTTCTCAGAAATCTATAGATATCATTTAGCATTAATGATGCCTTCACTGATGTGCATACCATCACTGGGTGGCTGATTCCTAGCCAAATGGTCCCCCTCTGCTTAAGCCCCAAAAAATTTCAGTTTCTGAGTCTCATTAATTAGAGCACTTTGACAGGTATAATTATATGGTTTGGAACATATGAGAAAAAATAGTGTGTGCATCACTGAGGCAACATAGTGTCATGAGACATTTTCATTGTGTACCCATCTCTGTCTAGAAATGTGACTAAAACCCTGAAACACTGTAAATCCATCAGCTCACTGTAAAAAGTACCTTGACTGCCTATAAAACAAGAGGCATCCTTTTGTCTGTCTTGTATTGGGATTCTTCTTCTCCCTTCAAAGGCCTGTTCAGTTCAATTCAGTTCTACTCACTTTTATCAAAATCCCAGTCTTATTGAGTGGTTGGGCTAGGCTCTAAAAATAAAGGGATGGACACTACAGGAAAGAGACACTGCGCTCATAACTTTGAGACATCCTGTTGCACCATTTACGCACGTGTTGTAATAAAATCTCCCACTTTGCAGCAACTTTCAAATCAGGTATGTACTAAAACATCCTTTTTCTGCATTATTACAGTGCAATTTGCAGTAAAGTGCACGGGCTTACACACTGAAAATCATTATATTTGATTTTTATTTGCATTAACTTTCCATTAATCTACTATTAACTCTAGTATACTTTGTTTCAGATGTATTCAGTGATGAACTTAAGTGAGAACTTTTATAATACATTATGATTCAAAATTAAGTAAGAAAAGCAACTACAGTGAAGAAAACATTATGGACGATGTAACTAAATGTATCTTTTCATTAAAAAAATCCTATAGTAATCATCTGTTTTTAGATTATGTTTCTGTCATAATAATTTATTTTTGCACTACAACACTGACTCTGTACAACATTCCAAAGAGATATATGGTTTCTTTTGGCCTGGTACTTAGAACAGAAAAACTATTCCTGGTTATGCCCAGCTGGGCTCACCCCAAGTGACCTTTTCAGCCTGTTGAGTGTTTCAGTGTTGGACCTGTTAGCCACAGTTCCCTCTGAGTACCACTCACACGCGATCGGGAGTCCCATGACAGGCCAGCTGGAATCTCCTGTCCACCCCTCGAAACACATACAAACACTAATCCTCCGTGGAGCCGCCACTGGCCAGCCAGCCCGTCAGTTATTCACTGGGAGGGTTTAGAACTGTGCATGTGTGTGCGTAACATTGTGTGTGTAAGTGTGTGTGCGTGTATATGTGTGTGGATGTGTGTTGGGGATGTTGTTAGGGTTTCCTGTTTGGCTTGTTTTAGTTCTTCCTGGCAGGGGCCTGCTGGCATCATATCTGTCAGCTTTAGCACTAGCAAGACAAAAACACATGTAGTAGTGTTTTTGTGACAGTGTAGTAATGTGGAGATTTTGCAGTGGATATTGAATACCTTAATTATTTTTAAATTAATGTGACCATGCAAAAGTCTTAACAGTAGCATTTAATAGCATTGATCTGATTGCAAGTTTCTTGGCTGATTTCAGCTGTTTTGTTTCTGTTTTTCTAAGTGTGACCTGCTAATATTCATTTAATATTAAGAACTATAACTGACAGCATATACAAAAAAAAATTACTTTACAATTTCCCCCAAAGTGCAGTAGGTTACAGGATCTCCCTTAAACAAGTGAAAATGAGGTGCTCTGTTGTACACCCACCGATCTCACATATTTTACCTTACCAAACAAAAACAGGTGCAACAGATTTATATAACAGATCAAATGCTAATTATCATCTGTCCTTTTTCTCTCACCTCCATATTTTTCCTTGTAACTGCTTTGACCCTTTGACCTTTATTAGCTTCGTTAACATGGCCATGTTTAGCTGGGTGAGGGTGATTTGAGTGTCTGATTAGTTTTGTTGTTACAAACATTTTAGAGGTGGTCCCCCTGCAGTTTACTTTAACGAACTTTGTGTCTTCACTCACAGTGAAGCCCTTTCACGCTAACAGCATGCACACAGTGACTGTGACTGTGTGCACAACTGTTTGTCCGTCACCTGCAGGTCACTGGTCAGAGCTGAGAACACTGGATATTAGTGGATTCCGGTTTCTGGCCAGTTGATCGGTGCATCTCTTGCATTTAATCTAGAAAATGTGACTCAAACCCCTCCTCAGAAATCTAGCTGTGCTCAGAAATTAATGAAATTTCTTGGGGAAATATTGATACGCCATCAAACAATTCCCATCAAACCAAACTGGAGGAATTTCCCCAGACAAACATAAACACACCCCTGTCACTATTAAGGAATTTCTGTCATACTGTCAGGGGTACAAAATATATTTTATGTTCTTTTATAAAGCTAATGGCTGTCAGATATATGTCTATTATTAGTAAATATTGACTACCTGGCCCTTTGTATTTTATTGTTTTAAGAATTTAACCCCAGACCTGGCCCCGGATAAGTGGAAGAAAATGGATGGATGGAAATATTTTTACATCTGTGATATTTATTTATTCATTGGTTTAGTTGTCTTTCCATTAGTCACATTATTTTGAATGCTATATCTCTTGAATGCCTCGAGAGAATTTCTTCTTCTCAAATCTGATATAAACACTCACTTAAGGAAATACAATTAAATTTTGTTAAAGTTCAAGGTTGTGACCTTATGTTTGTCCTTTTCTTGTGAAGAAGATATCACAGGAACCTGGAGGCCGTTTCATTATGTCAAGCACAGACCTGGACTCAGGTGTGAACTGGGTAGAAGTTGTTGGCCAAAGTCACTGTTACCTCACAAAATATGTTTTTGGATATAACTCAGGAATTCATATGCTAGCTATAACAAAATTCCCCACAAAGTGAATAAAATTCTGACCTGATGAAATTGTGATGGTCAACTTCACTGTGAGATCAGCATGTAAAAAGGAAAAAAAATGTCTGTAATTCATGAACAGAAGACATTATGGCCATTTTTTGGTCAAATACTGAAGGGTTGAAACAAATAGGAGGTAAAGAGAGAGATTTAATGTAAAGTTCACTGAATCATTTGTTTGGCAGAGTGACACATTTGTCAGTCTTTTGTAATTTTAATCATATATAATATTTGTTGTATTTTTAGAAGGGTAATCTAATACTCTTTCAATGCATGTGTCCTTACTGCTTAAAATACACCTAATTATATGAATAATTACCTCACACAGAAACACACATACATGAGAGGTGAGTGTGCTTTGGAGGCAGGGGTGGTGGGTGCTAGTCATGTTCCATTAATCTGAATCAACTTGTAGTGATTGATCAATTAGCCCTACTTAAAGCTGGGGCTCAGGCTGATCAATAGCGCTGATCACCAGCCAAAGGTTTTTCATTAAGACCTGCTGCTCTGCATGAAGAGACTCCGTTAGCACAGACCAAATGGACTGTGAGGAATGAAAAACCTGCAGTGGAAAAACATTCATAGACCACACAGTTTTGCCCTCTATTCAATTTATATGTATATTTGAAGGAGGCAGAATATATTTAATGGCATGTGTAATAATTTGTGTCATTTACAAATCATTAGTGACTGCCTTGGGATCCACAAAACCAACTCTAACATAAAACCTCATTTCACACCTCTGGGTACTAACTAGGTAGGTATAGGTGGTTCAAAATATTTAACAGTATAAACCATAGTGAGGATATATTTGTTTTAAAGTATTTTTTTCCATTTTCATAACTAATAGTACTATAGCAAAAAATCCATTCAAAACAATGTTGGTGTATCTGAACTTATTCATTTGTTTAATAATTAATTAGGAATGGACCATGGGTATGCCTGAAAGTACTGTGACCATATTGTCCCCCACAATACTAATGCTAATACTAATACTAATGAGCTAATAATAATAATATAATACTAATACTAATAATAATGCTTACAGGGTGAGTTTATATACTGCTGCATTCTGAGCAGATAATGCTGTAGTTTATACACAGTGTGCCAAATTATATAAATCACAGTCCTACTTTTTAATGTCCATAAATAGTTTTTTGTTCATATATAGTCCTTGTATGCAGGCACAGGCACATGTGCATTACATGCATTTTACATATACCCATTTAATCCCTGCATAATCATTCATTTTGCTTCTAAATATTCTTTATGGTTCCATAGTGAGCATGTCTGGCTGTATTTCCTTGTTCAGCCCAGTCATTGTCAGCTTGTTTGTTAGTTACCTGAAAAAAAGAAGCGGATGTCGCTGTGCCACAGCGATATGTCTGATCCACGACCCCATCAAACCCACGGGATCATCCGTAGCCCAAAACACAAAAACACTGGTCAGCTACGACTGTCAAACTCACCTTTCTCACCCTTTCCTTACCCTCAGTGGGGCCAGGACCCATTGTTTCACTTAAACAATCCTTATTGAATTAAATCTGGCTGCATGCTTTGTTCAGTGAGGCTGATGCGTACTGCTGTCATGGGTCCTATCGTTAATGTGCCATCACTACACCTCATATCCTTAGCAGACACAGAACTCCATTTCCTCTGTAGGTGAATGTGCGTGCACATGTCCCGCTGTGGGTGTGTAGGAGTGACTAAGACCATACAAGTGTGCTGGTAGATAGGGTGAATGAGTAACCAGAGGTTGATGGGTGGGACTGCATCTGTATGTGTGAGTGTGTGTGTGTGTGTGTGTGTGCGTGTGTGTTATTCAACATTAAATCACTCATCAAAGAAAAAAGCAGACAAGCAATTTGACATGAGGGGCTTTAGTCACTGTTAGAAATGCCACAGAGAAATAGACATGCAAATATCCACACGGTAACATCAATTCTCACCACTAATATGGAAGAGGCTTATAAAATCCAAATAAAATCCAACCAATACATCTCTAATATAATAACCCTAACCTCTTTGGAGTTTTTAGCAGTAGACCAATAGGATATAGGGCTTGCTCATCCCAAAAATTGTTCAGCAGCTGCTACAAACAAACTGAAGGCTTTAAAAAAAACCCCAAAAAAACAACCCCCCCCCCAAAAAAAAACCTCTGTTATACTGAAACAATATTGTATTTAATTTCTTCATCTCAGAAATATGCTGTTTTTTTGTCTGACTTTTTTACCTTCAGATTTTGACCACAAGAAATGTTATCAAGACAAACCCATTTGAGTTGTAGTTTATATATTTTGATTTGCGATTCACTCTTATTTGGGGTGACAGGTTCTCCTGATTGTTTGAGAGAGTGCTATTAATGCAAGGTCACAGGACTGGATCCTCTCAAGATCAAGACTGTGTGGCTATCCTCTTTACCCACTCTGGATAGAGACCGTAAATCCAACCTGTTTACTTACTGTAAGGCAGGAGCGGTTAAATTGCTAAAATTGATCAAGTAATTGATTGATTTTAAACAAAGTGATTACTTTTGTTAATATTTATAGATACCCCTGAATGGAAAAACTGGAACTTTAATTCATGAGTTGTTTATCCGCATGGTTAGATCCAGTGTCTGCTGCTGCCCCTAATGAAGAAAGTTGGAACTTGCCAGATTTTTGTTTGAAGAACTTTTAATAAAACAATTAAAGAGATCTTCAAAAGAGTTATTGAAAAAAAAAAACTAATGGTCATTGCAACAAAATCATACTGCTTTTGTGAAGCTTATAATGTTCGGGTTATGTTGAGACTGTTTCCTAACGTACTGAGATAAACCTGCGGGCAATTTAAACATTAGGACATCAAGATTAGAATGTGTTTCAGGTTTGATCAATGGTTAGGGTTAAAGGCAGAGTGTTTTTTAGGAGGGGCATCATAATTGTGGCAACACTTGCATGTGTTTGCACACATGTGGCTGTGCCTGTATCTCTGTTTAAGCGGGAAGGAAGGGAGTTGGTCATAGAGATACTGTGGCAGACAGGAAGAGATCATCCTCATGTTACCATAGCTGGGGTTAAGCACTCTAGCTCCCCAAGCCAAAATGTAGTGTAAATGTAGAATATTAGTAAAAGGTTCACACAAACGTTGGTGTATACAGTGTTCCAAACATAAATGTATTCTTCCCCTTTTCTTTTTTAGCTACTCAGTAGCAAGTGGCACAGAACCATTTGTTACTCCTATAAAGGTTTTTTTTTTTCCTTCCTGGGTTGGGATGGCAGCGTGGACGTTTCCGTGAGCAGTCGATGGGATGGATGTACGGATGACACAGTATCCACCCCCACTGGGGAAAGGAAGTCCCTATCAGAACAAAACAGGAAAGAGACAACGCAAAAACAAGTGCATGTCTTTTTGGACATTAAATCACTTCCTTTAGGACTCTGAACTGCCTGCCCCACCACCCTCAGCTTCCACCTCTCAGCACACAACTCTTTCTGCAGACAAAGTGATCTTTTTTGTGTGAGTGCACACAAATGTGCAAGTTATTCTGGGTTCATTTCTAATGTATAGCAGTGATGAACTCAACTGATTAACATGACTAACAAAGAAAAGAGACCTGAGAGCCCATTTAGAGCAACTGTACTTTTGCTTCAATAGTAGGATCTGATGCCCTGTGTCCAGCCAACCAGTCTTATTTATTGCTGTGAGTTGCAGATGTGATGGGAATCATAGGATGCAAGTGCTGTATAAATCGATGTACCCTGACAGATCACAAGCCCTGTCTGGATCCAGGGCCTTGATCTTCATCCAAGAACAAAAACAAAGAGACCAAAGTTCTACTGCGGCTAATGCAGGAAAGGGCAGGAAAACGGTAACAGGAAAAGACAATGACTGGAGTTTTCATCCAGAACACAAACACTAGTCTCACTCCATCTTGCTAGTCACTTTTTCAGGTTGTGTGTGGTACTCTGCGGCTCATTTCCGATATCTTTTGCAAATCTTATACACATATTGGAAATGCAGCTCTCATATAGTATTGCACTCATCTCAGGGCACAGCTGTAAAAAAATATGACTTCCTTCCTGAAAGCAATTTCCTGTTTATGTCTGGATGCAGGTCAGGAGAGGGGTATAGTGGTTCCTACCTCATCCACCGTCATGGTTCAACCCCAGACCTGATGATGCAGGATGTTATGAAGCTCATTGCCATTATGTTGAACAAAATACCTGTCTAGGGTTGGCTCCTCCTTGAGCAAGACACTGAACCTCAAGTTCAGTGCATGTGCGTAATGTGCATGTCTGCGATGTGTGAGAGTGTATGTGAATGAGAGTCAAATTGTAAAGTGCATTGTCCTTTAAGGTAGAGAGGGGGGTTCATAAGTACAGTCCACTTACCATTTTCCACTTTTGTCTTTTTTCTCCTTCTTCCTCTATGCCAAATTGAAGCTGCCTATTTTAATCCACAAGGCACAAATAAGCAGAAATCCACTAAGCAAACACACTGTTGTGACATTATTTACGTTTTTTGCTCTCCACAAAACTTAAGAGATTTCCTCCACACCCCCAAATTGTCTCAATTGCACACACTTGGATCTTCCTGAGGTGCCCTGTTTGTTTCATTTTCTGCTGATTTGCCTAAAACAGGCAGCGGCCGCTGCTGTCAATGTTTAATTTAAGAGCTCATGTTCCCCTTTGCACAGTATCTTGCGGTTGGGAGCATAGATGGGCTTTATGAAGGGGGTGCAGTGGGTGGGTTGAGGGAAATGGGGTGGGGTGGGGGATTGATGGAGACCCGTAGGTCTCCGGGCGCCGTCATTAAGATGGCTCCTCAGTGTGGAGATGAGAAAGCATGCTCTGCACTCTGGGCTCATTGAAGATGCTCCCCCTGCCTACTTGGAGCATCCATTATTTATAAGTTTTTCCAAATTCCATCTGACATTTTTATCATTTGTGAATGTCTGTTTCTTATTTGCCTACTCTGAGTGTGTCTGTCGTGCACCCAAAAGTTTAAAAATTGTTCAAATTTTTTTGAACAATTTGGTATTAGAAAGCACTTTGCAGCTGGCTGCAGTTAGACATTTACAATTATGTTTAAGATTTATTTTTTTAAATGGTGGTTTTAGAGTCAAGGGGAAATTGGTGACAGGCTTTATAACAAAGTGGCATATTTGGTGGTGCACAGAACAAGTTATTAGTCATGCTTGCTCTAAGCCTAAACACTCTGGTAACATTGCATTCAACTTGTCAAAAGTATTCAATGTTGTAAGAAAAATGAGCATGAAGGTATGAAAGAGGATATCAGCAATCATAATCATATATTAGAATAAAGACACGTGTACAAGACTGACTAACTCAGGTCTATCAGGAAGCATCTCTCTGCTGCCTACCACCCCTTTCTCGTACCTCTGTGGCAGAGCCAGTATTGATCTTACTGCTGCCCTGTGTTTTGGTGTTCACAGCCTCAGGCTTCACACAGCCTCACCTCAACTTACATTACTCACCTCATATTAGACTCTCAGCTTGATATGCACTGTAAGGCTCTGAGACACTCCCATAGAGCACTTGTAAAATGTCAGTTAGCATGAACTCCAAAAAAAGAAAAACCTCCAGTGCCCACTTGCTGTCAATCTTGCACTGGGCACTGGAGGTTTATTTAATAGTGTGGCATCTATTGTTTGTATGTGTTTTAAACAGTCGTGTATGGAAGGTCATAATATACACATAATATACGCGCTCGCGCACACACAGAAAATGTAGAACCATTCAAATTAGAGGAAAAACAAAGAATTGCTTTAATTCTTTGTGGCATACATGATGATAGAAATATTAGCCGCCTTAAGAAAATGTCATTTTTCTAAGAATGTTCCAAATGTTGTTAAACAGCAAGGAATTTTTAACACAGCTTTTCCAAACAACCTATTTTATTTTGGATGCTTACATTAAAATTATTACACAAAAACTACGAGAGTCAAAATTAATAGACTCCCGATGCTAATAGTCAATTGTGTATCCTTTTGCTGGATAACAGCCTGCAGTCATTTGTTGTAGTTTTCAACAAGTCTCACACATGTCTCCTGATCAATCCTAGCCTCTTCTTTGGCAAATCTCTCAAGCTCCTCCAGATTTGGTGGTCTTTTGGCATGGACCTTGCTCTTGGGTTCACCTCACAGATTTTTGATGTAATTCAAGTCAGGGCTTTGTGCAGACCAGTCAATAATGTTCACGTTTGTTTTCTGGAGGTAAGCCTTTACCAGGTGTTTTTGGGTCATTGTCATGTTGGAAGACAAAGCAAATGACCCAAACCCAGTTTTGGTGCTGACTGCTTGAGGTTTTCTTTCAAAATCTTTACACATTCTTCTTTTTTTTTATGATTGCTTCACCTTTATGAGATTCCCAGTTCCAGATGCACTGAAGCATCCCCACAGCATAATACTCCCACCACCATGTTTCACTGTGGGGATGGTGTTCTTTGGGTTGTATGCCTCTCCCTTCTTCCTCCAAACATAAGCAGCACCTCTTTGGCCAAAGAGCTCTAGTTTTGTTTCATTTGACCAAAGGAGATGCTTCCAGTATGCATAATCTTTCTCCAGTTTGTCCTTAGAATACTTCAGTCTGACTTGAAGGTGTCTCTTCTGCTGTATGAAGTTTTTAGGGTTTTCATTTTTTTCTGAAATAATTCTTTTATTGTGTGCAAATAGAAATGATTTATGCTTTCTAAGGAAAGCTAGTATGTTTAGAAATGCTGTGTTAAAAATCCATTGCTCTGTTAAAAAAGTACTTGGGAAAATGTTGACAAAAACTTTAAATTTCATAGACGGGCTAGCAATTTTGTCCTTATCTGTAGATTCAACAAGGTGCGGAGACATTTCTCAGAGATTTTGGTCCATATTGACATGATAGAATTACACAGTTGCTGCAGATTTGTCAGCTGCACATCCATAATGCAAATCTCTCATTCATCACATCTCAAAGTTGCCCTGCTGAATTGAGATCTAGTGCCTGTGGAGCCCATTGAGTACGGTTAACTCATTGGCACGTTCAGGAAACCAGTTTGAGCTCTGTGGCATAGCATGCTGTCCTGCTGGAGTAGCCATCAGGAAATGGGTGTACTATAGTCACAAAAGGATGGACATGCTCAGCAATAATACTCAGGTTGCCTGTGGTTTTTAAATGATGCTCGATTGGTCATTGGCCAAGAAAATATCTCCCACACCATTACACCATCACCACCAGCCTCAGCCATTGTTTACACCACTCTTCTGCATACTGTACCTTGGTTGTAATGAGTGGTTATTTGAGTTACTGTTGTCTTCCTTTTAGCTCAAATCAGTCTGGCCATTCTCCTCTGACCTCTAACATCAACAAGGCATTTTCACCCAGAAAACTGCTGCTCACTGGCAATTGTAAACCCTAGAGATGATTGTGTGGGGAAAATCCCAGTAGATCAGCAGTTTCTGAAATACTCAGACCAGCCTGTCTGGCACCAACAAACATGCCGCGTCCAAAGTCAAGTAAATCACCTTTCTTCCACATTCTGATGCTCGGTTTGAACTTCAGTCCTGACTGTGTCTGTCTGAATGCATTGATTAGAAATTTGCATTAATGAGCAGTTGAACAGGAGCACCTAATGAAGTGGCCAGTGAGAGTACACTGAGTATTAAATAGTGCTTTCCACGACCATCAGAATAATACACGATGAGATAATGGCTTTTGGAAGAATGGTGTTCCATCCTTCCAGTCTACTTCCAGAGACTTTTAGAATAAATGCCAGGGTCCACTGAAGCTGGTGTGATGGTATACAAAGCTCCAACATCTCAGTAAGACACTTTATTTTGACTTTATTTTTTTTTTTAACCTGTCATTTGTTACAGATAAAACATGTCTTTCTTCACATTTTTCTCAGGATTAGTGGCATGCCTTTTAGTTTTCAGACCACTTTTTTTTTTTTATTCATGCATATACGCACTCAGTCATTTATTGACTTCATTACACAAATGGCTTTAAATGCTTTGCCCAAGGGCACCTTTGCTGTGATTATCTAACCCAGTCAATTTTGTTTGTCTCGTCCATTTATTTTATAGCTTGTAGTAATGTGGTGTTCATGAATGACAAATGCACAGTCCTGACACTATTCTCCTGATTTTGGAAGGTTTATGTAGCTTAAAGTGATTTCAAAGATTTAAAGTGACTTTTTGACATAAGGAGCTGCATATTACTCAACAGTGGTGCAGATTGGAGAGCTCCCTGCCATTTGGTGGCTTTCTGCCAGACTAAAACGAACCACAGTAAAGACAGCCACACTCAAAATAACAACTTAGAGTCTAATGAAGGAAAATAAAATGAATCCAAATACACAAGAAGTTGTCTTAAATTTTTTTAAAATGATGGTTTTATATAAATGTTCAATTTCTAGGGTATCAGCTATTGGCTGATCTTTGTCTCTAAACTTCTATACGTGGTTTAATACTGGCAGCTGGACAGTCTGTTTAGCTTTGCTGATGTATTCCTCCTAAAAAAAGTTGTGTTGTGTACACTGCCAAAATAAGGACACGTCATCTCATCCCTGTAAGATGCCGTGTCATCTGTGGTGTAGTAGAATGAAAAGTTTCATTCCAGTTAGAAGGTCATTTGGGAAATTTACTCAAATTGAAACAATAACCTGGTTGGAAATCTAAGGACACAGCATTCGCAGCTATGTAGGCCTAGGCCTAGGTCTGGTGTTTGGGGTAGGCCATAGTCTGGTGATTAGGGTTGCAGCTGCCTTGACATCCAGTGCCAAGCATAGTAATGGCATCCAACAGTGGTTCAGCCCACACAAAAACTATACACTCAAAACTTCTCACTGTTACCTCACTGTTGACCACAAAGCACATAATCTGTAAAACCACATGCTTACGTCATTAACGATTTAATACTTCTGAAAGTTAATTAGATAATTAACTAATTTGATAAATTAGTGATTTATTGGAATAGATTCAGCTCAGCAGTTTGACAGAACTCTAGGCAATGATAGGCAGCCTTTGTTAACTTGACTTCTGGTCTTTATAAAAGAGAGACAGAACTAGTGCCGAACAGATGCTGAGGGTAGGTTCCCCAAAGATCTTCCATGGGGATTATATGCCTAATTTTTCTTAGCAATGTTTAAGTCTGTGGTGTTGCTTCATAGGAGCTTCATTACAGTGTTACTGCTGCCTCTGGCAGAGGACTGAACCTCTTAAGAGTCTTAGTAGCTTAGAGAAACTGCTGCTGTCTCGAGAGAGGGTCAGCAGACTAAATAATCAGTTTCCCATCACAGTGACAATGTGAAAGCAGCTGTTTGCATCTGAAGGCCTGCCAGCAACTGCCTGTTGTGCTCTGAGACAGAGAAGGAAAGAAAAGAGACACGAAGGGAGTGAAAGATGAAAGAAAAGTTTCTTTCTGCTTGATTCAGGCTTCTAAAGGGTTTTCATATTGATCTCACCAACAGACCTGTATATGAATATGTAGACACATGGACAAGGACTTACTACATCTGTCTGTGGAAACACATTAGCAGACCTATGTCTAAAGTTAAGCCAAATCTTTTATTTTTGTCAAATTACTAGATTACGCTAAAACAACAGTTTGATTTATACTGCAAATGCATTATTTTGTTTGTATAACACTTGGAAAATAATTAACTACCTAAATAATAAAATTAATTATAAAAGAAAGGAAGGAAGCAGTGCTGACCAGATCACATTCTTCCTTTGTGTGACACCAGGCAAGAAATCCTTTATTGTACGGTGCTTTGCTGTCCACAGAAGTAATTTCTCTGGGATTATAATAAATTCTATACATTAATCTTGAGCATAGTGCATGTTTACAGTGCAAAAGGTGTTTGTGTGCATATGATAATGCTCCTGTTCTGTGTCTATTCCCTAACTCAAGCTGTAGGGTCACAGCTCAAGGCTGTTGCTGGCCCATGGAATTGAAATATTCTGGGTTTATGTGATTGGATGTTTGTCACCATTCTGCCCTACTTCATGCTGTTAGCTATACATTTACTGTGAACTTAAATATAAATATAGTGCATATGAATATGAAACAACACAAGCCCTCAAAGAATTATAAATCTCACAGTCCCAGTGTTTTTTTTTTTATAATTTTTTTGAAAGTTTATTTTAGATAATACCTAATTTCCTATGCTTTTTTGGGGGTATTTTGCCTTGTTTAGCATATGTTTTGTTTTCTGTCTATTTCTTAGTATTCTGTGCCTTCAGTTCTTGCTTGTTTTAGTTAATGCTTAGAGTTTATTAGTCCGCTCCGTGTTTCCTTTTTCTCATCCTCCTGAGTTAAATTTATTTTTGTCTATGTTTCCCTGTTTAATTTTTGTGACTTCCTGTTTTTTTGGGGGGGTTTTTGGCAGTTTTTTGTGTTTAGTTTTACTTCCCTCTTGTCTCACTGTCTTGATTGTCCTCACCTGTGTCTCATTACCCTTCTGTTTCCATGATCCCTTGATTAGCTTTTTGTGTAAATGTAGTATCAGTCTTCCCTCTGTCATAGTCTGTTGTGCAATGAATGAAGGCCCCACAATGAACCTATGAATAGATTGGCCACTCTGTGCACTTAGTTTGCAAAGCTGACAAACAAAGACATCAGACAAGTGCAGCCTCATCATGTACTAGTAACCCACAACTTAAGGAATGAGGGACTGGTTGCTGCAAATGGTAAAACCTTAAAAATGTGGACAACGATGATCATGTGATACATACACATACAGTATAATACGGAGAAAGGTTCTCTTCTACAAGATCCATGAGGCACACGGCTTTTGTATATGGCACCCTGTCAATAGGATATGGTCTGTCAAGACCAGTTTTCTGTAAGATGTAGCATTACTCTTTGCAATGTTGACTTTTTTTGCCTTAGTGCCCCCAGCAGAGAAATGATTTCTGAAGTGTCACATAATTGCTACCTTGGTATAGTTGGACACTCTTAACAGAGGCTTGCCTTAACTGGTCTTGAGCAATAGTGTTCCAGGCTTTCAAGGTCTTTCAAAAATTTTCTTTGAACATCGGCTGCTTTTTCACTCATTTTCAGTTCAACCTTTCAAAAAAACACACAAGTTGTTGCCATTTCTTTAGTTGAATCTGCTACAGATAACACAGTCTGACAGGCATAAAATAGTCCTTTTGCACCACAAAGGTGATTCCCAAAGAGCTGAACACTCTTATCTGAAAACTCTGAAATCTCTGGCATATCTCAGCATGGTGTGCAGTGTGTCCTTAAAAACTGGACAAGTGGAGGACAAAAGAAGAAGTGGTAGGCCTAATGAACTATCCCCAGCAGGTGAACCGCATCTGAAAGTCATGTCCTTAAGAAACAGGAAAAAAATCCAACAAAGACCTCACACAGGTGAGAGATCTGGCCTTTCAGTTGATCCATCTACAGTACTGTTCCTGAAGCCTCATCAGAAATGGTCTCAGTGTAAGGGTGGCTGTCAAGAGGCCTTTCTTAAGGAAGGGAAACAGGGAGAAAAGGTTGAGGTATACCAAGTTACTAAAGAACTAGACTGAAAATCAGTGGCAACAGATTTTATGGAGTGACGAATCCAAGTTTTGGGCTTGAATCATCAATATGTACGGAGAGATCAGGAGAGAGGTACAACAGCCATCTGTACAACAAGGTGTGCATTCTGTCATGGTTTGGGGCTACATTTCAGCCAGTGGTGTTGGGGATTATGCAATACCATCTGATTGGCAACAGCTTCATTTTTCAGCCAAACGCACTGCAGATGCCCTAAAAGCATACCTGGATAGAAAAACACACAATGAAAAACGATCAGTCATGGATTGGGCTACCCAGAGCCCAGACCATTATTGAAGCAGTGTGGGATCATCCTGAGAGGAAACAGAACAAAAGGCAGCCAACATCCAAGGAAGAGCTTTGAATCTCCTACAAGAAGCCTGGAGAACTATTATTGAAAACTACTTAAAGAAATTACAAGAAAGCTACGTAAGAGAGTTCAGGCTGTGTTGAAGAATAAAGGTGTAGAGAACAAATATAAACTTCTGTCATAAGTTGACCCTACTTTCATGTGGAGGACTGAAAGGGGCAAGCTGAGTGTGACCGGAAGCATGCTCTTTTTTTCTAACATTCCTGGGGTTGTCTGCCTTCTTTTTTTTCTGGCACAGTCCAGTCGCTGATAACTGGAAGCAGCTTACCTACCTCTTGGGAATTGGCTTATTATGTCATAGAAATGTATTGTTTGTTTGGAAAATCGAATGCCACTAAAGGCATTTATGGGAGAAAGAGGAAAGCCCTGAGCACATCACATAATATGTTGGCAGCCACAATCATGATGCTTGATATAAAGAGCCAATCACAATAGCCAGGAGACCACCAGAAAACAGCAGCAGATAGGAGAAATGTTGAACTGTAATGGAATGGTATAACCACCAGTTGGAAAAGAAAAATCAGTGCAGAGACAGACTGTGGAATGAGAGACAGAGCAATCCAGGGATGGTTTCCTGTAGATGGCTGCCCAAACTTCAACTATTGATTCAAACTTGTAATCTACACACAAATTTACTCTTTCACAGTAAGAGCATAAGCTACTGCACACTGACTGAGCTGATACAGTGATTCCATGATAATGCATGTTCCCAGGCGCAGCCAGACAAGTGAGTATGTCATAAGAAGTAATAAGGAAGAAGAGTTTCTTAGGAAAGAACAGCAGTTTAATTAGTATGAGGTATGATCAAAACTACAAGTGTAAAATCAACCATCCTGCAGCCGAAAATCACCTTTTCTCCTGTACAATGTTGTTTGGAGGCTTTTCTGACCACAACTGTCCAGGGGCTGCTTAAATTAGTAATGAAAATTGGAGTGACCCGAAGTGACCCAAGCATCCACTTTACAAAACTGTCAATAAATGAAACATTTATGTACAGTAACTGTAATTTTCTTCTCACCCTTTGTTCTGTATTTTTTTATTTCAGTTTTTTATTTATTTAATTATTTTATTCTTTTTTGTCAGGTTCACTAAAAAAGTGCTTGGAGGTCATAGCAAAAATATACACATTTGTCTGGATTTTTAATAGGAAAACAATCTATTTACCCAGAATTCTGCAGAAGATGAACAGTGTTGTGATATTCAGGTTGTCATATTATTACAGATGCCACATACCTCTTTTTGTAGCTCCCATAGAGCACTCTTTTTGATAGTGTTCATGCAAAGGTCAAGATTCCACATGCAGTTATTCACCAGCATTCACCTTCGTCACTTGGCTGAGGTCTGGCATGATTAATTCTTTGTGTCTTGCCATCTCTCTGTGTGCCAGGTTCATCTTGCTTACAATGGAGCCAAGCAAACACAGGAGAAAAGTGTGTGCCTGAAAGTGTATGTGTTTTTAAAAGACATTGGTGCAACCGTTTTAACAGGGCGACTCTGTTTGAATTAGATGTTCTAACCACCCGCTTGCTAAATGGATTTCTAAAGTGGCTGTAGTTGGAGGCTTTCAATCGGATGCAACCTTGAGTCCTTTTTTATGTGAGCTCTGTAGGATTTAAGTGCCGGTATAACATGAGCACGACTGAATGCATGCTCCTCATTTTTTGAAATTGAAAAATCTCCAAAGGCTCTCCCCATTGTGCAGGCAATTAATGGAATGCTGGCAGCGAGGTTCAGGTGCTTAAAAGTTGTATTTTTTTCTCTCTCTCTCCCGATCTCTTTTTAATGACTAATAAAGGATAATCATCGTGGAAAAAACATCATAATGCTGTAGGCTTCCTCTTTATGCACAATGATGTATAATGCATGCTTTGAAATGAAACGGCAGCGGCCTTCGAACCATTCCATCTCCAAACCTTAGTGTATTTGTTTTGCATGCCACAGTGAGGCTTTTGCATAATAATTGTGAGTGTTCCCTTTAACAATGCTTGCCTTTTAATTTGATCTTTACGTTTTTAAAGTTTGTCCATCAGGCCGCCAAATAATGGGTCCTCCAGTCGCTGCTTGGCTTAAGTGATTGGAACGTATGCTAATTGCCTCTCTAAAGAGTTGTGTTTCTTTTTTTTTATCCTTTTTGTTCTTTATGTGTAGATCTCAACCAATTTTAGAGTTGAAGCAGATGAATAAATATTAGGGATCAATAAAACCTTTCCCCTTAACTTTTTAAACAACCTTTAACATGTAACGCCCCCACCCCACCCCTCATCTATGAAGTAAAATACATATAAAAGCTAAATATTAGTTTGAAATGATAGCTAGTTTTCCTAACCTTTTTTGGGGGGTGGGGGGTGGGGTCTTTTTGCTATTTGGTTCATTTTAAACTTTAGGATTTTGGTTATTTAAATTTCTGCCTGTCTTTGTATTCTGCTTTTCCACCAGTGATTAAGCCCCACCATGACCCTGGTTGGATAAACGGTTAAAAAATGGATAAATGGGATGTTTAAATCACACAACACTGTACTCGTAGTGTAAGATGGTTAAACCATGGCAAAAACCCTTTTATTCTGTGGTCAAAATAAATTGGTTCTAACTTCCCTTTGATTTATTGTTACTGCTTTACAGGTAGTAAATTCACTTATTAGTCAACATTGGGGGGAGGAAGTCGAGTGTCTGGGAGGGGGCTCCGCTGAACATCTACAAACTGATTTTCATAGTGTTGCTACAGTTTGTCATTGCTTTTTTCTCTTCTCTTTCTTTCTTTCTTTCTTTTTTTTTTTTTTTTTGAGGAAACATAGCGCTCCAATAGTAAAATACAAAGTTTGTGACATGAGGGTAAAATGTTGTCTGCTTTTAGTTTGTTGATATGCATTGACTAAGTCAGTACACCCAGGTGGAGAATGTGGTTGTAGATATTTAATTACAACTCCAAGTAAAACTCATAGCTGGCATCAGTTTTTTTCTATAAAGGCAAATAATTGAGACCAAATATACAGTAAAAGTTCTGCTCTCTCATAAAGTCGGTGATTAATTTTATTTAGTGGTTGTGCTTGTCTCAGGCCTGTCGAGCCTCCGGGCCTGCCTGAAATTGGGCTGAATATCAAACTTACTTATTCCAGCGTTCAGTTGCACGTTTTCTCGCAATCTTGGAACAAGTCCAAAAGATTTCTTTTTTCTTTCTTTTTTTTTTTCTCCTCGTGCCCTCAATCTCTTTCTCTTTGACTGTGCTTGACAATGCAGGGAAACATACAAGTGCATCTTGGTAAATTCGAGTGATGTGGTTCCAGAGTTTAAAAGCTTCACATAACACTAGCAGACACAACTTGGGGCTGTTTGTGTGACGGAAAGGAAAACTTGTTTAGAAACTGACAGCACTGTGTGTGAGAGAGATTTAAAAAAAAAATGTATGTGTGTTTATGTTGCTTTTGGCAAGTTATTCATTTGTAATTTTTTTTTCTTGCTCTCTGTGTGGTTATCTTTTGAGTTGGTTGGTTTGGAGCTGATGTCCACCTTCGGGGATGCACATAGCATGCATTTCTGAGTATTTTCACCTGAGGCTGCACTTGTTAGAGTCTGTGGATAAATGTATATACATTATTTATACAAATTCAGGGCGAGTGAAAGCAGGTTTAACACATTTACAGACAGGAGGCCAAGCACTGAAAGCCAAGCTCCAAGTGAGGATTGCAATGCTGTGTGAGGAGAATCGAGCTGGCCGCTTGCTCATCTGTGACCAGAATCCTTAATGCTGCGTGTGAACACAGATATTATTATCTTTACTGCCTCAGCAATTAAATGATCCCTTATATCAGTTGCTTCATAGAAAGAAATTAAAAGTAATAGGCTGTTAAAAGTTTGGTATTTACAAAAGGCTCTTAAGAAACCTGTTGGCATTGTTGCTGAATTTTTTATTTTCTAAAAATGTAGAAAAGCACTAGTGACTGCTCAACAACTTCTTTTTCAGTTTAGAAATTATGTATGTATCTTTAAGAAAACATGAGAAGAGATTAATGAATCTAAGAGAGGGATGGGGAGAAGGAAAGGTTGGCTATAAGGCACAGAGAGCTGTAAGGTGGATCATTTTGCGTAGAACAGCAAAAACAAAAAGAATTTGAAAATGTTGAAAAAGTTTTATGAGCCAAGTCTGTGTGTTTGCACCAAACTGCACTTGTTGCAGCAGTACAGCTATTTACATGTAGATAATTTATTAGCCTCATTCCAAGAATCACTTTGTAATAATAAAAGCATGCGTTAATGTGACATTTGTGCTGTTGAAGGTCGCTGAGCGGGAGTGAGCAGGACAGCTCTCCAGAATTTAATTTCCTTTTATATAAAACTCGGTATTTGACTTCAAGACCTCAAATGAAAACCTTAATTCAGGTTCATTCACTCACTCAACGACGACTAAAAGGTTTGATTTTTAAACATATACAATTGCTGGAAATTGTTTGGGATTTCATCTGTTTGTAATATGGTTAAAATTGTTGCAGATGTTAGAAGTACAGCAGTTTGAGAGCAACAGAGCATGGATAGATGAATGCTATACACACACCAGGGTCAAGAGTAAAAAACATCAGTGCCACATCAGGAAAGTCAGACAAAGTAACTTAAATGACTTGATACATTATATACAAAGTGTGAAAAACACCTGGAATTACATTTTTTTTTTTTTGATAAAGTTTCTAACAGTTCCAACTAACTTCACTGACAAATCACCGTATACTGCACTTAATCTCCCTGCTTGGATGAAATGAGAATTGTCTTCTTCCAAATCAATGTTTTGTGTTTATTTTTCTTCATTGCTGCATTATTGCAATATATTGCTTTCCTAAATTTACTTGAAATTTCCCACTTACCCATCCCTCTCCTCCATCTAGGAGCCACCTCCTTCAGAAGTGGATGTCTTGCCACCCGGTTGCAGTCTTCATGTTCCCATGGACCTCGAGTTTTCAGCTTCCTGTTTCCCTCGCAGCACTGCACCTCAGAAAAGCTATGATCTAGTCCATGTAGACTGATCTGGCTGGTGGGATGATGTTTTTGGTTTTTCATACTTCTTTTATCTGACATTTATCTGTCCCCCCGTGATAAAAAACAAACATAAAGACACACCTGTGTTCTTGTTAGCCTCATTTGTACTGACTTTAAGTATTTTATTCCTTTAATACCTATTTTAAAATATCCTGGATAATAATGTACTGCCTCAAATATATGGTTATAATCTAGACTTAACAATTAATGATATGTACATAATGATTTTAATTATGTTTTGTTTTGGGGTTTTTTAAATCCTGAAAACAGTGCAAATATTTCTCATTCCTACAGGTATTCATATTGCAATAATACACAATGAGTGCTTGAGTGTAATTTCCCACAAATAACAAATGAAATGGAAGTGGGCAGCATTAGTGTGCAGAGGAAATCTGAATCTGGTGTTACAAGCATAATAATTATTTATTGAGATATGAGGAAAAACTCAGCCTCATTGAGAGACACTCCCCGGGACCAGGTAGTGACGGGAGCATTCAAAATGTCAGCAGGAGAGGAACAAGTCAGTGCCAAGCAGAAAGGAAATAGCATTTCGATTTTTTTTTTTGTCTCCATGTGTTGACAGTGTACATGAGTATATGATGCACAAAAGCAGTCATTGTTTGAGTCCTATCACAAATCCGGTGTACAAGTCTGTTTGACAATGACTAAATACTCTAAAAAACTTCTTGTAAAGCAGTCAGGTGGATTCCACACCATTTATTATAACTTCTCACTGTCAAGTTACCAAAAACACTTCCTCGGAGCATTTATTTGACGATCTCCAAACAGAATTCTCTTAGGGGTTGGAGCAGGACTGCAGTGACGTTACAGCAAACATGCAGTAAAAAGCAGGACTTATGCAATGGCCACATTAGTGGCTGTATTGCCTACATGAGGTGAGGATTCCACTGTGTGTTATGATTAGGTTCATAATTTGTTGGACAAAGACAGTTTTTGTAGTTTTGCCTCTCTACATCACATTACAGCCATTTTT
Organism: Cichlasoma orientale; assembly: GCA_034780415.1. NCBI lineage: Eukaryota > Metazoa > Chordata > Actinopteri > Cichliformes > Cichlidae > Cichlasoma > Cichlasoma orientale. The sequence goes on from JAVDPK010001917.1 coordinate 758,348, forward strand.
ATACAAAGTCCCCCATTTATAAAGGTCAAATTTAATTGACTGACAAATAGCTTCATATCCAGGTGAGGTCCAGTACTTCTCAGTTTTATGACAAATGAAGCAGGCAAAATATCTGAAGGTGAAGTGCTGAATTAGTATTTTTTAGCTTTTCACTGGAATTTTGAATATGAGGCCTGAAGTGATGTCAGTGCAAGTGGGGGAGGCCATTGTTAGGCTGGAAAAAAACAACCCCAAAATAAACCTATCAGAGAGAGAGCAACAATTTTAAGAGTGGCAAAATCAACAGTCTGGTTCATTGATAAAAAGAGCAAATGCACTGGCCAGCTCAGCAACACCAAAAAACCCAAAAGACAGAAGACAACTTAAACTACACGATAACAGAATTATTTCCATGGTTAAAAAAACATCTAAAAAGTCATGAAAACTCTCAAGGAGGTAGGCATATCACTGTGATAGTCTACAATCAAGAGACACCTTCATGAATGGAAATGCAGAGCGTTTACAACAAGGTGCAATCCACTGGAACAAAAAGCGTCTACAGGAACAGAAAGACTTGATGACACTTTTCCAGAAACCACCTAAAAGTGCCTGCACACTTCTGGGGAAAAAAAAAGATCTTTGGACAGATGAAACGGAGATTGACGTGTGCCAGAATGATGGGAAGTTAAAAATATGGAGAAGAAAAGTGCTTGCGATTCAAAGCATATTGGACAGATAATGTGATCACAATATCCGTCCAACATGTTGCCGGCAGTTTTACGGCATGGTCACATATGGCTGCCTGTGGAACTGGGCCACTAGTGTTTATTGATGATGAGATTGCTGATAGAAGTAGCAGGATGAATTCTAAAGTGTACAGGGCTATACTCAGATTCAGCCACATGCTGTAAAACTGATCAGCTAGTGCTTCACAATGCAACTGGATAATGACCCAAAGCACACTGCAGAAGGAATCCATAGCAAAGAAATTAGATATTCTTCAATAGCTAAGTCATTCACCTGATCTCAACCCAACAGCGCATGCCTTTCAGTTATTAGACACAAAACTGAAGGCAGGGAGACAAACAAGCAGCAGCTGAAGGTGGCTGCAGCCTGGCCTGGAACTGACTACAAAAGATTTTCACTCAGTATTAAAACAGTCCTTATATTTAAAATTATGCTATTTTGTCCAATTCATTTTGAGCCTCTGAAAATGGGGTTCTATGTATAAAAACAGCTGTAATTCTTAAACAGTTGATGCAAAATTTTTTGAATTAAAGCTGAAAGTCTGCACTTCACTGACATCGATTGTTTGATTTAAAATCCATGTGATGGCGTTAAGAAAGTACAAAATTTGCACCCATGACCAACAAATTATGGACCTAACTGTGTATGAAGTCCATGGCAGCTGCAGAACCTAAACACTGAGTCTGAGAGAGTGAATGAGGGGTAAGATTGTCTGACCAGAAGACAAAATTAATGACAGATCGTGAAGCTCAGAATCAGAAATAACTTAGTGACTTTTCTGTACATTAAAACATGCCACTGAAAGACTTTAGATCATTCCAAGACTTATTAACAAAATGCTGTCAAGATAAACAAATAAAAAAAAACAAACAGCACAGGTTGATGTGGGAGGTAAGTGCCGGGACATTTTGATCAACAACTACTATACATATGGAGAAACTCGGGAAGAGAATAATTTAGGCTGCCACGTTGAACAAAAAAAAAGCTGCTTTTCTTAATTTTGGACACAATAATAGAAGTCACAGCTCACAGGGGAACGATGCAGTCTTTGGTATAAGAGCAAACTGGACAGAACGATGATGCAGGATGTGAATAAGAAAAAGTGATGTAGCACAGACACCTTTCACATCTACTCACTAAAATACAATACTCGTTTCAATGTACAGACTTGCATGAACATTTAAAAGACTGAAAAATTGTGGCGATTTTTCTTCCCTTCTTTCATACCTTTTTTTTTTCTTTTTTTTTTTGAAAGCCTATTATTTTTGCTGCAGACTTGCATCATCAAACTACTTATGGAAACAAAACAAGAACATGCTACAGTAAACAAATTTATTCTGGCGTGGACACCTTACGTCATGTAACACAAAGATGGAAATATAGCGACGCAATAAATTATCTTCATTATTAAGCGTAACCAGTGACATACTATACATCAAAAATGTCAAAGCACTGTAAATAAAATAATAAAAAAAAAAAAAAGCAAAATGTTTTACAAATAAAAGGTTGGAAGCAAAACGGAACCCTTACACAGACGGAAATGCTCAAAAAACAAATGTTTGAATGCCAGCAGACACAGAAATTAATATTTTAAGTGTGATTCCTCTTTGATTTTAGTGTCTCACGACATAATTTAAGTACTGCTCGAAACAAATAAAAAAATAAAACACTGTACACACACCAAAGAAAGCAAACCAGAAGGATCTTTTTTTTTTTTCTTCATTCATTTTTTTTAGGAAATCATTGCTTTGCAATTTATGCTTCATCACAGTTCTCTCCCATTTGACCACATGAATGTAAACAACTGCTGAATTATTCTTTTTTAAATTTTTACAACATTAATACTTTATATATATATATTTATATATATATATATTTATATATTTGTACATATTTTCATTCACATCTGCACGGTTAGCTAGCATGGTAATGAAATAAGGCAAGACTCACATAACTGTGACATCACAATGTTGTTTTTTCTCTTATAATACTGATTATTAAGGTATTTGTCATTTCCTTCATCTGTTCTGCAACAGGCTTTGGTCTTTTTGGACAAAGGCAGGATTGATCCTTCTCCGTCTCCAGAAACCGCACTTTGTTTTGTTCCAGGTTGAGTGAAATGTTAAAAAGGGAGTTTTTGTGGCGGGAAACGGGCCTATAAATACAATTATTTAAGCTGACATTATTAATTGAATTTATTTAACACTGGTCGTTCTGAGGTACATAGTCTAAGATAACTTGGGGAGATGGAATAAGAAAGGAGAACTGCAAGGCGACCGCGAGGAGCAAATGACTTCCATTACAAGAGAAAAAAAACAAGTCTTTTTCTTATTCACCCATTTAGCATTTTGTTCATTAACAAATGTTCCTGCTTTATTTTTCAGCTCTCCCTTTTCAGTTAGGCCAAGCTGCCATGGCAGGCATTTTTTTTGTGAGTTAAAAAAAAAAGACATGATGGTAGCTAAAAGTCTCTTGCCTGGTTGACTGCTTGACATTTTGCCTTTACAGTACCAATAGCAACTAAAAGCCAGTTTTTATTGAGAGAGCACACAAGAGAATCATTGACCAAAATAAGCCACCGCTGTAGTCACAAAGCTCTTCTAAAGATGGGGCAGTGTTATTCAGCTTCCTTTTTGTGAGCACAGAAAGCCTCTCGATGGCATTACCAGCGCTAAAACATTTGTGGGCTCTTAATTCTTAACGTTGCAGCCTGACAGTCTGATAGTCTTGCTTGTGCAGATGATCAGAAATCATCTTGTAAATGCAGATTCTGCTTCAAGTGTTTTTCTTTCTTCCTTTCAGCATTGTCCTTTTCTGTGTGTGGTTGAGGAAAAGCGACTCTTCTCTTTGAGTTTTTAATTCTGTTTTTTTTTTCTACAATAAAGGGATCCGAATGCTGTCTGTCTGCACATTATGAGTCTCTGTGCATGTGTTTGTCCACTTCAAGTTGTAACTTGAACAAAAAAAAAAAAAGAGCTTGATATAAATTCTGCTCCCCACCCTCTAGGTCACCACATAGTCAAGTGTGAGCTGGAGGTTTGGTTTTGGTGAAAGCATTATTTGGAGTTTCTGGACTGCAGCAAAACTGCACAGCTGCACTACGGGTAGGAAAGTCCCCTCCTAAGCTCTTTTGGCGTGCAGCATTTCAATGAGCAGGTTGTTGCAGGGCACGTCGCCATTCAGGTGTTTGTAGTAAAGGTATTCTTCGGCCTGCAGGCTGATCGCTCGTATCTCGGGTAGCCGGAGGAGCAGCTGGCCAAACTTGTCCGTTTGCTGCGGGTAGTTACACATGACGTAGTCCAGCAGCGCTGCGTTGACCTGCTCCTGGACGCTCTCTACCAGGTGAAAATTCTCCAGGTTTTTCACATCTGCAGGAAAGAGCAAGTGAAAGGTTAGTTAAATTGTAACATTTTAACAATCTCAGTATGAGAACAGGTGAGGGAACTTAAAGCCAAGGTTACATACACACAAAATAAAATAAAACAAACAAACTTGGAGACAGTATTTTACCTAAAAAAAAAAAAAATAATACAAGGTTCATATTAGATACAAAAATGAGCATTTTCATTTATATAGTTGAGTTCTGCGGTTGTTGCTTATTTTCACTTGGCTCAAAATCCACTTCAGGATGACATTTTCCTCCCTCTTCTTCTTTTTCCCTCTTTTCAGGTCTCCTGGGACTACAGTGTAGAGGGAGTCAGGTAAAGGCAAAAAAGGTTCTTCTCCTGGGACATGAATTCCCCAGGAGTCCATGAATTATGCAGGAGAGAGTTGTAGTCATGTTAGAACCAGAGCTGCTCCTTAACCTAACGCTTTCACCACACTTTTGTTCCAGATCAAAACAATTGTGTTCCAGTTATTTTTGTTTAAATGTGGAGAAAAAAAGTTCATAAAAGCATCGATCTTATGAATAATAGCAGTAACTTTAAATAAAAAAGTACACGCCATGCAGAGGAATTCGTCTCGGGAGGAAAACCTTTTTTCACCATTAATTCCTCGTGCAAAATACATTTTGCATCTTTCTAAAATCCTACCTTTCTGCACAGCTATAAGCACTTTTCCTTGACAATAATAAGCTCACTGGGGGTTTAAGCAGATTATTGCAAGACAAGACAAAAATTTGCTAAATGGATAATGGTGAACCAGAGCGCTGTGTGTACTTGTCATGATTATGAAGTACAGGGCTGCAGAATATTTAATCAGGTAGCAGCTCTGTGTGTGCATGTGTGATCTTTTATTAATCTGTTTGACCCCAGGTCGAGTGTGTTCACAGTGGGCTAATGTGGAATGACAGAGTCTGTGTATAGTTGACACCTCCGGACCAACACACATGCACACACTGAAATATACCACCCTTCAGACTTAATCTCCCAAAGACACACACACACACACAGAAACACACTAATCCATGGAAATACACATAATATTTCTTTCTTTCTCACACAGTACCCTCTTCCCACACACATACAAACTTACTCACACACACATACACCCCATCCACCCACCTAGAGCATGAGGAGGAAGGAGGGGGAGATAAATCAGCAGCTAATGAGGTCTAGAGAATGAGAAGCAGGTCCTTCAAGGCACTTCCATCTATGATGCACTCTACCATGCTATTGCAATCTGTATGTGTGTGTATGTGTGTATCTGCCTGTTCATGTATTGCTTGTGTTTGTGTGCCAGCATGTACCGTGTGGATGCTCACCCTGACCTCTGAGTGACACGGCGGGGGGGGCTAAATAAGGCCAAGAGGAGGGCAGGAAAAGTGGGAGGGGTGTGGCCTGTGACAAAGGAGCCTCCAAACAAACATGACATGTGCTTTTTCCTGCTGCCACTCAGCTGTCTGACCCCACTCAGACTCCAGCACTGTCTTTCACACCACCAACACCTCAGAGAGGCCTTTATGTAGCCTTACATAAGCCAGCTCAGTGGATTGTTGAGTGTGCTTTAAGCGCTTACACATACAGTAGACGTCCTACGCAGGTCAACGAGGAAAAGAAAAGGCTTATTTAAAAAAAAAAAAAAATCTACAAATGAAACAATTTAAACGTGGGAAAAACTGAGAGAAAAGTTTCTTTGAAAGTTAGAAAAAAAATGTGGAAATTACTCAAAATACTCAGTTATTTTGGATTTTTGTTGTTTATATCAAGTTGACTGTCAAGCTATGTTTTATTCCTCTTCACGAATGAGCTTCAGAAGATTTGCACACGCTACCGAAAACACAATTCTTGCATCAAGTGTCAAAAAGTGTCACTTAATAAGAGGACTGAATGTCTGTGGCATTGCTGTACATATCCAGGTGCTGCAAATGGATATGGTTACATCTCTTCAAATAAGAGCAATATGGTTTTTTTTCTCCTGACAGATGAATAGACAAACCCATGAGCATGCCTGTCACAGACTTTTTTCATGAAAGTTCTCTAATTTCAGACTTTACCTTGTTTATGCGACACATTTTAACATCAGCATCAAGTATATATACATATACTTGATGCTGATGTATACTTTTTATAAAATAGACATGTTTGAGTTATAAGCTGTCAACCACCCCCCCCCCCAAAAAAAAAACAAACAAAAAAAACAACAACAAATGAGGCCTTTTCAGGCATCAAAATATTTGTAGCCTTTTTTTTAAAATATCATGTAAGAACAAGTATTTTCTGCAGTGCAAACACTGTCAGTAACAAACACCACATACTGTTTAATAATCAATTCAGGGATGTCAGAGCTTCTTCTGAGTCCGTTTTGGGTAAAGCAGCAGAAGCATGACAAGGTGAGCCCAAATCACGGCAGAAGCATGTCAGGTGTAACCACGGTTTCTCAGAAAGATTTGTCTGTGTTTTGTGTGTGTCTACTTTAGTTAGATGTGTGCTTGTGTGGATGTTGGGGGAGAAACTACAGAGAATTAATATCCAATGTCTCTGTCAAGCTAATTAGGCAAAAGTGAGGCAATAAGACAGCATTTTAATTGCTAATTACTACCAGAGCCTCTTTTGAAAAAATAATGAATCAGGGCTTCCAAAAAAAAAAAAGAAAAAAAGAAAAAGCACAAATGATAATAGCTTAATATCGATCCTCAACTGCAAAGAGAAGTGGAAAAAAATACTAAGGTTGAAGAGTACTTTGTTGTAATTCTGCCACTAACCAAATCAGAAAAGTGAACTAGAGCTACTTTCAGCAGGGTTGCCACAGCAGGTAGCTCCCCATGTTTGATTTGGCCGGTTTTTATGCCGGATACCCGACGCAAACCCAAAGGGATTTGTGTCTCCTCCTGGGGTTGAACCAGGAATCTTTAGCTTGTTAGGCAAACGTGTAAGTCGCTACACTATGAAGCCACTAAATAAAAGAAGTGCACGAAGAGTAATTTAGTCTTTTAAAAGCATGAATGTGGTGAAATAAAACAAACAACAAATAAACAATTGATCAGCGATTCCCAGACAGTGGCAGGTTGGAGTATTAAATGTGCTAAGCACTCTCTCCTCTTCCTTCAATGCCCCCCTCATTCCCCCTCTCTTCTCTCTCTCCATCTCATCCTTCAGTCACTGTGGGACTAATTATCAACTTTTTTTCACATAAAACAGCCACAGTTCGTTGCAGTGCCGCGTCCGAATACTCAAAAGGAAACCCCGAGGTCCCGCAGAATACATTGTTTCATTTGACGGCCGATCATGCTGAAGCCAGCGACCTAATGCAAAACCACACACGCACACACACACACACACACGCACACACACACACACACACACACACAC
>JAVDPK010001917.1:765925-784954 GCA_034780415.1 Cichlasoma orientale
GTGTGTGTGTGTGTGTGTGTGTGTGTGTGTGTGTGTGTGTGTGTGTGTGTGTGTGTGTGTGTGTGTGTGTCTGTATGCGCATCTGTAAGGGGGCATGTATTAGCCAGCTCCCCCGCTCACTGGCCAGGGATCAGTGCATTGATTCTGAGCAGCCTCGGCTGTTGCTTAATTAGGACGTACCTGTCTGGGAATTATATCTTTTTTTTCTCTCTCATTGTGTGAGGAAACAAATATGATAAAGAAATACAGAGAGGGAGAGAAACTTGTCTGTTTTCATCAAGGTTAATCACGTTTTCTGCTTTTGTGTTGCTGTCAGCAGATTGGTGTCTGACCTCGCAGTGCAAGAAACAGGAAAAAAGTGTTTTGTGCGGTACACAAAACATGCTAATGAAAGATGCTTCATTGTACAGGGATGGGGGTGAAGGGGTGTTGATGGGCTGTAAAAATTAGAATGCAAAGGGTGAGGATGGGTAAAAAGCAATATGGTAGGATGGAAAAATCAGCCATAATGCTTGTAATTTGAATTAAATTCAAGTAATTTAAAAATAACTTCACTGTCAAAGCAGTTCCTGCGTTCTATTAGATACTGCATTAACTTATATATGAATTTATTCCAGAGCTTAGTGCATTTATACAGAAACACAATTTCTTATTTTTGTGTCAAATTAAGCCTAAAGACTAAAATTCAGCACATTTTCATTGTGTTTTAGGGCTAGAAAGCAGCACGGTGAAAGTTGGGTGAGGAAGTAAAGAAATAAATAGTGAATTAAGATGAATGAGGACCAGTGGAGGTGGATATGGTGATAGAGTTGTGATAGATTGAGCTGTACAAAGATGGATGTTAAAAAAAAAGAGAGAGAGAAAGGGCAGCGCAATGAGACAAGAGACAATATGGAGGGCTGGATGGATGGATGGAGGGGGATAGAGGGTGGGAAAGGCTTGATGGGTGGGTGTCTCTAAACCCCAACCTCAGGGACTGACTAATCGCTTGACAGACAGCACTGTGTTGAGTTGCTGAGGCAGCTCTTGAATCACTAGCAGCCCTGTCTTGATTTCCTCTGAATGGACAGCACTGCCCATTTTTGATCACCAAGAGAACTGCCACCAAGTTTAGTGCATTTACTTCATTTAATAATCATATAGACTGTATATATAATTGTGCCATTAATTGTGTCATAATAATCAAGTCTCTTTGGCTTTTAAATAGCTTTTGGCTATTTCATTGATTCCATTTTAGCATTTATTTCAGAAAAAAACAAACATGCAAATAATGAGATCATCAGCTGTAGCTGTGCTTGATGGAGGAATGATTTAACAATTAAAAGGCTTTATTGCACAGACATTTGTAAAGTGAGAACGGTTCCACATTCTCAGGACTCTGCTGCCTTTGTTTCTGCCTAATGCTTCAGTATGAGGACATTGTTTGGGGCTACAGGTATGTCCACAAATGTGCTCTCTCCACTGGGACCATTTACCACCCTGTGCTGGCCTGGCAGGTACTCTGGCTCTCCTCTCAGTTCACAAGGACTGGCAGGACCTGTCTCACCAAATTACAACTGATGAGGTCTGACCCACTAAGCTGGGTTAACTGGTTGCTGAATGAACACTCTGTGACCTCTGTCACTGTATCTGCTTTCCAAGTATGGAAACTATACATGATGCACCAGGAGCCCATTCACTCATGAGTTACAATACAAGTTGGTATATTTTTCCAGGTTTCAATTAAAAGGAGGTTCTCTTTTGTTCTCTTTCCTCCATAATCTGGGATGAGCCTAGTATGAGCAGCCACGGCTACAGGAGGAAGTCAATTCCCCCTTAAAGATAAAGACAAGAACCTTTTTTTTTTTTTACTCAGCCTAAATTCAAACTTGCCCCTTCACCTCTGGTGGTGTTCTATAACCCACACAGCCTGTCAGTCTTTCTGTTTGGTCTTTAAGCCTATTAAAGGAAATCAAAGGCCCATTAACAGTTTCCTGACACTCAACGACTAGTTGTAATCCTTCCATGAACTCAGATCCAGACAGCCCTCAAACTCTCTCTGCCATTATGTGTGTCCTTTGCTCAATGCCCAAGACATACAATCATTGCTCACAGTCCTACAAACACTTAGGAGATCAATGATCTCGGAGTGATAATCTTCTCCTTGATAGAGGGTAAAAGCCTTCAGTGAAGACAGGGACTGACAGGGGAAAGTGAGAGACAGTGATAGAAAGAGATAAAATAAAGCAATAAACTACAAAAAAAATAAACAGGAAATATAACTGAAAACAAACACACATACAGATCATGACAAGCGTCTCCTCTCAGCTGGGTTGACATCTATATCTCTGTCTTTATTGACAACTGGCTTAACTAAAAGCTCCTCTGCCAGGGAGTGAGTGACTGCCCATGTACAGAAAAGGAAGGGGAATGAAAGAGGGTTATAGACAGGATAGATCCTCGCACGACTCTCATGGGAAATCACCGGCTGTAAGTAAGTAAGTAAAGTTTATTTATAAAACGCTGTTCACAGACATGTAGTCACAAAGAACTGCATATATACAATAATAAAAGCTAGGACTAATTACAATAAAATATAATAGAAAATTGAATTGGTGGTACTAGTTAGTGATGTGATGTCTAATATCGATGTTTTCTCTTCTTCTCTGCTTGTTTGCCCCGAGCCTGCCACTTCAAGCTGACTGCTTGCACAAGAGGGGAAGTTTTGGCTTTCTTTCTATAACATGAGGTCTTGGCCCCAATGCAAAGTGCTCTGAGATGACTTATGATCCGGTACCACATGTATATACTGTAAATAAACTTCAGTTGAAATTGTGTAATTGTGTAAAAAAGACTATTCTAATGCCAAATAAATGTTTTCCATCTAGAATTCCCAGACAACTAAACTATTTCTCCAATTTCCGGATAACTAAAACACCACAACCGTGTGTGTGAACCGCCTCAGTTTTTGGCAGGAGGTTAAGGTGGATGGAAGGTGTACAAAGTGCATGAAACCCACTTCAGGAATAAGGTTAAATATGTAGCCTGTGCTGGGCTAAGGTTGGGAAAAGACTGTGGTTTTGATTAAAAGCATTTAAAGACATTGTGTCTCTTGTCAGTGTGGACTTTTCCTGCCCCCTCCTAATCTTAAACGAGGGCTGTGACTACATAAACAGACATTATTAATGGGTATTTTCCCGCAAACCTAGATATCAGGGCAGAAATGAAATCACTGTCAGTGATAATACCATTTCAATGATTCATTCAGTAGCACCAATCAGCCGGTTCAGTTTAAACAGACAAATTCATTTCCCACAAATAATTCCCTAAGCAATTATGTTTCTTTCAATGCATATTTTTGCTGCTGCAATTTTGTAACTGTTACGAGAGAGGGTTGGTTAAATGAAAGCATGTTTATGTGAAGTATTTAAAGTTTCAGAAAAACTGTAACTGCAGTTAAATATTGGGCTACGGCGGCTCACAAAATCCTAGCTTTTGCTTCCCATCCCATCTTGTTGCATAAAGAGCACTTTAAATACCGCACTGCATGGTATGGTGGCGCTGGCTGTTTACTATAAAGTGCCGCGCTCAAATAATAATCATAACAGCAATCATGATAACAGTATCTGTGATAGGAGAAGCACAGCAGTGCAAAGAAATGTATTAATTTTGTAGAAAGCTCTCATAGTACAGAATCAGTGACGATTACCCAGGGATTAATCCCGTACCCTTGTTATCATGGCCAACTTTCTCATTCACGTGATATTTAAGTAAAATTGATTTAACCTGCTTATTTAAACGTATGCAAATGTAGTGTGTGTTAGGTAAATAGAGCCACAGTGGTGGAGTAGTGCAAACAGTGGTTCCTAGTCTGAAACCTGTCCAAATGAATACATCCATTTTATATTAGAGAGTAAAGTGACCAGTATTGGAGATTAAATTAGGCTAATAAAGAGGACGAATTTAATCTTTTAGTTCAGTAGTCAGTTTACATCTACTTTCATGCCTCATTTCCTTATTAACTGGCTCTGCTTGTAGGTCACAGAGAGCTGTGACACAAATTAATTTTACCCTTCTGATAATGTGTTGAAACATAAATATACATATGCCGGGTCTACCACTACCAAAACCGCGCTCATTATGCACGTTAATTCCCTAAAGAAAACATATCTGTATCTCAGCCTTCTTACAGCCAATTACATGCTCTGTTTCAGCTGTATGTGATATTAATCACATAATGCAAACTCCCGGCTTGGCGATGCTTGAGCCGCTCTCCTTTCCCTCATCCCCATCAACACCACCTCTGCTAACGCTGATCCCCTTAGCCAGCTCTACGGCGTCTGTGTCGGGGTTCTTTTGCGGGAGGCCTGGGCAACGCCGGAGAACAGGCACTGCCGGGGGCGATACACATCCCTCAGGTGGGCCTTTCATTATGGATGATGTTTCTGCCAAATTATTTAGACCCTGAGCCCCAGCAACATCCCCACCCCATAAAAAACTGAAACAAACACATTCATGCACACAGATGTACACACACACACACACTCGAGTCCCCCTGCATTCCCTGTCTCCTTCTTTACAAATGTGCACAAACATTAACTCTTCCTGATCACATATATGTGTGTGTGTATGTGTGTGTGTGTGTGTGTGTATGTACAGTTCATTAGTGCTATTTTCTTTGTTCCGAGGAGGTAAAGAAGTGAAAGCATGACTCTTGCGAATTGCACACTGTCAGAAGGGAGTGGAAGCTAAGCATGAGGAAAATATTCATCACATGTATGCCAGTGTTGCTCTCGGTGCCATAGAGGGGCCAATGTTGACATTATTGGCTTCAGTAATGTAGGATGTTAAATAGGTTTGGTTCAGTGTGTTTGTGTATGTGTGTGTATTCCTCAGAGGCCATTTGTTGCAGACTTGTTAGGAAAGAGTCAGAGATGACAGTCTCCTGGCAATCTCTGACCTCGGCTTAGAGATTGGAGAGCAGCTTTGGGATACAGACACACACCTAGGAGAACACACACACACACACACCACATGCCATCAAAGTTACTCTTCTCTTTGTCCCTTAACTCATCAAGCTTCTTATCCCTCCACTTACCTTCCTTCCCAAATCCCATGCACTCTCTAGCCTCAGCTCCCTCCCACCTGTCTCTCAAAAGTACTTCAGCCAGGTACCTGCCTTCAAACAACACAGCCAGTTCAATTCCCACTCACTCATCATCCTCCTATTTCCTCCTTCACCCTTCCTATTTCCTTTACCCTTCTTTAGCTGAGATCCCTTCCAAATCCCTTCTTTCCTTTCCAAAAGCTCTACAGCAAATTCTGAGTGAAAAAGCAAAATAAAAACCCCAGTTGAACCCTCGCCTTCTTGCCCATTCCAAACTCACATCTCATTCCTCACGTATAGCTCAGTTCTCAAATAATGGTTTTGAGTTACACTGAACTCTGCAAAATCCTGCACACATTATGATTTATGACTTCTAATACTGTTGATCCACGTACTGATGATTCATTTGCATTTGTTGTGTCCAGCACCACAGACCAACAGCCAAATTTCAGAAAAACAAAATGTCAATATTTATTTTGTATTTCCACTTCATATTGACGTCCTCGCTCTCAAGAAACTTTGTACTTTAGAAACTTGAAGATGCAGTAGAAGATCAGGTGAGGGATTTGCTGCTGGCCATGCCAGTGATAGATTTATACGTAAGAGATGGCTAATAGTTAGAGAGTAAACCTGCCTATAGTGAATCTAAACTAAACTCCATCTATAGTCCTATATCATCTATATGGTTGCAGTGTACTGAACCTAGATTTATTACAAGTTCTACTGAACAAAAATACATTTAAAATTTTGGACCCATATGCAAGACCTGCCTCTACTTAAAGAAGACCAACCACACCTACATCTCGTCCTTTTTCCCCCCTTCACTTGTACCTTTCAGAACCACTGCTGGTCTCTAACCTTCCTTCCTTCCTTCCTTCCTTCCTTCCTTCCTTCCTTCCTTCCTTCCTTCCTTTCAATTCCATTGTTCCTTCTAGCTGATATAAGATATGTCTGACTTACCCAGGCTGAAAAGGACCAGAAACTTCAGGCAGACAAACTCCCGTTGGTCCAGCTGCAGAGAGCGTAGTTTGGCCACCAGCTCCTGGGCATGGCTCAACAGATTGTTGAGTGTGGCTCCTGCCTGTGAGGCAATCACTGCATAATCCACCTTAAAAAAAAAACAGGGAAAGGAGGAGGTAAGGAAATGTGCATCAAAGTGAGTCTGACTGGAGTTTAAGCAGAGGTTTTGAAATATAGTTGCAGATACCGAATAGAACACAATGTCACTCAGTAAGCATTGATTTGTGGATTTTACAGTCAGATGAAAGCAACTTGTAGGTAGCGAAACAGAGGATCTGGTTTGGAAACAGCACACGTAATACGAGTTCACCTGCAACAGACTCGATTGGCCAGATTTCATTTCACTTTCTGTTCTTTCAGACAGATAAATAGATAAAACTTCATGTTCCTTAGGTCTAACCTATATGCATAAACGCCCACTTACACGCTCCTTTTTCAGGTGTAGTTCATATCTGCAGCTGCAGCACATTTGTCTGGGAGGCAAGTCCTTAGCTGCCACTCACCGTAAGCAGGACCATATTAAATTTTTATATTTATTGACAATTCATTACCATAATTGACTGTGTGAGGGTTTCCAGGGGAAGGTAGATGTTGGCGTGCGCAGTTCCTAAAGCTCAGTGAGGAAGAGGTTCCCAGCGAGCTTCCATTTGTAATTATAAGCAGCCGTGAGTTTGGAATTTATTTATCATGTAAATAAGATGACTGGAACCCATTTTTTCATTTTTTTTTTTTACATATGTGGAAAAAAAGGTTCAAAGTAAAGTAAATGTTGACAATACACCATCACCTGCCTTCCCCTCTTCATTTTCCTTCCTTGTGCCTTTACTACACTGCTCTCTTCCACTTTGTCCCAATGCCTCTGTCCCTGTCTTTCCATCTTAACACCTTCGAGACATAAAGAGCTATGGCTCTGTGAAAAGCAAACACTACCCCCCTTCCAAGGTGTCAATCAATTTACATAAAATCAACTGTGCATGAAATAAGTTCATTGAAGGATTGGACTGTTGATGGTGATGCCTTGGGTTATTGCCTCCCAGCCTTAAGTAAGAGAGACCAAATAAAATGCTATAATGTCACTATAGCAGACTTAGCACTAACTCTGGTGACCCACGTATCAATCAATCAATACCACTTTATTATCACTCCTGGAGAGACATAGAGGGTAAACATATGATTAAACCTTCAAATCTTAACTTATCATGAATACAGTCTTTGCTGAACATTAAGAGGAATATGGAAGGTGAGATTAGGTTGGTGCTTCAAGGGCCCTGCTATGAGTGGAAGATGCAGATGGGAAATTTACCTTCTTCGAAAGCACAGAACTGCATGAACTGCATGATTTTTTCTTCTTTGTCATTTGAATTTCATATACACCAGGAGCATCATGCTATCAAAATATCAGGATTCAAACTGAAGCTGACTGCCACACTGTGAGGCCTTGCTAAATCATTCAACAGATCAGTCCAGTGTTTGTCATTTCATGTTTGCCCACATTTGTACAAGTTACGCTGTGTGTTTGATCGTATGACAGGATAAAGAACAAGCCTTCATGGCCATTTCTCACTGCTGCTGGCGACATGCAGTAGTAAAGAAAAAGAAAGGCAGAAAAAAAAATGAGAAAAGATAGAAATTAACAAGCAAGAGACAGCAAACATAGGGACATGAGAAAGGGCCAGACAGAAGGCAAATGACAGGCTGTAACAGTTAATCTGCTAGTTCAATGGGTTTCTCTTCAAATGTCAGTATGAGTGGAGCGTGTGACTGGCAAGAGCAAAGAAGCAGCTTGCTTCAAAGCAAAAGGGAAGAAACATCTGTTTAAATTCTCTATATGAACAAAGCTCTGGTCCTTCGGTCACATTTTTTTTAATAAAAAAAGTGAAATATTTCCTGTTAAACTTTGCAAATTTATTTCAGAATGAATGTGGTGATTTGCCGCAATGCACTTAAAGAGAAAATGCAATCAGTCTCAGCGCAACAATGAATTAATTACGACATGCACCAGAGCCTGTCCTCAATGGCTGCTTTGTGTTATGGCATCATTTGGTTAATTCTTCATAATGTACTACATATGTGCATGCAGAGACATGCTGGCCATTCAATAGTATAAAATACCAGCTGTGAAATTTCATTTAGGCTGCCAAAGAGAAAAATTCCACCTTGTAAAACTGTAGTATCTGTTCAAAATTAAGATTTTGCACACTGTGCATTCTTGGACAAATGGCCCTCTGTTTTGCTATTGGGACTATACTCCTAATCTGATACAGCCACTCTGGCTAAAGTTTAAAGCTACAACTATATGACCTTTTTTAATACTGATATACAGTTTGGACCCAGCACCGGACAATAGACCAGGAGACTTAGTAAAAGCATACTTTACCTCCATGTACTTCAGCTCAATCCCATTTTCTGAGCTACACAAAACTGATCTTAAGAATGTGGAGAATCATAAATTTGCTTCTTACTGGGCGCTAAGGTCAGAGAAGGCTTTCGCCAGACATGGTGCAGCATTCTCCAATCAAGTCCTGACTGTGTTTGTGCAGCATTTGCTTTGGGTGATGTTGCTACTGTGGTTTAAATATCCCTCGTATTATCGCTGTGCTGTCACCCCTGGCCAGGCGGAGAATAATAGGAGATAATGAACTGTTTCAGAGCCCGGCACACACGCGCACTCACACGCATGCATACATTTCCAAACACACACGCACACACTCAACACCAGCTGTTCATTAACCAAAGTATGCAAAACGAAACCGCCATCCCGCACCTCCCCTGACTATCAGCCCATCCTCCTCCTCCTATTCCTCCACCTCGCTGTTCGGGCCTCTTAAAACTGCCTCATCTGCTTTTCCCCGTTCCCTCCTCATCTCCTCTACTTTTACTACTTTTCTGCCTTCTTCTGTCTCTTTCTCCCACCTTCAACCATCATGCACCACTTCTGTCTTTCTTCAGCCTTCATTTTTTTTTTTTTACTCAAACTCTCCTTTACCTGTTACCGCTATCATAGTACTATTTATTATAGTTTGTAGTTCCCACTAGAGGCAGTACTGCTTGCTTACCACAGATAGTAAATCTTCAGCTATGCTGAAAATCGACTGTGACCTTGTCTTCATTCAGAATCATGGAATTAAAAGGACTCCCCCTGTACACAGCGCACATGCACTCGCCAGAATCTATTGTTGTAAAACATTTTTCGAAAAGCAATGTTTTGCAGTGCAAGACAATCAATAATGCATGGCTTCTCTACTCACTGACAGCCATGTGATTGGTCAGAGGCATATTCATGATGAGCAGTTTCACACCTCTGTGACTGCACACTCTTGCTCTCTCTTTTTAAACTGTGCCTTTGCGTGCATGTGATTTTGAGAATCACCGAAGACTGAGGGAGTCTTCTCTGTTTGCTTTGGTTTTCTGTATTTAAAGACAGCGTGCTCTGTGTGTGCGTGTGTATGTGCGTGTGTGTGTGTTTGTGTGTGTAAGAGAGAGAGAGAAGTCAAAACATAAATCAGCACACAGCATCCTGATGTACTGAGATTTCTTGTTAGGGCTTCAGGCACTATCTCCCACCAACTTCCTCAAAGACCCCCAGTAAAAGAAAACAACATATTTAGCCACATTCTTCATCTGTCCACCCACTCACTATGCTACCGCATGAGTGTCTGAGTGCTTTATTTATTCACTGTTCGAGTCCTCATGGTCTGAGAAAAAAAAAATGTAAAATTGACTCTGGTGTTATAAGTTTATGTCTATAAATACTATTTTTAATGAAGTAGTTAAACTCAGTTCAGTTCAGTTTTATTCATATAACATCAATGCAGAAAAACAGCTGCCTCAAGGTGCTTTATATTGTAAGGTAATGACCCTACAATATTAATAAGAATCACATGACCCCCCTATGAGCAAGCACTTTGCGACAGTGGGAAGGAAAAACTCTTTTTAACAGGAAGAAACCTCAGAACCAGGCTCAGCATGGGGCAGCCACCCACCATGACCAGTTGGGGGTGAGGGGAAAGAGAAGAAAGCAAAGAGAGTGTAGGGATTACTGTGTGGCTGCAAATTAATAAAACTTTAAAGGTTGAGGTTTTTCAGAGGTTGCGTGATACACAATTGGAGAAAAAAAGGATTGGAAAACACTGGAAATAGTTAAGGTGTGTGTGTGGGGGGGGGTGGGGTGGGGGGGGGGGTGTTCACTAACTTACCTGTTGGCCAGTGACTAGTAGGATGGAGCCCTCCTTGGCATGCACCACCTGCCGGAAAACGTGGTCAAGAATGAGGAGTTCACTCCAACAGTTCTGCAGCAGCTTCATCTGGTCATCCACCTGATTAAAGATGCGTACACAAAAATCCACATCAGGTCAGCTGTTTACCTTTCCGCTCTTATAAAGCTGTAACAGCAGTCTCTGTTGAGCCTGAATGCCATATCTACAATACTGTGACTGTCATCACTGCAGATTGCACGTCTTTCACTGCCCCCCTTTATTACACGTCAGGGGCTTTTGTGTGTTGTGTGCGCAGGCAGGGCATAGAAAACACGCCATGTTCAAACTGTACAAAAGTAACGTGCTGAAAATGTGTTTAATATTCCAAAAATGAAAGCTCTCTTCTAGCACAAAGTTATTAAAAAATAATCTGGTAAGAGTCCTGCACCTGTTTTTAAACAGAAACTTGTTAATAAGAAAAGTCCATTAAGGGCAAGTCGAGTAACACTGTTAATGTGTGGTTAAGGTTGTACCATAAATACTGTAATTGTTTTACAGGCTCTGTGATCAATCCTTTGGTGGCCAGCTTGACGCGTCTAAAGCCGAAGCGCCGTGTCAGCCTTTGCGGTTTGTAAATATCACAGGCAGCTGTTTGCCGGGTAAGCTTTCTCACAGGTCAATCACTATTGATCACTTGCGTACCACGGGCACTTTTTTCCCCCCAAACCTCACACAAAGCTCAAAAGTCCCCTGTATGCACTCTAAAGCTTTCTCATGTGAACCTTTCCGCACTCAGTTAAGCACTTTGCTACGTGCCTGATTTAACAATGTTGCCAGGTTTATCTGTTTGCCCATTGCCAGGAGTTTCTGAGTGATTCCACAGATGATAATGATTAAGTAGTCCCCTTTTTTTTCTCTCCCTAATACCAGCCGCTGGCTCCCAGAGACCTGACAGGTAAACTTTGGAAGCTGACACAGGTGAAATAGTGGGTTTGGGAATCAAAACAACCCCCTCCATTGTAACTGCTAGCCTCTTCCCATGCCTGACTGTGTTAATCATTACTCCGCATAGCCAGACTCAAAAAAAGGCCACATTGAAGAGGATGGAATGAGGAAAATGTGTAAGTAGTTCTTTCTTTCTTCTCCCACCTTTTCTATCAGTAAACATTGCGCTCTTTGTGGCATCGCTGGGAATAATGTGTCTTTCTGGGCACACAGGACTCTGCTGCTTTGAGTATGTGAGAACTGTCTGTGATGGCCATCCACAGCTTGCAGTGTGAAGAATGTGGATCGATGGTATAACGCTGTTACAGAGGCAGGTGCAGTCTGAAAGGAATGCCTTTTTTTGTGTGCTGCGTGGAAATTGTGAAGGGATCAAATTGTTTGATATCAAGTGACCTTAGTTACTCATTTCATGTCAACAACTTTCACTCCACTTTATTACCTTGTATGACATGGCACTGGATATAACCTAATCTAATGTCTATTTCTTGTTGATTAGGACTGTTTTGACTGGTGATTTATGGCTGGTGGCAGACAGTGTTTGATTACCTTCCATGAAGACACAACAATAGAAAACCCACATAATTAGAGGACACGTGGGCTGCCTGACTACAATATTCTTGCACAAAAGATTTCATCTGGTTGCTGTATTGCTCCTGATTGGAGTAACTATTTATTTTTTACCTTGATATAGAGCAGCACTTAGAAAGAGTATGCATTCTAATCTTGAACCCCTACCAAAGTTTTTCTTTTGAAAACTGATTTGCTTTTGTTTTGACCTCAGTGAACACAAGCATTTAGCATTGTCATTACACCAAAGTAGGGAGGATTTCCTGTTTAATGTGGTATGTTTGATCAAATATATATAAATCTTTTTGTTTACCAAAAAGTCTATGAGATGTGAGTATCTGGCACCCCCTAACGCAAGTATTAGATCATTATTAGTTCAAAAGTTATATTTGAATTCAGAAAAAGTCCACATCGAGGGGCTCTTTATGCTTCTGTCACACTTGCACTGGAGAAAAAAAAAAGATGTACATAAGAAAGATATGCACCAACAAATCAAGAAACCAAATGTCTTGAAACATTTCATGTCTCCCGCTCCTCTTTTATCAGTTCAACAAAGCTGCTGTGACTTTTTCTAACATTTCTGACAGCATCATGGACTCTTTTTGTCTCCTGCCTCCTTCCTCTATACATCTATTTTTGTGGTTCCATTCTGGCAGTAGCCTGAGCAGGGAAGGCAATTGCCTTCATTAAAACCATCAGAGAGATAGGAAGGCAGTCAGAAGGGAGTTTTCTATACTGTGCCCTAATCCTATTCTCTTCGTCACCCCATCTCGGGATGCTGGAAGTACGCGTGTGTGTATGTGTAGATGAATGAGTACATGTAAGGCCCTGGCTCTTCAAAGGACTCCACTTTATGTCACTGGTGCTGGCAAGTGTCGGGGTACTCATCAAAGGCCTGTCCTCACTCTGCCCGCCTGGAAGCTCTTCTCTGACAAGAGTCCTGGGTCATCAAAGGGGGGCAACTCAGAAGGGAAGACGACGGGTGATAGCAGCCTAGACTAGGCAGGGGACACCCGCTTGGAAGAGGGGGACTGGTGACAGACAGACAGGCGTGTGGGCGGACCAGGGGTAGGGGTTCAGTTCACTGACCTTTTAAGTTCCAGTGACACGAGCCGTTTCCCTGACAAGCTCTTCCTTTGCTCTGTCAAATGAGCAACAGTCATGGCGCCTGTGCTTACAAGCTCTGCAGCCTGCTCGCTAAGATAAAATGAACTTTCTGACACGGCATCGACGACCAATTTGTCTCGTGTTTTCACAAGGGCGAAAGGGCTGAATATTATCTCTGTGCAAAGAAAATGCAGTCAGTAAAAAAGTGGCTGATTGCCAGTGGCTGATTATAAACATTGCCTAGTTTAATGTATTCACATTGTCATTACAAAGGCACTACAAAGTTCAAGTAAGCAGTTTTTTGTGCTCCAAAAGAGCAATAAAACAGGTGCTTTTTTATAGCTGTTTAATTCCTCACCACATAGTCATGGAATATTTAGATAACACTTGTAACTGCCAACTGTTTCCAGCAATGATGACGCACAGTAGGGAAAAAAAATGCTGTTGTTTTTCCTTGATGCTCTCTCTTTATCTCTTCCTCATTTCGCCAAGGCATAAAAAAACCCACTTATTACTAATCTTATATTCTTTATTGAAATGGGTTCCTTCCTAGAAAACTGTAAATGGGTTGTTTCCCTTTTATAGAAAATAATACGTTTATAAATGTAGCTGACACTCTTTCTTCCTACCACAATGATTGCCTTGAATACACAAAGGGAACAAGCACGAGTTTATTCATCAAGTACGGCCAGTTCATTTAGTGTTAATAGATAAAACCCTCGTTTATGTTGTTTTATTAATAACCCAAGTTGATGAGACTATAGTTTACGAATGGTAAGCGTGTCAGATTTCATCCTGACTTGACAGCAATGGTGCTATACAATGAAAAAGTTCAAAGTTTAAATTTCTCACACTTCTGCACAATGAATTTTGCTAAACAGAAAACTTAAGACTGGAAAAGAGGTACTCTGAAGGTGAAGGAAAGGAGTTCTTTATTTTTTCAGGTAATAATGAAATTCCCCTTCAGATTTTAATTTCCACTAGCATCAGACTCAAGGTAATAAAATCTGGTGATTACATGCTGGTTCATGGACACAGCAGTGAATACTTTTCATAGCATATGAAAATACTCCACATGCTCACTGCGCACCTGACCAAAAGCACCGCAGATGAACAACAGTAAGGTCTTGTTCTTGAAATTCTTCCCAAATGCCAAAACCACACACTGAAATTGGGCAAATGGTTACCCATGTAGGTGTAAGCTGATTTAAAACTAAACATTGTTATCATTTTGTGGCTAAAAAAATATAAATGGAGTCAAGACATACCAACGTAGCTATACTGCATGAATTCAAGAAATAATTTAAGCCAACATAAATGAAAAATAATTCCTCTTCTCCTTCCACTGTACGATTTGCACAATCCCAAGTTGCCACCTAACCTTGGATGGAGCAAAACTCATTACAGGAATTTAACTTCTGAGGTTCAAACTCATGCAGAAAACAAGCTCCCCAGAAATCGCTTCAAACTGGCCTCAAAATACACATTTACAGGTACTTTTCAAGGTGTGATCTATTTAATATTTTAATATCATCACCAATTTTTGGTTAAGCGATGAGAAAAATTCCAAGCAGGAACTTGTACTTGCAGCAGCCAGTGATGAAAAATACATATCCTCCAAGAAACCAATTTAACACCTTTATGATCGTTCAGGCAAGTGGGATCAATGCCCTGGATCAATCGCTTAGCCCATAGCTTTTGTTCAAAACCACTGGCTGAGATTAATGGGATTTTCCAGAGAGAGGGAGAGAGAGAGGTAGAAAAAGAAGGAGAGCCCAGTTGAGAAGGGGGAATGGAACTGCCAGACAGGGAATGAGAGAATGAGAAAAGACTTGGGGGAAATTGAGAAAATAAAACATAGTGATTAAGCGCACATATTCCCTCCATTTCTGGCCAAATGTAAATTAATTGGAAATGGAGCATTCAGATGCTCGCTGACAAAAGTAATGTTTATTCATAGCCCCCTGCTAAGAGTAGAGCAATTATCACGCTGTGTTGAGTCAAAACAGGCCAATGCACGAGAATCTTTCTCCCCCTTTCTTGAGGCCGGGTTTTGGTCTAGTGCCACAAGCATTGTTAAGCTTCGTATGGTACGGTAGGCTTTAACGAGAGTACACAGCTGGATCTGATTTTAATAAGTAGTTCCATTTTTGATGTGGCTTAATGAACAGATTAATAGAATCTCCTTCTGTGGAGCCTTAATGAATGGAGAGAATCATGTTTTTTTTTAAGCACAGGGGGGAGAACGCACACATTCGCAGACCGTGAGCTTATTTGCCTCAAACGACTTGTACATAAACAATAGCTGTGCTTCTGTCTTTCCTCTATCTCTGTTGGACAAGAATCAATGCTGTCTTGGAGTACTACAGGTGAGATTTGAAGCTGACATCAATGCCTGCGCGTCTCTAGCAGCCATTCTTTGGTGCAGTCCTGTCTTGGCATCTGTTCGCCTTGAGCCAAACAGGCCCTCTATTCACCTGGGAACAGGCATTAATTTACCTAGAACCGTGCCTGTTGTTCTCAGAGTGTGGCAAACACTTAATTACGCCGTGCTTGACGGTGTACTGAAGCTCGTTTCCAGTTTAGTCCGTTGATTTAATTGAGGAGCGTGGAGTGACATCACCGGCATGTATTTCTGGTGATTTTCCTTTTGTGATTTGGACAAATTAGCCAGCAACGGATCACGAATCATAAAGTGGTTTATACTTTTTACTTTGAAAGCACATGCAACCCTTCTGACCAGAGATAAAACCTGTTTATTTCTTTATTGCCATTATAATATTTTAACAAAGGCAAAAAAAAAAAAATCAGGTCAGCTTTTGATCCCATCAAAGCAGCGTCTAGTTTTAGGTCAAATCAGATTCGTGCCTGTTGAATCCCACTGCAAATCATTTTTGACATCCTTAACTTCCACAAGCCACAAATAGAGTTATATCTATCAGGAAAAACAACAGACTGAGTGACAAAATCCCCCCCCCCCCCAATGTTCCAGCTATGGTATGTGAACTGGTGGGAGGGCAGAGACGGATGAGTAGTGTTCATGTTACAGACTATGTTCTACTATTCTATTCACTCCACAGAGTGAGAATAGAGGATCAGTATTCCCCCGCCTCACTTTAACAACGTCAGCTTTTGCTTATCACGGCCTATAGTCCATTTCGGCCTCGATCCTTTGGCTGGCAGAGTGATAAGAATGCTGGGAAAAGGAGCAGGTGGCAGGTGCTGCTGCTAGTCAAGCGGGAGGGGGCTACACAGAGAACAGAGGAATGATAATAGTGCTGGTAATGTACCCAGTGAAACTAAATTTGTCAAACTGCAGACAAGGTTGAGGAATAAAGGAATCTGAGTCAATTATTTATGACACATACACACATTTCTTGCCTTTTGAACTGATGTTTTAGGCAACATAACCCATTCTGTCCCTTTATACTTGCAGGTGCTTAACTGAATGGCTTTGATTGCTCGTTATTGCTCATTATTAAGAGACAGATATTATAGGTAACAATAAATTAAATGCAACAGAGGTCCTTGGGTGGATTCAAACCACAGGTGAAAATAAGTATATATAAAATGCTTGTTGTTACACCTTAAACTATACTTCAACAGTTGCTATTGACCCTTAGGTTGACACAAGGGTTCGGCATAAAGATTAATCTGGTCTGGCTGCGCTATATATAACGTATAGAAGCCAGTTCAGTCTCTTCAGTTCTCATTTTGTAATGAAAAATAAACATATTTTAAAGTTGCAGGTTTCCTGCTCTCTACTCCTTTCTCCAGCTGTGAGCTGGGCTGCGACAGTATGTGACACTTTATACCGTATATATATACATCACTGCATGAATGCCCATCAGCACCTGTTTGTTGTATGTGTCTATCTTTAATCCAGCAGATCAGGTAATGGAGAATGCCTTTGGGTTTATCTCCAACTGAGCACACAGAAATCCTAGACTGTTATTATGTCTCTTAAGAGCCATTGAGATGCCACAGGCCATCTGTGAGCTCAGAAAATATCACACAAGGTGCAGCAGGTCTTGCATCTTTCTTTCACTCCAAAATAAAAGCGCTTTTGACGGATATTTTTTTTTTTTTTTTATTATTATATCAGTTTCGGATGCTTGCTTTAAAACTGTCCGTGTTCAATTCATTTGTTTTGCTTTCAGCTGGGCCCAGTTTTTCTAGTCTTAGAATAGTATATATTCACTCACTGCACTATCAGGCAATAGAGAGCACACATCTGAAGTGTTCGATACTAAATAGTGTAGAAATAGAAGCCATCTTTTTAACATCAAATGTAATCAAAGTTAAGTATTTTCCTTGTTATATTTTTATACTGTTTTTTGTTAGGGCAGCAGGTATCTGCCTGTCTGTATGCTGCTCTGAAAGCGATAGGCGAAATGTTTTGAATGTGCATCTGTGTGTGTGTCGCTGTGTGTTGGACTGAGAGCAGAAGCAGTTTTGTGAGAATGGATGCTGCATTGTATGCGTGTGTGTCAGAAAGAATTTTTTTGTGTTCCTGCGTGTGTGCCCCAATGTCTGATCGATATTGCTGAGGCACTGAGATTGATTGGTTCCCACGGTGACCGCATTAACAGACTCTGGAGGCTGACCTTTGACCTTTACAATACCGCGCATTCGATTGGCAATGCTCTTTCCCTCTTCCCAGCTTCACATCTTCTCATCTCTGCACATCCTGTCATTCTTTTTCTTGTCCGGGGCCCGCATTAAAAAGGAAAAACAAAAACCCAGCCAGTGATTGGGCATGAACTCTTTCCCACCCTGCCCTCACTCACCCTGTCTTCTTTCATCCCATACAGAATACATTTGTTCTGAGCCTTGTCGAGCCAAAAGGAAACAAGACGTGGGCCTAATAAAGCCGTCCAGCCTTGCATGGGCTTTACCTCAACACACACGGACATACTGCCACCACTAATACAGGAAATCGCTGCGACCGCTATAATTAGCGTGCTTAATAAATATGTAAATAGTAAATTATTAATATAACAAAAGCTGCTTATGCCAGCGGAAACTTGATACAACAGCTATTATGAAGAGGAAGAAATAATGGATCAAGGCGCATAAGGTCAAGTTGTTAGCATTAGCCAGCATAAGCATTCAAACACAACTGCGCACGCAGTACAAGAGAAGTGTCGCACTAATGCGAGAGAAAGGATAAACAGAGTATCTCTGTGGGCCTGGGTGTTGCAGTGGGAAGACTGTCTTGTTTTCTCAAGGTCGCTGACGATGGCAACAAACACTCCTCTCTGTCTGATATCAGTGCAGGGATTTGAGGATGAACCAAGCACGCCCAAACTTTCCTATTCTGTTTTTACTTGATGCATAAGCATATGAAAGATGGAAAAATCAATAAGGCAAGAGGAACAGACCAGTGAGAGGCCAGACCTGAATTTCAATAGATATCTTTTCTTGCATGCAATGTTTATTGTTGTCTGACACAACTAGACTGTTTACTAGACATGCATAAAAAAATATATATTGTAGGCAATGTCAGACATTTTTGTTTTATAAGTATATATGAAATGACTGAGAAGGTTTTTATTTTAATCAGGTGGTCCAAAAAAAAGTGAGTTGCAATAAATTTTATTCTTAGAGAGTGAGGCGATACAGTAAAAACTGAGGAAAAAGTAGTTAATGAGAAAGAAATGTATGTACTGTTGCCTAATTTCTGAAGAAAGTTAATCCATGAGTGCATGACTTAGAGGCAAGGTTTTTTTTATCACTATTGTTTCCAAGATACCTTAGAAATAGATAACTTACCCGCACCCCAGCCTGCGCACACACACAAACACACAGACACACATATATGCATGAAATCTCAGGGCTTAGAGCTAAGAAGCTATCAACTAATTATCAAAAACACAGAGAGGCCCTAATCAATTATTCACATGAACATTAGACCACTAATACACATGCAGCCCAGGGAATGGCATCTCCCAAAAGTAACCCTTCCTCTTCCTCACACACGCACACACACACACACACACACACACACACACACACACACACACACACACACACACACACACACAC
>JAVDPK010001917.1:785054-818154 GCA_034780415.1 Cichlasoma orientale
ACACACACACACACACACACACACACACACACACACACACACACACACACACACACACACACACACACACTTGGATGCAATCAAGTTAAGATCTACATAGTTACAAATGGGTGCCAATAATATCCATGCCTACATAAATATTTCTGTCTTCCTGCTTCTCTACTCTCCTACCCTGCCTCCTCCTCCTCCATCAAATGCAGTGAGAAAATGCATGCCATCCAAAGTAAAATGAGTAACGCTAGTAGACTCTCTATAAGGTTCCTGGCTGGGAGGTACTGACCACAGAAATCCTATTGATCCAGCAGCACCCCCCTCACAGATTCCCCAAGCACACACAAACACACACCCAGAGCTTAATCTACAAGGCGATTCCAAGGCATTAAGCCCCAGCCATTGGATTTTCACGCTGTGCAATCATTATTTGAGCTAATGCTGCAATTTATGACTTGGTGTTTGTGTGCTGAGTGTGAAAGGCAGCTGGAGGGGATGCATAATATGCAGGGGAGTCAAAGAGTGTGAATATATGCAGGTATGGATCTGACTTTGCTCTGAATGCGTGCTGGCTAAAAGTGTGGCTTTAGATTTATTTTAATTCTGACTCAGATGTAAATGACAGAGAGAATTTACAGACATGAATCAAGTGACAAAGTAAAGGAAAAAACCTTTTACCTTTTATCCACAACATCAAGGCATCCTGTGGCCGTGTTATGCTTGTGTCTTAGCTGCAAGATTTGGGTCAATTTTGGCCCCTCGGAGCCGAGGGTCGCTGCAAATCAATGACAGAATGACAAAGCCCTCATCTATAGGGCCTGAGGGGTCACTTAATGGTTTGATGAGTATGAATATTATGCAAATCATAAGCTATGAATTTTCCAGTCACCTGATCTCATCTAGTTGGTAGATTTGAGAGCAGCTTGCTAGACTGCCCGTTCCACCAGCATCATCAAAGTACAAAACATGGGGGTTTCTTTTGGAAGAGTGGTGTTCCATCCCTTCTGCAGAGTACCAAAGACCTGGAGAATCAATGCAAAGGCATGCTGAAGTTGCTCTGCTGCAAAGTGGCGACCTCTTAGGGACAAACCTCTTTGTGTATGTCTTAGTGTGTTTTAGTGTAAACGTTTGTAAGATTGTGCGTCCGTATGTGCGACTTTCATCGACAGACAAAATTTGCCAATAATCCTTGTCTGGATGTTTGGATGTTAAGAGGAAGGGAAGACAAGCAAAAGAGGAGCCAAAGAAGACAGGAGGCTGAAGCCTTCACCCTTTTGTATTATTCAGAACACCAGAGACATTCTTCTTTAACTCACTCGTTCTACCTTTCGCTCACACATACAGACATATACCCACAGACACGCACATATGCAATATACCTTAACACAGCATTTAAGACCAAAGCTGCTTTAAAATGCACAGACTGACGCTGCGATGCTTTCTGTCTGAGAGGGTGGGAGACACATATTCCCATTAGTGTGTGACGCGCTGGGATGCTTTTCTTTTTTTTCTTGTTTTTCCTTGGGGGGTTGTAATGGGGCTTAGGCGGTGGATTTTTGAAAAAAACAGCTGTGAATCCACATTTAAATGTGGCACAGCTCCAGATATCACTGGGATCACAGCCCTTGATGCGCAAATTAAATATCTGAATTGCTTAATTGAGCGGTTCCAGAGCTCTTGTGATATGTAAACCACCGAACTCCAAGGAAGACGAGACATCAGAACCGCGATGCCGCGGAACAGATGGGGCCCCCGCTTCTCCCTCAAGTGCATCTCCAGGCCTTCACTGACAGAAACTGCCATGAATGCATCTGGATTCGGAAAAAGATGTCTCTCTGTAGCACGGCTGCTGCAGGCTGAGTGGTGCGGCTGCTCGTGATGGGAAGTGCAGTGCAACATGTGGTGTGTAAAGCATTGCCCTAAGGGAAGGTGAGACTATGGCTTGCCACCTGAAAACCTTGTATTTTTCAGCTTCACTGGTTAATTTCTAGCGGTTTAATGGCGTTGTCGACACCTTTCTCAACAAGTCCCCTTTCGCCATATTTGGTTTATTGCTTGTCATTGTTTCAGCTTGCCTGAAAAGCCTTTTTTTTTTTTTTAATCCCCCTCTGAGAGGGCGCAATCCTAAAAGAACGCAGGCCTGTAATGGCTATTATTAGTGCCGTGCCTTTATTTCACATGTATGGAATCGTTTATCCATGGCTCGTGCCAGGTTTGCACTTATGGCTTTTGGGGAGAACAGAGAAAGAGACTGACAGATTGCGAGGTGAGCAAGAGGTAATGGTGTGAGAGTCATAAAAAAAGTCCTGATCTAGTGTTAAAGAAATAAGAAGAGCAAGAGCAAAACCAGCAAAGAAAAGAACTCCTAAAGTAGGAATAGGGAACAGGTGCTTTTGTCCTACTTTGCCGACAGGGCTAGGGCCATTTTCTCGGCTGGGTTGGTGTTTGGCGTGCGGCCTCATTGAAATTTCTCGCCCGTTGTCATAACACGACCACGGTGTCTAGTGTTACTCCGATGAACTGCACGCATCAGTCATCGGTGTGCAAATTCAATCACCCGCCTTCCCAGTTGAATATAAATACTCCTCGACTCTTTAAGTGTAAAACTAGCCGACTGTGCTCCACCACTGTCTTATCTATTGTCTCCTGGACCCCCAGCCCCCCCTGAAGCTTCCCCACTCCCTGTCCAGAATAGATGAGCCGTAAATAAGCATCAGAAATAGACATTGGGGCACAACTGTTGACAGCCTTGTGACGAAAGCAGCAGACAGGACCAACTTCTAGGCAGGCTGGATTACACACAGATAATTAAGGCCACCCAAAAATGGGAGCATAAGAACCAAGGGGCAGTCTGTATGTATACTGCTATTATGATTATGATTATTATTTTATCTAACCTAAAAGCTAGTGCAATGTGGTAAATGAAATCATTGTCTAAAGAAGCTGCTCACACTTGGATACACACCACCTGACCTATAAATATCTCTTTTTATCATTATAGTACATAAAGCAAGCTTGCTTAATAATGTGCACTTTGACTATATAGAACATATAGTCAAAGTGCTGTTTACCTCATTTGAATTAGAGGAGCTGATTTTGCCAAATAATTATTTAATTGTAATCATTTAAACTGAATGCCAGACTCTAGCACTCCAGCCATAAATATTAGAATTTTGTTTATGTTTATGATATGAATCGATGAAGTGATCAGACTCCATCCTTTGGTACTTGTAAATCTCTAATGCCCACAGAGCCGAAGCACAAAAGAAGGAGATGAATTAGCTGACATGCTTGCATACTTTTGAATGGTGAATTTAGTTTAGAGGTTGAGGGTCAGCGTAAGGTTGCAGCAGCCACACCTCAGCTCCTGTGACCTCCAGGAAACCCTATAGCTGGGAACTATTTAGAAGCAAAATGCCAGAAGTTCTCTCTGTATATTTACCACTCGTCTGACAGCATAGTGCCACCCTATGCGTCTCCAAATAACAATGGGCTGTTTTTTTTATTTATCTTTTGGCTTTCAGTGTTTCTAATGGGAAGCTGTGATGGGGTGGAAAGGTTTCTGGATAAAAAGCAGATTTAACATGGTTCATAATTAGAAGCACAGCAGAGTGGGGGGAGGAGGGAGAGAGAAAGTTGCTTTGTACTTTGGAGTGTGTAAAATGTTTACACTCCCTTGAGTTGATTTGTTAGCAGCCCAGCCAACGAAATCAATTTCCAATATCCACTTTGTTTACCCAATTTCTTTGTCTTTTATTCCCACTTCCTTTCCCTTCTATCTCTGTCTGTCTCTCCCTGCTGATTTGACTGACTGTTGCCAACTTGTGAAAGAACAACTGTGTTAGTTCGGAGGGCCACAGAGGCTAACAGCACAGCCTAGTCACCTGCGCCACCGTCTTAACAAGCAGCATGACCTGCCAATAAAAAAGGCTTTTACCCTGATCATCCTCAAACAAGACTTAAACGCAACCTGCTCTTTCTCCTGCCGGATGCCCAAAGTGCTCGCAAATGCGAATCAGCCCGCGTTAACTTGCTTGAAAATGAAAAACTACAAGAGGAGGTGGAGGCAATTTTTGCTTTTCTTTGCTGCTAAATCAGCAGCGGGTTGAAGACAAGAAAAATATGGTGAAAGGCCGAGACAGACAGGAGTGCAAAAAAAACCAAAACAAATCTCTTTTACAGGTTTAGTGGGGTGGTGAATATCCAATGATGTCCATCTGTCAACAACCAAATGTCTTGTCAGTGTTCTCACGTGCCGAGTTACAGTTTCAGCTAAGGGTCCAAACAGTGGGGGGAAAAAAAGAGAAAGGTCCTTGTGAGAGAAAGAAGTGGTGCAAGGAAGAGATAATGTTGAGGACAGTTGAGTCTATCATTGCTCAGAGCTCTGTAAACTTGTACTTCATGACAGCCTTTCATCCCTCATCAAAGCAACAAGTAGATGAGCAGACTTTGCACATGCTAAAACCACCCAACCCCCGCCGTCTCCTTAAAGCTGCCGCTCCTCTGGGACGGGCGACCTTAAATCTTCTCTTTTAACAAGTTTCCTGTTCTTCCTTCCGGCCTCCTGCAGTCCCCTGGGGATGGACCTGCGGGACCAGTTCAGTACTTGAAATGGCTGTATTTTGAAGCTCAGTCTATCAGGGAATGTGAAAAGGACATTGGAAAATTTGATTTCTGTCAGATCAGTGGTTGCCTGCAGTCAAACAGCCTGAGCAGTGTTCAAAAATGCAGAGTGCTATGTTAGGAAATAAATATTGGTTTAGAAAAAAAAAACAAGAACAATATTACACTGTAAAAGCTTCAGACTAAGTACATCTGCAGGTGTCATCTTGTAACACTGGTCACTGTATAGCAGGATTTGTTTTGTTTCGTAAAGGTCAGAATCCCTCTGAGGCAAATACAGTATTATACATGTATTTGCATGTTTCACCTCTGGGACCTGTGAGAGCTCTTTCAGAGCTTCCATGTCTTGCAGCGCGACACTTTTATGTAAGGCTCATATTCAGGACGTCCAACCCGGAGCCTTCTGGGTATAGAACTGCCTCAGTCATGTATGATTTATGCTCTTTTTTGACTGACCATACACTGTGTCTTTAAAACAGACCCAAAAATCGACTTTTCCCGTTTTGTATTGGTAGTATTGAGAAAAAAAAAATCAGGAGGGCCTTTTTACAGTATTTATGAAAAAGACAGAGTGATGTCTTGCGTGATGGTCAATAATTTATGAATGAAAAGAGGCCTTTGTGAACCTCCACCACCCTCTCCCTCCCGTAAGTATCCCCCAAACTCCTGCTCCTACCCAGTGCTACTGATCAAAGAGATATTGTTACAACTAAAATAGCAACTTAAAAAAAAACACACACACAGGGAGCCGTAAGACCTGCCTGCAGCCAGGGAGACACACAGCAGAGGAGAGACAGTGAGAAGCAAAGGAAGAAAGAAAGTATATAACAGGCAAGTAAATGTGGATAAAGAGCTAAAATAAGTGAGCCTCATCTGCAGACTTCAACAAAAAAGCCTGTACAAAAGCAAAAGGGGGTGTGAGTCGGGGGGGCGCAGTACCGTACATGCACTTGCGCGTGTTTTAGGGTGGGTTGTGTGTGTGTATGTGTCATCTATCACTGGACAAATGCTGGACTGTGGGGGGTGTTGGTGGAAGCGGGGGTGAGGTTGGGTGGAGGGGTTGTCGGCCAGAATGCTGCTGCTCCTCAAATGAAATAATATATCTTTGAAAGCCTACGCCCCGCGCCAGGCCCTGGGCCCATATATCAAGCCCAAGAGCGTCTGGTGGATCTGCTCCAGGCCCATTAACCTTCCACCTGTTCCCTCCTTACACCCCGCACCCTACCCCACCAACCTACCGGTCCTCTTTTCACCCTCCCCTGTTGTCCTTCACTGTGCCCCCTCTCTTCCTCCTCCGCCTCCTCTTGCCCTTGGTTGTTGCCTCTCACAGTCCCTTGTTCATCTTCCCATTTTAACCCCCCCCCCCTCCCACCCCTACCCTATTTCCTTCTTTCTGCCCTTCTCTAGCTGTCTTTCATTATCTTCTTGTCATATTTACTTAATTTCCCTCTCTCGCTCTATATCTCTTGGTCAACTTTTTTTTCTGTCTCTCTTTTTTTTGTTCGCTATATCTCTCTGTCTCTATCCTCGTCTGTGAATGTGTCTTCTTTTTCCTCTCGTGGTCACTAAGTCTTTTCTCACTCGAAATCTTTTAATCTGTCTTCTCTTTCTGGTGCTCGGCTTCAATCACATGTCATAGTCTCTGCACTCCTCTTTCTTTCTCTCTCTATTTCTATAACTCATTCAAACCTCCAGTCTGCCGTCTTTCCCCATACTCGGTGACATCCCTCTTTCTGTCCTTTCCTGCACCTTCTTCTTTTTATCCAGCGTAAGGTAAGGATGCTATGGTGTGTGTTTCAAGGGTGTGGCATAACCTGCAAAATAATTCAAATTCAATGGACCAGGGACACAATTACAAATCTCTGCCAAGTGCACGTGTCCGCCAACGCTTGCAGTTTGTCAGGATTGGGGGTGTTGAGGGGGGAGGTTGTTGCATGGGGGTGGGGGTGGGGTGGGGGGGGCACGTTGACCTCTGTGACAAGACAGACATCGCAGCCTGAGGCTCTGAATCTGTGTGTGTGTGTGTGTGTGTGTGGATGGTGGTATAGATATACCACTTCCCAGGGTTCACAGATCACGCCTAAAACAACTTATTAATTTCCACTCAGTTATGGGGTGTGAAGAAAAAAAGAAAAGGTGCAATCACCGGTCAACACGGTGCAGGAGCAATATACCCCCCTCCTATTCCAACACGCGCACACACAAACATGCACATGCACCTTGAAAATAAAAGGTGCTCCTGAATAGGTTATGGAAAAAAATATGGTGAGTGTGGACGGGAGAGAACCAGGACTGCAGGAAAAGATCGTCCAGACTGAACTTGTAAATATAATTTTACCAAAGTAAATTCATGTAATATTTATGGATGTAGATGGAGAGGAGGTTGAGGAGGGGGTGAAATTATGCATCAGGGTAGAGTGAGGCACATCAGAGGACCTTACATTATTCACTCAGGTAAATCTATTAGTGGAGAATATTCAGGTGTGAGATGTGAACATCGGCTCCCCTCTTGTCCCACCCAAGGGATCTGTCATCCGGCATGATTGACTGACATGCAGCGGCTTAGAGGAGTCGATTAAACTGGCGGAGGAGAGTAAGCATTGTAAATAATTCTACTGCTTAAAATGCTTGTCTAATTTTTAGGCTGAATTGTGTGTGTTCCTGTGACCTTTTGAAATTTGTGTTTGAGAAGAGTCAATGAACTAAACTGGAAGTAAATTTTAACTTAAAATTACACAACACAATGGCAATTTGGTATCTTAATGGTCTGTTATGATTAAAATACCTCATTATGAACCCATCAAAATTTAAGTTTTGATTCTTTTCTTTTTAAAATTACAAACAAAACAACAAAGATCAGTTAGGTTATTAAACTGCTAGCATTACTGCCTATATATGAAAGGAAACTGAAAGCTGAGAGCAAATGTGACGAGGAAAATGTGAAGGATGACCTACAGCTCTCCTCTCCTCTCCTCTCCTCTCCTCTCCTCTCCTCTCCTCTCCAGCTACTTTATTTATTCTCTCCTCACCCGCTCCTCTTTGTTATTCCCTTTCCTTTCCTTTACCCCCCCTCCACACGCACACAGACACACACACATTCCTCGTCTACCCATCTCTTCTCTCATCTCCCCTCTTTGTTTCACCTCTGTTCTCCTCGCCTGTCCTTTCCTCTCCCCCGCCATCTGTTTATCCAATATGGCCGTCCCATCTCAGCTGGGAGCTTTCCCAGGGAACAAGACTTCTAATACAGTTCCTCCTCAACATAATGGCCCTCAGTTCTGCTTTTGCCATTCCTGCTACACGCAGAGCAAAGCAAAAGAGAAAAAAGAAAGAGATGGAGAGGCACAAAAACCTGTATGGATCTCCTCCAAACAACTGTCGCTGGACAGATAGACAGTGATTCCACATTTGAAATGTCACAGGTATTTAACTCTCTTTTTTCAGGTGGATGGACTGAATATACAAATATAGTTACACAGTTTTTGGTATTTGAATTATCTTTTAAAAGTCACCTTTGGGATATAATTGAAGTAACATGCAGCTCACCTTCTATGAGACGTTTGAGATTTAGAAAAAAAATGAGCAAAAATGTCTTTGAAGTTGGGAATGATCTAAAGTTTATATAATGGAGTAATAATGTGGAGGGAAAAAGTAACAATGCATATGAGGCAAACCCAGTGAGTAATAGTAGAGTAATACTTTGGCAACATATGGATGATAATCTGTGCTACACTGTACATTAAATCACAGGTTAGTATATTGTTACCCCATTATATTCATTTTAGTCTAAAGTTACTCACAAAAACAGTGTTGATGCAAGCTTCTACTAGTTAATTACCCTGTAATTAAATTGTATTGCCTGTCTATTACCTTTGTATATGCACATTATTACAATGTTATTATAGAGCTGTAATATAAAGTGTTATCACATTTTCTTTGCTGAATAGTAGCAGCCTTATTGCATTAAATTACCTATGAGTGTCGTCTGACATTGTCCTTCCCTTTACTACATTAACTTCTGTGTGCTGTGTGTTGACAAGGCACGCAAAAGCATTTGTTGTCCCGACACCAAACACACATGTTTTTATTAAAGGGTGTAGAGAGGAAAGAGGGTGGGGTAGCTGTGGTGAAAAGGGAGCACAGTTAGGAAGGTAAGATATAAACATATGAATCATCAATAGTCCCTATCGCCCTGCTAAATTCTCCTTCCCATTGTGTTTGTGGTGGGAGTCAGGCTAGCCATCTTTACGCTGGAACAATGGAGGAGAGGGTAGCACCGGACTACGGTATGAGTCACCCTCAAACACAAACACACACACACACACAGTCCAAGTACACATGCAAACACTTGCAATCTAGCATTCTTCTTTTCAATGAAAACAGGAACATTAGAGGAGGTGTTTCTAAAATGGCTGTCTTCACAGGTTTTACAAAAAAGGCATGACATCACCTTTTCAGTCAAAGTGTTTAAATGTCGTCAAGCAGCAGCTTAAACTATTTGCCATCCTTTTAAAAGCCTGATAATTTACCTCAGCTGTGTACTTTAAAAGCATTTGTAAGACAAACTCTTACTTCTGTTACAAATTCATCTCTTTCAGGGGCAGTTTAATTTATTACAATTTCTTGTCTTCTCTGCAGCGTGCTCTGTGAAACACTTCAGCATGCTTGGTTTTTTTCTTCGATTTTCGTGTTCTTCCTCTTTCCCATTTTCAGTAAGATGTGTTTTTTTCATGATTATTAAAGTGCACATTGATTTATATTTCTATGTAAAGCAAATCTTGGTTTACATTTCACTAAATGACATAACAGTCGCTTTGATGCAGTATGTTTGTTTGATCTACATAGAGAAGATAAAGCAGTGTTGCACATGGGGGGCATAGTCCCCTCTCGGATACAAACTGCATGCATGACTTGAAATCCTTTCAAAAAGTTGTTTGCTGTGAAGTGTTGCCTTGTATTTCCATCATTCTGCCTCATCTAGATTTACTTCAGTAGGAGAATTCCTAGAAAGCCCTTCTGTGTGCCTATAACACTTTACCTATGGGGGCTTCATTGATCTGTGGTTTATAGGGGTTACTATCAAATGTGATACAGCTATCTGTGAAATCACCAAAAACCAAAATTAATGCAAAAACTCAAGACCAAACACTGCCGGTAGCTCCTCTAAAGGATAATAAAGAATATTTTACTGGCTTTGTTCTTTAGCGTGCACAAGTGTATCAGGGCAGACAGTGGGGTTCATGGCAGGACAGGGGATGAGAAGGGTGGGGAGAGATGGCAGAGTATCAGCCTAGTGCCAGCAAATGTCTCTGAACGACAAACACATTGTCAAACACCCCCCCCCCCCTTTGAACACACTCAGATACACCACATTTGAGTTTGGAACATGCACATTCATACAGTGGATTAAGCACTGATGCACCTTTGTATGCACAAACCATAAACTACATCCACATATCTGAACTTGAGTCGATGCTGAAATAGCTATCAGTACAATTTCATTTACCCATTTGGAAAATAAGATCGACTCTAACTGAAGAAATAAGCGGCCGTTACAAAGCGACAGGAACATGTTTCTGCACACGTGAGCAACAATTTAATCTTTCAACGAAAAAAGAATTACAAGCATTAAAAATGCATATTTGTGCTGGCAAACATGCAGTCAAATTCTAATATAAATGACAGAACAGACGCAGCACACGCATGCATATTAAAATCATTTCAAGATGCACGAACATGCACCTACACATTCACAAATCCACCTGTTTTCAACTCACTTAAAATTCAATAAAACTGTGCCCTCGACCCTGCCAAAACATTCCCTCATCATGCCACTTTTTTTTTTTTTTTACTGATTTCAAAACCAGTGCACCAGGCCTGCCTCGCTCTAATTGTCAATGTGTTAAACCAATCAGAACTGAAGTAGGTTGGTGGCAAGAGCCCACCCCAACTTCTCTGATCCAAGGTGTAAGAAATAAATGTTCCTCACGTCATGCCTCATTCCCAGAAGAAAGGAGAGGGAGAAAGAGAGGTAGTGCGCCGCATTGGAAAAGAATAGGGAGTGCTCTTTAGAAGGTTCCCCTAATGACTAAATATTTATGAGTCTCGTGACCGAGGCCAACTTATGGAAACTAAATCTTTAAACACTTTTTTGGCAGATGCCTCACACACACCCTTCCAGCTTGGCTCTATGACCAGGGAAATTCTTTTGTTCTTACGGAGCTAATAATAGTGAAAGGGGTTGTGCTTTATGCATGAGTGGTGTCCGTGTCTTAATGTGGGTATCTATCTATGTGTGTGTGTGTGTGTGTGTGTGTGTGTGAAAGTGTATTTATAACTTACTACTCCTGTGACAAACTTTTAATTCTACTCAGCTTCCTGGCTTTCTGGTCCCAAGATCAACCTCACATCTTACTGTCAGATCTAATGCTAACAGGAGATGTTGAAGGTCAGGTGGATTCAAATATGTCTTATCAAATCAGCAGTCAGAAACTAAACACTGAGACATGCACCGTTTATGGAAGGTAGGTTTATGAAAAGCACCAGTACTCTAAGAAATATACATTATCCTGTGCACTAAAAAAAAAAAAAAAAAAAACTGCATATATTTACTCCTGTGTATGCACCAACACACACATAGTCAAAAGGAAATTCACAAAGCTACATTTACAGAGAGATAAAGGGGGAGAGCAAAGGTTGTGGTTTGGGTTTTTTCTGCTTAATTTGCACAGTAAAAAAAATACATAAAAGGTGGCACCACACATTAACACACACTGCACAGTATACATACTCTGCAGCTACAATTATTAAGTGAAGACAAAGCAGTAAGCTCATATGAGTGAAAAAGAAATATGAAAACTAAAAAAGCAAATAATTTGGGGATTTAGTTTAAAAACTCAAATGCCTTTAAAATGCCTTTTAAAATGTGCTCAATAGCAGCATCAGCCCATCTAGAATGAGCTGATCAGTTTGGTTAGCCCGTGCTTTGCATATTCTCCCCACCATCTCCAGCATTAATCTTTGTTCAGCAGTCTTCCCTGTAGCTGTTAATGAGAAACAAGCAAAGAGACGAGGACTGTGGGAAAATCTGTCAAAGCCGCAGCTAGCACATTATTTGACAATCCCTCTTGTGCTTTAGATGACCCTTCAAAAATAGGGGAAGTGGGGTAAGTACAATTATCTCTCTTACTTGTGTGAAATGCGGTCCCACCTCCCCAAAAACCACTGGGTCTTGTGCAACACAAGCAGGAGAGTATTTTTTGTAACGGTTTGGGATAGCGCAAGAGGTTTCTCCTGCACAGAGCCCAGGTCATTTTCTACCTTTGTAAAAGGCACTCGGCTCAATTATTATCAAGCTTCTGTAATATGGGTAGTCATTAGGCAAACATAATGACAGCCCATTCAGCAGCAAATCAGGGAGTGACAAACACGAGTGGGTGAGATAATTGAATTAGGATGAGAGTGAGCGAAATAGAGATGCTTCACAATGGAGCAAAAATGATCATTCAAAGTTAATTGGCAAGCCACACACAATTATTAGCCGTGGCCACACCCTACAGAGACCCTTTGTGTGTGTGTGCGTGTGTGTGTGTGTGTGCCAGTGTGTGCTATGCATCTGAGGTAAATGCAAATACAGATCTCAAAAATGTCAACAGTGGGGACACGGCGCGTGCTAAATGTCAGCATGTGTTTTTCAAGGACTCTTATCTGCGCTGTAATTGGCTCAGTTTTTTAATATTACATTTTTTCATTTGTTCTTTTCCCCTTTGAAAACAAAATAATATTAAATATTTGGAGGGGATTTTGCAACAGGCCCGGGCCCATGAATATGCAGCTGAGCCTTTGGCGATGCGGTGTGAAACAAACAGAGAAAAGAATCAGACAAGGGGAAGAAAAACAGGTGAGGCACAGACTAATCAAATACCTTTCATGTCGCTCTGAACATTAACCTTCATTCAGAGCAAATAAAGTGCAAGTGTGCAAACACACACCAGAAAATCTCCCCTGTGTTCTGTGATGAATAGGAAACGGCATTATCACTTCTTACAGTGAGGCATTTGTGGATGGTATCCAGTGGTCAGTTGTAATTGTGACAGACACAAAGGACACAGTGATTACAAGGCACAGTGTTGCTGTTTAACAGCTTTGACAGATTACATAAACCTTGTAAAAAAGCAGGGTTGGGAGGAGCGGAGGTTTAGGTTTAAATTGGGGATTGTTAATTCAACAGAACTTGGATTCAAATCATTTTAAATTGAAATTAAAACACAAAAGGCATTTGTTCTCCTATAGACAGAATATCTCATGTCATCACGCGTGCCTACATGTACGTAGATCTGAGAAGTATTTAAAAGGGATGGTATTCTGTTCACATAAAACCCTCAGACTGGGGCCTTGTTAATATGAAATGTGCCTGAAGCTCACAGTCAAAGTTTTCAAAACCCATTGCAAAAAATGTGTCATGCACTGGGTAAATACAGCTGGCTGCTGAATTTTGATCAGGCAATGGGACAGACAGCAGTGGCAGCAATGGGCAGACCTGCCACTGCCCCCCCACAGCCTTGTGCGCTCAGTATTAGCATTGAGCCATGGCATAAAAAGGGAGATTAAAGGTCTGCTGAAGATAAAGGATTAAACACATGTTCGTGAACTGTGTAAAGTATTGTCAATTATGGATGGCAACATGGTGAAAGATTTAGCACTGGAAAGAAATGCAGGATAATTTATTAAAGGCATGAAGAGTTTCTGCAGATGGAATTAAAGCTTAAATAGCATGCTGTCATAACTGATTGGAATGATGGACCAAACTATGAAAACAAGCGTTGGTCAAAATAAAATTTATGTAAAATAAACAGTTTCTTACATTCAAACGTAAACATAATTTAAATGGATCGTGGACACATACCTTGAGTTCTCGGAAGAAAATGCTGCTGCGTGCCCACTCCACAATGGAGAAGAGTGTTTGGTCGGCCATCTTGCACATCAGGCCGAAGGTGTTGAGCTTCTCGTGTTTGCCCCGGCTTGCCTGCTCCTGCTGTAGATAGGCCAGGATCTTGGCCTGAACCTGCGGCTCATCTGGCTCACACTTTAGCAACTCTACAATCAGGTGTGGGAAGCTGGGTGGTGAGCCTGACTGGTAGGCGTCAACGTAGGCATAGCCCATGATAGATTCTGGTGAGCTGGTGTATGGGTCTGGGTACTCGGACTTGATGGTGCGTGTGCCCTGGAAGTGTCCGTAGGCTGCCTGGTAGCCCTGCAGGCTGCCGGCATGTGGGGGCATTGCCATGCTGACTGGTGAAGTGACAAATGGGCTACGGTCGTAGTCTGTGGGGGGAAGGGCTGTGCCGTGATGGTGGTGGTGGTGGTGGTGGTGGTGACTGGTGTGGTGGCCAGCATGGTGGCTCAGTGGAAGGCCCTTGGAGGCTGCAGAGTGGATGTTCTGGATGGCTGACGAGATAGTGAGGTCAGTGGGTACGGCCTGCATCACTTGGCTCATGGCCTCAATCTTCAGGCCGTTAGCTCGAATCAGCGCCTTCTTTTGCTGCTTGAGGGCCCGGTCACGTTTGTACATTGGGCCGAACTTGTTGCGACCGCCGCGCATACGATCCGCCCGCACAGCTGACAGGCAGACAGGTGAAAAAGAAGACAAAAAAGGACAGACAATTAGCTCTGCAGTATGTAAACTGCACGTTAATCACTCTTGACTGTGTCCATGGAAGAAGCAGTACGTCAGTACCATCCAGTACACAAAGGGATTCATAAAGAAACAGCAGTTTGCTGAAGATCACAGGTGCCTGACTGTGGTTGTAAATAAAAAAGCCTTTAAAATATCTTTCCACACTTATTTTTGAATATTATTTACTTACTGTGCATACACGCATGGTGTTTTGGATATAAACTTCTCATATGTAACTTGCATTTAGGGAAAAGTTTTCCTGTGGTGATTGCACTTGACATTTACCCGTTGACTCTTTAACCCCATAGAGCTAAGAGATAGCAACGTTACTCATTGACAAGAAGCTCAAGCTTCTACAAAACACTCTGCTGCATGTTCAATATACAACTGCCTGTGTCTGTCTACCATTCACCTATTCACCTCAACAGCTAAATGTGGGTGTAATCTCACAGAAAATGCCAGTTCTCTTTCCAAAATGCAGTTTTAAAAATGCATCAGAATATGCAGTTCCAAAAACCGTTAAAATACCACTGTCAATTAGCAGAAACTTTTTCTTTATAACAAAAAACCCACAAAAAAACCCAAAACAAACAAAAGTGTAAAAGCCTGACAATAAGTACATTGGGGTCTCTTTATTCTAGTGAAACAAACATACCCACGATGCCCCCTGTCTCCCCCCCTCAGTGCAGGATCCTGTGGTGAGGATCACAACGAGTCTGTGCTGTGGGTATTTATAATGAACGAACTGGGCACACAGTGGACTGCTACGAGGGCCATGTGTGATCTGCCTGACTGCTGCCATGGGGAAGCCGCTCTGCTGTCTCTCAGTTGGGGGGCGCTGGTGTTAATTATTCATACTTAATTACCTCTTACTCTGACGAGGCTCGCCTAGCCCAGTGTGCAACCAGCTAACAGACTTCTGGGGCTCTATGCCGCAGAAAAACACTCACTAATGCCAGTATTTCAGAATATCATACTCATATTTTATTGTAGACTGAAAGGTCTTTCTCCTTTTAAAGAATTTCACATATACAAAAGGAATATGCTAATACATGCACATATATTTGACCTGCTCATATGCACTGAGTAATCAGCTATCATGGCGAGTCAGGCTCGGTCCACTCCAACTTGTGATGTTTTGACGGATGAATGAAAGAACAGAAGAAGAAAATTGAAGGGGGGGTGTAGAGAGGGTGTGGTGGGGGATTGAAGTTCGGGGGTAAAGATGGGCAGATACCCGCACAAAGACATACATGAATAGACACGCACATTCACACGGACACCGAGCTGCCTTGGGAGTGATTTTAATGACCTCCGTCACGAAAAGTGCCTGTCACAGATCTGAGCGAGCGGAGCTGAAAGGGCAAACACACACACACTCTCGCGACCACATGCTGCCTGTGTATCACTGTTTCATACGCTCACGCACAGAAAACACGTGCAAACACAGAGAAAACATCAGACACAGAATAGCAGAAAGAGGTGGGGGCACCCCTAGACACTCTGCCAACTTGAAGAGCCCGTGACGGCATAAATGGTATGTAAATTTTACACACAAACACTCACACAAACACTCACACAATCATGTCCCAACACGCTTGAGGTCAACCTCATGCAGTGCCCACTCAGTCAGGCTCAGGGATATCATGACCCTTAAAAAATTGATTACACATCAAAAGAAAAAAAGATGAAATCAGGAGCCATGTCAAATGTATCCATTATACATTATTGTAGGGCGACTTTAACTATTAATGATTCTCCACAACAGCGTAATTAATGAGCTGAGAAACTAATAGTTGGCCCTACTGGGAAAACAAAATTAAGCCCCGACTGCTTTTCTTGCCTGCCCACACCCAGGGACCCACATCACATCATGAATATCAGGATCGGGGGTGTCGGTCTTACCACCACACACACATACACACACATAGACTCTTTGTGTCTAATTAAACAAGGTGATTTGCATTCATGTAACACAGATTAATATACAAGGGGGAGGAAAGAAGGGAGGAGGACGGCGCATGCCTGTGTATTGGGGTAGAAGATGAACGCGTGTGAATGAGGTGGAGAAATGTTAAAGTGTTGGATGCTGCACAGAGTGAGCCTATGATGAAAAAGGAATCATATGTTGTAATTTTAGAGGGTTTAAAGTGTGAGAAAAGCTCACTCCATTAAAATATAAACTTGTAAATAATTGCAAAATACCTTACATATACTTATATAACAGAACTTTGTGTTATAAACTTAAACTCATCGGCAGTGATGCCAAGAAAGTAATATTTGTGTTGTTTCTGGTTTTAGTGGCAAAGGTTAGTCAAAAGGAATAGTATGTAAGACTGTTACAGCCACCTACAGAAAAAACAAGCAAATAAAAAAAAGAATAAAAGTAAAGGACACCTGTGCTGCACACAGAGCTTGATTGGCAGGGGTTGACAGGGGTTTGTTTGAAAATGCAATGAGTATTTAGTGCAACATAAAGGCAGGGGCAGAATGAGGGGGGAAAAAGTAAAAAAAAAAACCCCAAAAAAACAAAAACAAAAAACCCCTGAAACTGTAAACTAAAAAGATGAAAATGATGCAAGAGGATGATACATGAAGAGAAAGTTTTTAATTCAGTTCTAGATTATTTATATAGTGCCAATTCACCCTTGAGTTGCCTCAAGGTACTTTAAACTGTAAGGTAAAGACCCTACAATATTCTGGAGAATCAAGTGATCCCCAATGAGCAAGCACTTTGCAACAGTAGGAAGAAAAAAATTCCTTTTAACAGGAAGAAACCTCTAGCAGAACCAGAGCAAGTGAACCGGTTGGTGGTGAGGGGAAGAAAGAGAAGGGAAAAGAAAGAGAGCATAGGGAGACAGAACAAAACACAGACTAAGGCAGAGAGAAGACAAAAACTTTATGAAATATAATGACATGTTGCAGTGGTATATAAATACATGGGGAATGAAAAGAGGTGAGAGGAGAAGTGCTCAGTTGATCACATCAAGCCCTGCAGCAATCTGAGCCTGTTGCAGCATAACTAAGGGATAGTTTGGGATCACTGGATACAGCCGTAACTCAGCCGTAACTCTAAGATCTATCAAAAAGCAAAGTTTTGAGTCTATTCTTACAAGTAGAGAAGGCGTCTGTCTTCC
The DNA here is from genome assembly GCA_034780415.1 of Cichlasoma orientale. Taxonomy (NCBI): domain Eukaryota; kingdom Metazoa; phylum Chordata; class Actinopteri; order Cichliformes; family Cichlidae; genus Cichlasoma; species Cichlasoma orientale. Next base: position 802,482 of record JAVDPK010001917.1, read on the forward strand.
AAATCCAAACTGGGAGCTGGTTCCACAGGAGAATGCCTCCCATTCTACTTTTAGAAAATCTAGGAACCACAAGTAAGCCAGCAGTCTCAGTGTGAAGTGCAGTGTAAGTTAGGGTAATATGGTACTATGAGATCTTTAAGATTGTGAGGATTTTAAATTCAGTTCTGGATTTAAGAGGGAGCCAATGAAGAGATGCTAATATGGGAGAAATGGTCTCTGTTTCTTGTCCCTGTTATTACTCTTGCTGCAGTGTTTTGGTTTAACTGGAGGCTTTTTAGGGAACCTTTAGAACAACCTGTTTATAATGAATTATGGTAGTCCAACCTAGAAGTAACAAATGTATTAACTATTTTTTCAGCATCAATCCGGGAATGGATGTTTCCAATTTTAGAGATTTTTGTGCAGATGAAATAAGGCAGTGCTACACATTTGTTTAATGTGCACATTGATGGACATATCCTGATGACAAATGACTCCAAGATTTCTCACAGCATTACTGGTGGCCAAGGTAATGTTATCTAGAGTAAGTATCTAGTTAAACATCACATTTCTAAGATTTTTAGGACCAAATATAATCACCTCAATTTTGTCTAAATTCAGGAGAATTCAGGTCTTGATGTCTTTAAGACATGCCTGTAGTTTAACTAATTAATTTGTGTCACCTGGCTTCATAGATAAATATAGCTGGGTGTCATCTGCATAGAAATTAAAATAAATGTAGTGTTTTCTAATAATATTGCCTACAGTAAGCGAGGCATGTATAATGTAAAAAGTATTGGTTTCAGCACATAACCCTGTAGATTAACTAATAAAAGTTAGTTCATTTGTATAGAAGACTACCCATTTATATTAACAAATTACAGTCTATCAGATAGATTCAAACCATTGCAGCACAATTCCTTTAATACCTATAGTGTGATCTCTGTAATCTCAGTAGTAAAATATTGTAAAAAATATTGTGATCAGTATGCACTGAGATCTAACAGGATAAACACAGAGATGAGTCAACTGTCAGAGGTCATCAAAAGGTCATTCATAACCTTAACTAGTGCTGTTTCTGTGCTATGATGAACTCTAAATTCTTACTGAAACTCTTCAAATAGACCTATGCAAATGATCAGTTAGCTGTTCTACAACTACACTAGCAGTAGTTATAAGAGGAAGGTTGGAAATTGCTCTACAATTAGCTAAGTCAGCTAGATGAAGTAAAGGATTTTTAAGTAGTGGTTTAATTACAGCCACCTTGAAAGCCTGTGTTACATATCCTGTTGATGGAGATAAATTGATCACATTTAAAATTGTAGCACTAATTAATGGTAAGACTTCTTTGAATAGTCTTGTAGGAATGGGGTCTAATAGACATGTTGATGATTTAGAGGAAGAAATTATTGAAGGTACTTTGGAAAGATCAATACTTGAGAAATAGTCTAAATAAATATCAGCATTCATTAAAGTTGCTGTACTTAATGATACGTCTGTGGGATGATTGTGAAAACTTTTTTTTCCTAATGGTTAAAAATCCATCCATCCATCCTCTTCTGCTTATCAACTCAGGTCAGGGCTGGAGCCTACCCCAGTGGCCATGGTGCAAGAAGCAGGGTACACCCTGGACAGGTCGCCACTCTGTCGCAGAGCTAACACAGAGAGACAGACTATTAATGTGCACAATCACACCTATGGGCAATTTAGAATCACCAATTAACCTAACCCCACAAACTGCATGTTTTTGGTCTGTGGGAGGAAGCTGGAGTACCCAACTCCAGGCCCAGAAAGGCCCAGACCACATGGTGGATTCGAACACAGGACCTTCTTGCTATGAGGCAACATTGCTAACCACCACACCACCAGCTAAAAATGTATTTGTGAAGAAATTCATGAAGTCATTACTATTAAAGTTAAAGAAATGCTCAACAGAGGTCAAACTCTTTGTCAGCCTGGCTACAGTGATGAAAAGAAACCTGGGGTTGTTTCTGTTTTCTTCTATCAGTGACAAAAGTAAGATGTCATAGCTATGTGGAGGGGTTTTTTTTGTAGAGTACCAGACCATTTTTCTGTGCCAAATTAAGGTCTTCTAAATGAGTGCAGTACCATGTCCTCTCCAGCTTATGAGTTATGTGCTTTAAGATGTGCATTTGTGAGTTATACCAAGGAGTCAAGCATCTTGTACTGTATGAAGTGAGAATGTAGCGCTATTAACAAAATAATCATCCTCTGCAGGACTAAAGTTTAGGCAGCTGCTCTGCATTGTCTTGGCACATGGCATTAATGAAGATGACAAAGAAGGAAGCACTTCTTTAAATTTCATTACAGCACTTTCAGGAAGACATCCAGTATACTGAAATTGTTTTTCCAGTGTTGTGTAGTCCATTATTGTACAATTAAATTGTATTTAAAAATTGTCAGACAAAAGGGGGTTTTCAGGAAAAACTGTTCAGATTCTGTGCCATATGCTGAGAGTGTGATTAAAACAGTGAGTGGGCTCATTTACTTCTTGAGAAAAGCTAATTGAGCCTAATAATAACTTAAATGCAGTATTGAGGTTGTCATTTTCAACATCTACTTGAATGTTAAAATCACCCATTATAATTATTTTATCTGAACTGAACAATGAATCAGATTAAAAAGTCTGAGAAATTGGATAGAAACTCTGAATAACAACAAATATTTTTTGGTGTTTTCCAGTTACAGTGCACAACACTAAGAGTGAAGCTTTCAAATCAGTTATCATTCTATTGAGGTCCTCTATTTATTACTAAGTTAGTGTGAAAGATTGCTGCCACTCCTCCACCTCGGCTACGAGGATTCTGACAGTTAACATAACCCGGACGTGTTGATTCATTTAAACTAACGTGTTTATCTTGTTGCAACCAGGTTTCTTTAAGGCGGAATAACTCAATATGTTGATCAATTATTAGATCATTTACTAGCAGGGACTTGGAAGACAGTGACCTAATGTTTAATAGCTCATATTTAATTGTTTTGCTCTTTAGTACAGGTAAAACAGTAATATTTTTCTTTCTTTGTGATTTTTCATAATTAAAATATTTTTGTTGGTATTTCATTTAATTTTCAGGAAGGAAAGTTCCTTTAAGTAAAAGAGACTGAACTTTATTATACCACTGTCTCTGAGCTAGGAAATATCATGGGCCAGTTGAGAGGCTTTGGGGCTAAAGCCAGGCTAAAAGGCTAATGTTGTCTTACACTCTGAGCTCACCTTTATGAAATATTTGAGAGCATAACAAATGCATAAACCTAGGTACACGTCCATCCATAAATTCCCAAACTGACCAAACCAAATCCTTGTTCATCATCTCCCAAGTGTCCAATGCCCCCTGCATGTGTCAAACATGTACAAACACAAACACATGCACACACTGCATTTTTATAGCAAGTACAACGTCTCAGCAGACACCTACACATAGCCACTAACACACTCCAGCACATCACACATACAGCTCTCAGTGCTTATATCCTCTGATTTATGGTTGTTTAATATACAGGAATATTAAGCGTGCGTAGGTGAGGATCCCTGTCGGCTGCCGGCATATTAATGGGTCCCGCGGAGACTTGCTGACACCCTGTTTGTCATGTCGGGGCCCCGGCCCCTGCTCTGGATGCGCCCTATCCCATGCACACACATGAATACCTATGATACCTATGCATAAGTAATGGAACAGCTCCCTGGCTTCCACCGTGGGTACTGGGAGGCTGATGGAAGACTAATCAGAGCGAGGTAGATGGAGACAGGGAGGAAATAAAAAATTGGAACAAGAGGGATGCAAGGAGGAATATACAAACACTGCTACTGGTGCTAATTTCAACTGAATGGCTCTTCAGAGCTTTTGCATTTGGAGCAATTAATAACTTGAAATTTTATGCAGTATCTTACAATGGAGTCTGGAGTCCAAAAAGCTGATTTAGATTCATTAATTTAAAAAAAAAAGTCCACTTTAATCTGTGCAGGAACCTGTCAGTAATTTACATTGCATCATTAAGCACTGTGTTATTCTTTGTCTGTTAAAAAGTAATTAATACTGATTATTACCACAAAACATAATGTACCTTCTCTTTCCTTACACAGCACACAGTAAAGCCGATGTTGATTTAAACTGACAGTATCGCAAATACAAGTGTCTTGGATAGATTCTTGAAGGAAGTATTAGGCAGCTCAGTGATGCATATGATGCAAAGCAACTTCTGTATTAGTGAGCAAAAAAGAAAACTGTGCCAGTGGGAGCCATTCAGAGAGGGCACGCTTCATCAGCTTTGGTGAATGACGTTCTAATGGATCAAATCTTTCTCTTTTTTTTTTTGATTTCTTATTGAGTCACTGCTCCTAGATAAGCTATACAGCAGACCAAGAAGTAAGTGCTCTTAAACAGCACATGTGTTTAGTTAAATTAATGTTTGGATGCCAGTCTCCATCATCACTGTGTTTGCTTGTGTGTGTTTTTTCTTTTTCTTTAATAGTAAATCCCCCAAATGTGAATAAAAATGATGAAAAACTGAATAGCCAAAAAACAGACATTACTTACAATAAATGAGAAGCACAGAAATTTTACAACTGATTGCATAGGGTTAAAATGGGGTCAAGATCAGACTCATCCAAATTCATCTGAGGGTTAATTGTTGGTAATAAACCTGGGATTATTTAATCTATATGAGCATTATTATAACTTTCACAGGAAGAAGTGATGGCTGTGTCAGCAAACATCTTGAATTTTAACAAACCGGGTCAGAGGGAAGTCATTTACTCTGCAGCAAAAGCATGCAGAGGAGAATATGATATACTGCAGCAGTGTTTACGTTCTTTGCATTAAATCTCACGTTGTTGAGGTTTAACAGTTTTTGACGTAGTGTCAGGACAGACAGGACTAATCTCCTAGTCCTGGGTTAAAGTAATAGACACAACACTGTTACGCCACACAAGCAGCTGCATATCGGTAACTATAAAGTACATTACAATTACATAGACTTACATTTTAAAAACTATTCTAAACTTACGACAACTTGACAATAACTACAACTTGCCTAACATTTCCAAACCTTAAATGTTGTGTTTATGTGGTCACATTTTGAAGACAGATCTGCATAAATGTGACTGCATAAACAGATTTAGGTCCCCACAACATTAGCAATCCACGGGAAAACACACACTGACACACAAACCTCTTAACTGCCACCTCTATTACACTAGACGTAAACACTAGAAAGCCAAAAATAAGGGCACAAAAATGCAGTTTAAGCCGACTTTCAAGTTTTCCTCACATTTGGTTTCCACTTGATACCCTGAAATCACATGTTGCTGCAAGCTGCTGTGTAATGGAATGAAAAGATTGCAATAACAAAGCACATGACCCCAAACCTCCTTTTGCTATTGTACACATTCTTTCAGATGAAATGGCAGCTTCTCCCTCTTGCCTGTGGCCTTCTGAACACCTTTCTTGGGCTTCTCATGAATATATGTATGTGTTTACCAGGGAGAGCTCTATGTGTGTGCAAAGTGTGTGTGTGTGTGTGGTGAGGGGTGTCAGCCGTTCTGTATGGGAGGTCTTTACCAGCTGTGGCAGGAGTCACCCATTGCAGCTTCTGGCCCCTGACAAAGTGCTGCAGGGCCCGTCTTGCCCCCGAGCTGAAAGTTACCGCCAGCAAAACAAATCAAACACTACCCCCTCCCCACCCTTGTCAGCTGGAAAATGACAGGCCGGGACATTCTGCCCAGCGGCCATTCACTATTAACAGCAATTAATTACACCACACATGGCAGGTAAAGGGAGAAGCCTCCGGAAAGATTTTAGTTAGGCTGTCTTTGCTATACTTTCATCCTCTAAGGGTCTTATTTCTCTAACATATTAACTTTGCTTAGTTGCATGTGATCATTTCAGGGATCTTGGGATTTTTCATTTAGTTTAAATCTCAAATGTGGAAAAATTTTGTCTTAATATCAGACTGAAACCAGATAAATAGCAGAGTGCTTACTTTTATTAAAATACTAAAAAGGTACGTGTACAGTAGTAATTTTGGACCACATTTTGACCATTAGCTTTAAAATTCTTTTTCTTTTCCCACGTGTAATTCAGGCCCCTTTAGTCACTCCAAATGTAATGATTTCAGAATATAACACATTCTCAATGTATGTGTGGAAAAACTGGTGGTTTTAAATATTATTTTTGAAAATCGGAAAAGTTTTTTTTTTTTTTTTTTTTGCCTGCAGTCCTGTCACTTCTGAATAGCCATATTTGACCAGGGTTCTGAGCCGTGTTCAAATTAAACAAAGAGGCCTCAAAATGGCCAGCCAAAAGTATCATCATTACCATTCTCATTCTGCTGCCAAGTCTAATATTTTATCTATTACTTTCTCTGGCAACTTTAAGTGCGCAACGGCTACCAGATCCCCCCAGCACCCCCTGACCCCATAGCAAACACTAATAAGGAATACTGGATTTCAAGGCATTGGTTTGAAATGAAAGGTTTCACTTCACAAGATTCTTGGTATAGAGCGGATATTACAGAGATGTTCACTGTTAAATGTTTAAATAAATATATTCTCCTCTTTTCATACAAGCAATCATTTTGTCAGAACACATATGAGCCTTTTCTAAATGGTGGATATCTCAATGAGAGGAAATTATTTACGTGCATATTGATCATGGAAGAATACTTTCACTCCAAGTTTCCAGAAAAAGCTAGCATGGCATTCAATTGTGAATCAATGAAAAAAGACTAGCCATGTCATTTCACTAGAACTTTGGTAGAGGTTTTTAAAACACCTCGGTGCAACTCCAGAAGCACTCAACCTCCAATTTGAGCTGCTCGATGTTATAATTTTTTCCCCCACAACTTTCAGAAACAGTAATTGCAAACAGGCATCATATCTAGAAATATACATGATGCAGCACACAGAATGCAAGAAAGAAAGAAAGAAAGAAAGAAAAAATGCCGCCTGTATCTGCTTTTCCATTTCTGCAGATGTGTACTTTAACATTGAGATCATATTTTAGTGAGTGGTGTTTACTATAAAATCCCGGAATAGGTTAAATGTGTGGTAAACTAGTCATGATGTTGTAAAAAAACAGTACTGTATAAATGCTATAAAAACATAAATATTCTGAGTAAAATATAATTTTAAAAGACTTCTGGTGAAAGTGAACCAGGAGGTTGTGTAGTGCCTTCAGTGGCTCAGCTGCTGTCTCGTTATAGGCAGAATGTGGAATGTGACTGCCAGTACTTAAGTATAGGAATTTTGAGGTATTTTACTTGAGTATTTCCTGTTTTACTCCTGTTACAGTCTACCAAACCTAAGATAGATGAGTTTCTTTTCCTCCATCACATTTATTCCATATTGCTAGTTACTTTAGAGAATAGGATTTTACAAGCAGCACATATGATTATCATAGAAAAGACTTTTAACCAATACACACACTACACCAGCCCCTGCTGCATTTCTAACAGTGGCTTCCCTGCCGTTTGTCATGTTTAAGCCCGAATCAAATCAAATTACAGAGCCAAGCATCAGCAAAACTTGCAATTCTAACTTAAGGCGATAAGCTGGACTGTATAACACAAAAATGTTTTTGTACCTTCTAGCTTCATGCCAACAGTGAGGCACTTTTGGAAGCGGCAGTATGGGCAGCGCTTTCTCTGGGTCTTGTCAATCTGGCAGCTCTGGTTCTCTATACATGTGTAACGCTTGTTGTTCTGGACGGTGCGCTTGAAGAAGCCCTGTGGAGAGAACCAATTAAGACGTCAACCCGCTTGACCCCTGCAATGCAATGGTAATTGGCCCATTCACACTCCCAGACAGATGGAGAGGGACAGGCTTAATGGATACACACACACACACACACACACACGCATGGGCACGCACGCACACACACACACACACACACACACACAAGTTTTAAAAGCTATATGCGAATAGATGTGATGCTTTATAGACATGTGTGGATGCCATATATAAAGCAGACACACTTTCAGTTTATTTGAAAAGTTTTCAAATATTCATGCAAACTGAGTATTTGCAATATTTCTTAAGCATTACAAGGAAACTATTTATACATTTGCTTTTATGTAACACCTTAATTTTATTCTGCTTCAAACAAAAAAATGTTAAACATAAATTGTCTGCATACCTGTTTCACACACGTTTACTTAATAACTCATCTTTTCATTGCATTATAAGCTCCTTCATAAAGGGCAGAAATTCTAATTTGTTTCCTGTCAAAATTGCATTAATATTTTCAATATTCTGTGTTCAAGTAAAAGACTCTGGGAATTCCAGAGTAAGCATCTTTTCAACTCTGCACTTAATTATTGAAAAATACAAGCACAGGAGCTGAAAAAAAATCCAATAAATTATATCCATAATTCACAGTTCTGGGATTACAGAGATTCATACCTGCAACATGGAATTTATTATCAGCAGCAATGAAAATCAAACGAAGGGAAGATGGTATTAACGTATTCTAGATCCATAACCTAGGAGGAGAATCCTTAAACCCAGTCTTTAAAATAAAATAAAAATAAAAAAAATAACCTGTGGCTACCAATATTTCACCAGACACAAATTTAATTGACAATCTGCATTACCTGACCTGCCAAAAAAAAGAAAAAAAAAAAGGCACCGCACGTGGTTTTGGATTATCGACTTCTCAGTGCCAAGAAATCCATGCTTCAGAGAGAACTTTCTCTCCAATTTTCCATTTAGCACGCAGTGTGCGTTATAAATATCTGGACCAAACTGGATTCAAACGTGCTTTAAAAGACAGTCAGTACATCGTCTAGAGCAGCCGACAACGCCTCATTGAAAAGCTATAAGCTGAGCTCCAGTTCCAACCGAGAAGGGCACTTGTTGAGGTTCATTTGTGTGTGTTTAGCGACGGCTGTGAGCAACTTTTGTTGCCTTTACAAATTTACAAAATAACTAAATAAATGGCTCACTAATTGACATGAAATAAAAAAATCATCAGAACTTGAAGGTTTTGCTGTAAAGCATCTAAAATTCACACAAATAATGTCAACTTAAATATATCATCACAAGCACACTTTCTGCACAAAAAAACAGACACCAGGAAATGTAATTTCCTCTGTGTCATTACTGAACAGCAACTTTGAAAGAAACATAAAAAAAAAAAACCTGTGAATGTTTGATATGTGCATTGTGGATCTGATCACTGACCTCTAATTTGTTGTTTGTAATTTCAGGATTTTAAGTCATGCCTCTGTGCTCGCTCTGCTAAAGTCTCCCAAAAAAGAACTGCTGAACCATGTAACCCATTCCAGCAGATTATTTTTACCCCAACAGGTATGATTAGGTGCCATTTTTTACTTTATGTGGGCTGATGTGTATGAACTGAAATTGTCTGCGTGCATGCATAAAGGGGGATGTGCGTCTGTTTGCGTGTACGCTTGCTGAGTGCAAAGGTGGGTTTAGGGATGTGGTAAATCAGCTGGGGAGAAGAATCTGTACGTGTGTGTGTGTGTTTTTCTTTCTTTCTCTGCATGTGTGTATTTGTGTATCTGTGTGTGTCAACTCAAAAATGAAAGCCAAAGCAAACCTCCAGAAATGTGATCCTGATAACGAGTGTGCTCTATTCACAACTTTGTTCCTGGGGCTCAAAGGGTGGAAGAGCAGAGACATGACAGGTAAAAGAAGGGTGTAAAGGGTCGTCAGCAGACTCGCTAAAAACTGTGAAGTATCCTCAAAATTTAAAAAATCAGAACAAAAAAAGGAGATCTTTAATTCTAATAGTGCAGAAAAACTGAAACAGATGTATAACCAGGACCTGCTGTTTATGCAGCTTAGTTTAGAAGGCACAGTAGATGTGGATCACTCTGCCTGTATAACAGAGTGTGTTTAATGTCAAAATGAATCTGTCGAGCACTGATGATTATACTTTTATGGGACAGGCTGCCTTCATTTTAGAGATAATCAATGACAAGCTTCAGGTAAGTATCAATATTATTAATGTTTCAACAAGGATATACAGCACTTTATCAAAGACCTCTTCATCTGCATCCTGCATGCTTCCATACATGCACGACTGAGTGCTTCAACTAAACTGGAAAATGTGTGGACTGGCTGTCCCGCGTGAGCCTTTGCTGAGCCTGAAAAGCAGCAGAGATGCCACTGACTGCTCCCTTCAAGCAAATTCTTAGCATCTCAAGGTCATAATATGGGATAAAATCTATAACATCTGGTTTGAATAATGACCACATAGGCAAGAAATGTGCACCAGCGCATCATTACTGAGACCCGCAATTTTACGCTGAATAGTGTTAACACAGAGACATTTGTCTTAGCTTAATTTTGTGCTGACAGCTTTACTGGTTGAGGAAAAAAAAAACTTGGGAAATGCCTGTTTGCTCTACTGAGGAGAGCAGTGGAAAGAGGCAGAGAGGGACAAATAGATTGTTGATAGATCTCAAATTAAGCTTTAACAGTTTGATTTGTGTGGCTTCATTATTAGCCTGCACATGGAAACATTTTGCTGTTGAGGTCTTAATGAACTTGTGATGAGAGTTTTAGACAGTAGGGTGCAAGCCTGTACAAACAGAAACACCACTATTGTGTGCTTCCCTTCGTAGGTTAAATCCACCCCCCACCTTCTGTGGTTGGTGCTTGCAAAAAAGAAAACAAAAATTTATAAACACCCTTTGTGTGCTTTTGAACTCCTGCTTCTTTTCCAAGCCGTTCCACACTTTACAAAATCCTCTGACACTCACAGGAAGAGTTTGTTAGATCAACTGTCACAACAATATTTGACCCTTGGCCTCTTTACTGTTGGTTTTCCTGTAATGTTAATGGCCAGGAGTTTAACTGTTGCTCTACTGTTACACTTGTTGCAAATCATTCTGAAAAAAGAATTTCAACTTAAATGCCTAGCATGCCAAAAAGAAAAAAGGGAAGTGCAGAAAATGCACCTTCCCGGATGAGCACTGAGGCTGATGCACTGAAATTAGGTAAGGAAATATTGGTGCAACAATGCACAGAGAAAATGTTTATTTAAAGTAGGCTACCTGTAATATAAAAAAAATGGCTTGTACAAGATGAAGTATAATATCAAAGAGCATATTAAACTTATGATTAGACCACAATTTAGATCCTCACATTAACATGTGTTGATACCCTACAGGAACTTTATGGGCTAATATCAATAACTGGACATATATAAATAAATAATACTGCACAACTAAAGACAAGAGTGTACTTGAATATTTTATACATCAAAGCAGTTAATCAAAGGTCACCACAGGCACACAATGCAATGCACACTTTTTGTTAATACGGAAATATTGCTGTAACAGTGCGGCATTTGTTTTCCACTTAGGGAAATGAGGGCACTAACCTTGCAGCTTTCGCAGGTCAGAAGTCCGTAGTGATACCCTGAAACCTTGTCTCCGCACACGGGACACATCTCGTCCAGGTCTTCGTCATATGAGTAGTCCATCATTTTTAACTGAGGAGCTGCGCAGGACACACGTACACACAGAGAGAAGTCTATTTCAGTGCCGGGCAATGTCTTTTCCAAAAAGCCCGCTTTCATCCATCAAGATGAACCGCGGGGGTTCGCGCGTCGCAAATGAATGAGATTTTTTCAAAGTTCTGTTAGGCTTTTTTTTTAAAGGTTTAATTTGAGGAGGGAAAGACGACGAATAGTAGATTTTGGAATGAGTTGAAAGGACGCGACCATTCATTACTCCCTGTTCTTGCCCTCTCTTCTTCTACATTTGTTGCAGACAGGAGCCAAAAAAAAAAAAAAAAGCTCATGAAAGTGAACCTCATACATATGCAATATGTATCTAAGTCGTGAAATCGCTGGGGGAAATCGAGAGATATTAGACTTAAGGATTGGAGGAGAAAATGTTACCGCCCACAGACAAATGAAGACACACAGAGAAACCCTTATCTCTGCAGGCGAGGAAAAAACCATCCAAACCCAACTTGAACCAATATTATTCTTCCCTCTTTAAGAATCAGCCGCAATACTACATTTAATTTTATCTGCTTTATTGTGGTACAGTATTTTAAAAGTTCTCAATTCATAATTTCTGTGGTTTCCGAGTTTTAGTCATTATTTATTCTGAAGAGTAAATACTGGCAAAGGCTGGAAATGGCTAATTATGCAATTTTAAATATATGGGGAAATGCATGAAAGTTCCCATCCTTTGCATACCCCCCCCCCCACCACCACCAATTAATATTTAGGACTTAGTAGGCTACATACTAATTCGAATGCATTTGAGGTGTACTGGTCTAGCCCCCTTTGCCCTGTTAGAAATACTTACCTGCATAAGACTGTGTGTGACAGCGCTAAGCAAACAGGCAGGCTGACATTTACAACCGTTACAAAAGCATTTATGGTACTAATCATAAAAAGCAGCCAGGATCAAAAAGGAAACCTCTCTGGATATGGCTGTAAAAGTGGAAATATTTTGTCAACTACGCCTTCCAATGCCTTTACACGGGCTATTAGTAACGCTCTACTTCAAAATCCACTCATCTGCTCTCCGAGACCTATTAATTAGACATGATTTCTAGTTTGTTAGCGCGTTGTCCTGCTGAGATCCGCATATTCCAGCTGAAGCAACAAGTTCTAATGAGCTTTTTGGGGTTTTTCTTGTTTGGTTGTTTTTCCCGGTTTATTTCTTTCTACAGAAACTCAAAGTAAACTCGATTTTCGAACTTTCTACTGCGTTAAAGCGCACGAAGGAGAGGATTTAAGGGGCCCGTTCTTACGACGCACCGCAGGTGCATATTGGACACATTTTAAAAAAGAGAATAAACGTTATCTGGGCACTGGCAGCAGTTATGTAGTGATGACGCAGTGGAAAATAGATAATAAATTAACACCTCCGGGCGGTGTCGATCCTGACGCCGGCAATAAAAAATATTTTCAGAAAGTACTTATTTTCCAGGATCGTATCCAAACATTCTCTGTCTTAGAATTTTCATTGTTACGATGCTCCCATTATTTTGGAAAAATAACTTTCGCATTTAAGGAGTTGTAACAGCATAAGAAGCTGTGTTATGTCCATAATACTAGTGCAAACGATTTTTTTTAAATCTAAAGACAAATTTATTATCATTCAGCACCTCGTTGCATAACAGACAGGCAGGTGTATGCTTACAAAGTGTGTGCAGATTACATTGCTTTAAAAGCTCCAGAAACACATCGGCCCGACCGTCAATCATTAACTGTCCACTTACTCATACAATTACCGAAAAAAGCTACAAAAAGTGGTGATTCTAAAATAACTACATTTTAAATCGGAGCTACTTTGTTTTAGCTGTCTGTAAAAAAAAAAATAATAATAATAAAATTTTAAAAAAGACCTAAAAAAGAAAAAGATAAGCGGCTCTGAAACAAGCCACTCCTTGTTTAAAGTGAGAATATGCTCTCAACGTCTCATAAACCAAGACCGGGCTAATTGATTGCCCGTTTATATGCTGTGGAAAGACATGCTGGAATTGATCAGGGTTATATGAGTTTAACTTGGCACTGAAGTCAGAATTTCTTCAAAAAAATTAGCTGCTTTAATGTGCAGCCTGTTGTGAAGATCAAGAAAAGAGATTTTACGGCATGCCGCTGGGAATTTTAGTTATTATTATTATTTAAAAACAAACAAATAAATAAAATAAAAGGGTCCTAAAATTTGCTCTCAATCAGAACCGTTTTTAAAATCATGACCTCGATTTCGAGCATCTAAAGGCCTTAAGCAATTCGGCTCAAAATTTGTGATTAAAAAAAAAAGTTAAAAGCTAAAAAATTATGAATGAATACTACAGCATTAAAGCCATATGGGGGGAAATTTATTGATTTAGTTTAACCTTATATTACAACTCTATTTAATTTGAGAGCAGGTCTACTCGTCTAAACTGCGAGAGAAAACTATTAGGAAAATATGTGTTGGCACACAATTACAAACCTCTTTTTTTTTTTACAGTTTGTAAAAAAGAGTAAACTAGCTCACAATTAACTGTCTTCTAACGTGAAAGTTTGCTGCACTTGGTCACATATTTTAGAGGGGTCTCATCTCTCAATCAGGCATTTATGTTGTGCAGTTTTGCTTCGAGGGTCAACAACTCTGCTTTCTCTACTTTGTATACGGACAAAATCACGAGCAGATTTGAGATATTCCTTATTGTGCTAAGAAGAAGTCCCCTGGTTCATTCTAAAAACCAGAAATATATATATATTTAAAGTTACATGCACAGAATACCTCTGCTCCGTTTCTCGGTTTTTACGCGCCGCTGCCGCACACTGTAAGCCTGAATGACAGGCAGGTACCTGTTTGATCACGGGCCAAACTTAAGAAAAGTGTATCCAAGAACATTATAGAAGCCTATTAAAGATCACGGTGAATCAAAAATCATTACTAATTACCTCCTAAGTACGGGTGATCAACGCGTTCCTGTATTAACATACGATGACAGACCAGTCGATGTTCCTCATTATACGTTAAAAAAAGAGACAAAAATAGGCACTAAATATAAGAATGTAAACTTTAGTGGATACATTTTCAGCCGTATAACGCTCCATGAAGACAGTGAGGTGGAAGCTTTGTGCAGTCTACCGAGATTCAAATGAATGGCAGTTCTTACCCTGCATGTTCCTTGGCATGTGCCCCTGTTCGCCATACGATCGAGAGAGTCCCAGGGATTCAGTCTCGACTTTGGGCAGCATGACAGCACTGCCGGCCTGAGATAGAGACTCCGCACCACCCGGCGGGACACCTGGATGTCAGAGACAGACGTTCGCACAAACACCCCCAAAAGACTGTTCTGAGCGACTTTTATCGTTCTATTTCTTACTTTATGTATCTCTCTGACTTCCAATTATCAGACAATGCTCCAAAGATAAAGCCCGATTAAGACTTTCTCTAAGCGGCAGGGTTGCATCGTAGATGTGTCAGGCTGCTTTGATTCAGCAACACTAATTTAAAAATTGAAAACGCATTTACGCAAAAAAGGGGAAAAAAATCTCAGGAATAACGCAGAAGAAAAAGGAGCGATTCCGTCTATACTAAGGAGTACTTTCGCGAAGAGTTAGGGAATCACTCTGTACTTAAGAAAACAGCACAAGGTCCGGATTAGAATACGATGGTAAGTTTCCCTTTATCTTTTCCAAAAGTCTTTAAAGCGCGTCAGCCATAATGTGAAACTGTCAGTGAAACTTTCAGCCTTGAGCAGACAAGCACGAGCCGCCGGGGCCGCCCTCTCCTGTGCTTAAAGCCGGATTCGGTGAGTCGGTCGGACTGTCTGGAGATGTGGAGACCTCTCCTCCTCCTCCTCGCGGCTTTGTTTACTCCGCTCTCTCCAATCCGAGACGCATGCGGTCGTCTGACATCATCTTTCTCCGACCCAATCAGGCAAGGAGACCGGGAAACATCGCCTCAAACTCTCCAGTTCCATCTCTCCAAAATCTCATCTATTTAATTCCGTTAATGATGGACTTTAAAAGCGGAGGGAGAACAAGGAAATCAAGAGAAGTGATGCAACTGTAGTGAGAGCACCGACTCCGTATGAGCGCACGGAATGCAAATACAACACAAAGCGCAAGGTATGTGGATCAGAGCGCTTTAGCACACGCAGGCACGCAGGAGCGTGAGAGCACGCGCACCTATATGCTGAAGTACATTTTCTCATATAAACGGCTCATCTTTATATATA
>JAVDPK010001917.1:823167-851189 GCA_034780415.1 Cichlasoma orientale
CTTGACTATTGTTTAAATTGGTTTGATGTTCCGAAACACTTAAGTGTGACAAACATGCAAAAAAAACAGGAAATGAGCAAGGGGGCAAACACTTTTTCACACCACTGTACATATGCGATTACTGCTTTTCAAATGTGGTACAGACTAATGTGCACAGATATTTACAGGGTAGACTTGTTAGAAAAGAGTATGAACTGACATTAAAAGCAGAAGCACACCAGGCCACTGTTTTTTCTTCCTCTCTCCTTTCAGAGACCTACCCTAGAATGCTGTATATGTGCACAGGTAATTGCCTGATACAAAGGCAAAGGCAGTTTATTTCAGTGCACAAAACTGGATCATTATAGTTGATACGAGCATGACAGAGAGCATTTTGCTTTGGGACGATCGTTTATCATGCAGTTAGAGCCTGAGTCCTCACTATAAGTTAAGGTAACAGAACAGAACTGTAAAATATTCAATTTTAACAGTCGATCATCAGACAAGGTTAAAGAAAGTGAGCGAGAGAACAAGTATTTTTTTTATATGTTTATATATATTTATAAGTGCAAATAGCTCCATTGAGATAAAGAAAAGCACAGTACTTTACTGAGGTAATGTACTATGAAAATGTGAGGAGGGAAAGAGGAGAGGAACAGCATAAAAACAAGTAGAATTGCCTTTCTTTGCAGCAAATTATGGTGTTGACACTTATGGATATGGCATTTGTTGAAGGTTGAGCTTTGCTGTGCTGGGCAATGCCAAGGTGTAACTGTTACAGCAGGTCAATTTTAGGGGTGAAAGTGGTTAAAAAAGGGATTAGAAATAATAATGAGAAATTATTCACAGAGCTCAAGTAATGTAGTTAAAGTCTAAAAAACACAATCTCCTTTCCTTTGTTCTATCTACATCTCTGAACCTTCTTCAGGCACGGTTCCATGAGCCAAGGCATTTGTTTGGGTAGTACTGTATGGTCCCTCTTTCCTGTATATGCTTTGTGAATGTATGGGCCAGACTGAGTAGACAAAGCCAGTCTTTCCAACGCCAACAGGGCTGTTCAAATCCTGTCGATCTTTCCATCCACAGAAATGCTGGAAGAGTTCCCAGAGTTACAGTAAGCCGAAGCTGCTAATGATGACTTCACACGGAAACGATCTAATTGGGGAGCTGACAGCCATATTATGATTAAATCCCCCGTGAAAAACCTTTGGCTTTAGATTGTGGATCAATGTGACAGTGTCAGAGGATGTATTAAAAACTGGAGTGGGCTGTATGTAAGAGGATGGAGAAGTAGCGTATCTGTGAATGGGCAATCACACACGCAGTCCCTGACCATGCCACCAAATACTCACGGCAGGGTCCAAGGTAAACACAGCTGTGAAATATCCTGAGTGACTGCACAAATAACAAATCTGTATGGGTGCAAGAGGCAACTGCTAAGCTGTCACTCTTTCAAACCTCTGTCTGTCTGACTGTTTGTCTGTCTCTCCATCTTTGCCAGAGGGACAGTAGCAGCCAACTGCAAACAGAATGCAGTGACTGTATACAAATGAAAGACGGCAGCAAATCAAGAAGGATGACAGAAACAATGACAACATGCATGATTTGGAAGTATTGTATATTTGGCCTCATCCATCCATCCGCATTTATTCTCCGTTTGGACAAGCTGTTATTTTGATGCACGCTGCTGCTTAGAAGAGTGTGAAATATTGTGGGACAGAATTCATCCATGTGAAGGGAATATAACTGGCCTTATATATTTGTTGATTATTATTATCTTTTGCTGCAAATACATATTTAATCATGTGTGCAGAGGGGGTTGCAACAAAATACAAGTACCAGTTTCATAATTTAGCATATTTCTCTTGGTCTTCTTAATGTTATTCATTATCCATTTTCCTGCAGAAAGAATTACATGGTTGTCTTAATCAAGACAACCATGTAATAAGCTTTCAATTAACTTGAGTAAGAACAATCCATGGTTCGTAAATCTAACTCGAACCCTAAGATGCATACACTTGTATTTTATATACTAAAGACTGATCTATCTTTTTTTGTAAAGGCAGCAGTCTTTTTAATATCAAACTTTAGTCAGTAAACTAGAATGCAGACAAAGTGTGACCCACACTAACTTGTCACATTCAAGACTAAAAAAGACCGTTCACTAAATGTATCATAATTAAAACAAGAATTAATCAGTTAGTATGCAGTGGATTGGGCTGGAGAATTTATGGGGGGGTCGGTGCAAATTCTGAAGCTTAAAACTTACCATAAAATTTGTGGAGAGGTCAGTTTACAAGATCATTTAAAAAAAAAAATTAAAGCAGAAGCTAAATGATAAAACACAAGCTTACAACACACACATATTACAAAAAAATGTTGTGTCATACTTTCCACAAATATAGAAAGGCTGGCTTGGGTAAGAATTGTGTGAATTTCACCATCAAAGGCTGAACACAAGAGTCTGTGTGGATGTCTGCGTGCCCTTCCATTTGATAGTATGAGCTTGTTCTCAGAGACAGTACACTATAAGGGCTCTAACTACACATGGGTCCTTCAAGTGGACTCCAAGCAAACTAGAAAACTGGATAATAAGAACAGCTACTCGTCTTTGTGCACATTTGCAAGTGAGTATAATTCCGGCCTTAGGCCAGTGGTTTGTAACCTTTTTAGGAATGCAACTTCCTTTAGAGAGTAAAAAATATTTCACTGCACTTTCCCACAACATGCCCAGAATGACAAACTTTAGGAGTGCATATTAGCATATTCAAAAACATTTTTAAATGAAACTGGCCGTAGGCATCGCTCATTCTCCTCTCAGCTGCTAATGTGAAACTAAAGGTATCGATAGACTGAGCTTGTCCTCAATCCTACAGTTGGGAGTCCAGCTAATGTTGACATACACTATAGTGCCAAAAGTATTCACTCATCTTCCTTCACACACATATGAACTTGAGTGACATCCCATGTTGGAACAGGACGGGGCCATCCCCAAACTGTTCCCACAAAGTTGGGAGCATGAAGTTGTCCAAAATGTCTGAAGCTGAAGCATTAAGAGTTCCTTTCACTGGAACTAAGGGGCTGAGAACAACTCCTTAAAAACAACCCCACACCATAATCCCCCCTTCCACCAAACTTTACACTTGGCACAATGCAGTCAGACAAGTACTGTTCTCCTGGCAACCGCCAAACCCAGACTTGTCCATCAGATTGCCAGATGGAGAGGCATGATTTGTCACTCCAGAGAACACATCTCCACAAGTCCAGTGACGGCGTGCTTTACACCACTGGATCTGATGCTTTGCATTGTGCTTGGTGATGTAAGGCTTACATGCAGCTGCTCGGCCATGGAAGCCCATTCCATGAAGCTCTCTATGCACTGTTGTTGAGCTAATCTGAAGGCCACATGAAGTTTGGAGGTCTGTGGGCATTGTGGGCATTCTGCCTTTGAACGGGTTTGTTTTATTTGATGTCTGTGGGTGTTAAGTCTCTGTACTTTGCATCCTTTGTGAGGTTTGAAAGTCTTACGTGTCAGGAGAGATACCTGGCTGGCACCCCTAAAACCTAAAACATAGGCAAACTGTCACATAGCGATTGACATGTTGCACAGGTGGCATCCTATCACAGTGCCACGCTGGAATTCACTGAGCTCCTGAGAGTGACCCATTCTTTCACAGCTGTTTGTAGAAGCAGTCTGCATGCCTAGGTGCTTGGTTTATACACCTGTAGCCATGGAAGTGATTGGAACACCTGAATTCAATGATTTGGATGGGAGAGTGAATACTTTTGGAAATATAGTGTACATATACAGTAGCACTTAAATTGACTCAACATGCAGTTGCCCTTGGTGGTTTTCAAATAGTTCACAGCAATCATGTGAATTCGTAGTAGCTGCTACTTACTTATATACACCAAGCTAAGCGCAAATATTCAAAACATTTATAGAAGTAAAATCCATAGTTAGAGTTGTCTACATATTGAAAAGTGTGATTGCTTCGTTGCCCCATGCTGAGCTACGATGGCAGAATCCTCCCCCAAAATGTGCTATGCCAATTGGAATATTGTGGCTTAGAGTATATTGCCAGGGTAGGGCTTTTAATATCGCCTGCCAATAATCTACTCTGCCAAAGAAAACCCCCCCCCAAAAAAACAAGAAATGTAAAAACTCAGTTGCCAATTTAAATGCTTTCCTTTCCTAACCTGTTCTATATTTGTTTGTCACTTTCACTGCGGATGTCCTGGAGGGGTCCACTGCAGGTGCAGGAATATTGACTTTGTCGCTGCTTTTCATTGTTTTCTTCTTGTCAGGAGGTGTTGAATACCCTCGGAGTGAGTGCAGAGGAGGAACCCAGGCAGTTTTTCCCACTCAGACATAACATGCCCAAAGCACCTTGTGAACACATCAGCGCTGTCCATGTCAATAATGTCAGACAGAAATGGTGCTTGACTGGTCAAGAAGAGATTAAATTTGACCACGTTCTAGGAAGATTATGTTCTGAATTATGCAGATACATTCCTGTACCTTAACACAGTTCTTTCTGGATCTTAACCGTACTTTAAGAAACAAAACAGGTTTTACTAGTACAGTACCAACAATGGCCGTTGCAGCAAAATCCATAGTTAGTTATAGCTGTTATATGTCAAACCAGCGTCTAATTCACAGTGCGTTTGTTACAATATTCACTATCATGTAATGCAGGAGTGCTACTGGTCACACAAATTTTCACATTTTATCTGTAATACAATATCAATTTGGCCATAGAACTCAACTTTGGGTGCTCAGAAAGTCACTGCCACAGATTTAGAGTAATCTCAATGTCAAAAAGTCATATTTTCAGTCACGGCCACAATTAAACAGTTTACTGTATCTTTAAATGCACTTTAATATTTAGTTATGAGTGTGTGTGTGGGTGGGTGGGTGGGTGTGTGGGGGGGGGGGGGGCACTGTTGTGTTGATTGAGTCACATCCAGCGTTGCTGCTGTGGGTGCAAAACAGCCTCCGGTATTAGCATGTATAAACAGGCTTATAAATGGAGCACTATTTGGCTGTTCATTTTCATCCTCTTAACAGTAAACAAGGCGGAACAGGCCCTGACACCCTCAAATAAATACAGACCAACACACGCAAATTCAGCCGCAGCGAGGAGCCGAGGAGGCTTGTTTGAGTTAAGGTCAATCCTGTTTAGATTGCTTTCCTTGTAGGCACTTTCTTTTTTTTTTCTTTTCTCCACAGGAAATCATATATTCATTTATTCTGAAATCTGGTGTTGTAATGAATTTGACTGCGTTTATTAGTGTTTTACGATTGTTCTTTTGGTGTTCGGAGGGGATGGGGGATTAGCAAGGAATCAGCAGAGTGGATGCACTTGCATGCAGAGGTGCACTAGGCAGGGTCTCATGTAAATATACAGTGTATTGTAAATTTATGGGTAGCTTCAGTTTGTGAGAAGTGATTCTGTCATATGCCTGTGTTAGTCTTAAGAGGGTTTATTAATTTATGTTTCAATCCATCAGAACTCCGGCTGAGATGAAACCAAAGAATAAGACTTGCTCAAGAAGCTGACAGCTGACAGGTGACCTTCAGCATTAACTATGAACACTGCTCTTAAGTAGGTCATGCAGTATTTCAGTAAATATATAAATAACAAATACTTTTATATTCGCTTGTTATTTGAGGTCAGAGGAGCCCCAGAGCTGCAGTGTCTCCCACTGCTAACTGAATAAAATGAATAGAGAACAACCAATGGCAGCTGTTTGCAGGAAAGCTTGTTCTACCTATCTCACACAAAATGTTAAAGAGATAAAGTCACTGGTGAAGCCTGTAGCGAGCTTAAGACAGAGGTGGCAAAGCTAAAAGGTCAATGCAGGATCCATCATTGTGTAAACGTTAAAATTTTATTGTCATATAAACTGTTATAAAGTAGTTGCCTCTACTGTTACTGGGTCACAAATACAGACAAAGTCATTAAAGTTTGGATTCACATTTAAATGTTACACTGTACTGAGAATTATGCTGTCATAACTGGCTGCAGTTAGACATCGGGCGATGCGTCTAACATTTTCGGCAGTGAAAATTTACAGCCTCTGTTGGCTGCGCTGTCTTGTTTTTAATTACACCACACAAAAGGATAATGGTGAGTGTCAAAATGGTGGACAGGTTATAAATAAGATTCATTCATTAAACACTATCAGTCTTTTCTGAAGGAGCCATCTAGATGAGAACACTTGAGACAATGCAGCATGTCATTGTGATAAGTCCCAGCTTGGCTTTTTAGTGCTTTGCTAAAACAAAGACCAGATTAAGAGCATGGATTGGAATGGTAAATCACAGTCAAATACATTTGTTTCTCGAACATGGCACAGTCTCCAAGCTCCCTGCAGCGACCTACTCTGAGTTATTTATGATGTCAAAATTAATCTCACTTAGCGCGATGGGCTCTCGAAGAGGGGCCCTCCTTCTGAGTCAGTTGCTGCGCAAGGGATGAGGGAGAGATTGAAGAGGGGAGAGAGAGTGCAGAGCCACCAAGGACTTATTCAAATCCTCCCTCATAGATTAGCAATCGCAGCTTGACAAGCCGCCCTGCAAGTTATTATTTATTAAATTTCTGAAAATCGAAGCCGTTTCTTACTAACGTGTCAGAGACAGGGGGGTAATCCGTTTGGAATTTACGAGTGATGAGACAGGAGACAAACTCGACGACATGTCACAGAGTACTGAGGACGGAGGAAGTAAAATATGCAAATGAGGCCTGCATGCTTTAAATCAGCTGTCTTTTTGATTGCTGCTCTCTGGCATTGTTTGCCAATGATGGATAGAGGCTTTCATTGCAGAGACCCATTAGGAGAACAAATATTATGATCTATGATTACATATGATATCTGAGTTTGAATTGATCCAATTCTCTTTAAGTGCATTTATGCCATTGTTCTAAAATGTCCTGATGGATGTAAATCTGGGCTTATTTTAAAAAAAAAAAACCTAGGCTCATTAAAAAAAAAAAAAAAACATCAAAAAGAAATTCTCCACTTTGATTTTCACTTATTTGCATGTTGAGGAGCCAAGAAAGATTTTATTCGGGCAGTGATGGTATAACACCACAAGTAAATTAAAGCATTCGTGAAAATGCAAAAATGACCTGAATCAAACTCGACAAGTTGTTCAGTGTTTTTGCTCTTAAGACGTAACCCATTAAGATTATCTTTCTTCTAATACAAACAAAAAGGGACAAGCACTGTCTGAGGGAATAAACACAGCTTTTCTGTTAAAGCTTCCTCACTGGGACAGCGTTTGATAGCAATAAATAAAAAATGCAAGTGAATACTGGGCATTTGTGCATTTTCACAAATGTCACTGTGTATACCATACTAATAGAGGTTTTGCTGAAATATAAGTTGGTCTAAAGTATCCTCATCAAAGCAAAGTAACGGCACAAACATTTCATAACCACTGGCTGCCTACCCATTCTAACTACGTAGTCTTGGTTGAAAAATAGTTGCTAAATGAAAGTTATGATGTCAGCAGCATTACCTAGATGTAGCTCAAACATATTTGCAGTGAGGTAAAAAATATACTCATGACCTCTCACTGTCACTGTAACATCTTATCTCACAGCCAGCACACTGAGAAGGTTGCACAACAGGTTTCTATTGCTGACACAATAAGTGAAATTTGGTTACTGTTATAAACTTTGACTGTTCAGTGGCAAATACAAATAGGTTTTCAATGCTACACATGACCAGACAGGAATATACTTTGCATGTATGAATGTACTGTCCAAAAGTCTTGACCCAACCCTCATTTTTTTACATTTTGCTAGGCAAATGGGAAATAGGTGCAGCGACTTATTGATATGTGCGAATATACATGGAGATACAGTATATGATGCAAAAACTGTTAGTAGATTTCTGACAAGCTTGAAAGTCAATATTTGGTATGACCACCTTTATTCTTCAACACAGCCTGAAGGCAGCCTTCTTCTCCAGGCTCCTTCAAAGTTCTTCTTTGGATGTTGGCTGATTTTTGTTCTGTTCTCTGTCAAGATGATCCCACACTGCTTCAACAATGTTGAGGTCCGGGCTCTGGGGAGGCCAATCAATGACTGATGTTCCATGATTGTGTTGGCAGTGTGTTTAGAATCATTGTCATACTAAAAATGAATCCGATGCCAATCAAATGTTTTCCACTTAGCCCAATGGTTTTGTATGCTGGATCAAAATCTGACTGTGCATTTCTGTGTTCATAATTCCATCAGTTTTGACAAGATCCCCAACAACACTGACTGAAACGCAGCCCCAAACCATGACAGAGCCTCCACTTTGTTTTACAGATGGTTGTAGACACTCTTCCATACATATTGACAATTTGAACCAAAAATTTTGGATTCTTCACTCCATAAGATCTGTTGCCACTGATTTTCAGTTCAATTCTTGTGTAATTTCAGCCTTTTCTCCCTTTTTTTCTATTCCTTTAGAATGGCTTCTTGACAGCCACCCTTTCAATGACATCATTTCTGATGAGGCTTCAGTGAACAGTAGATGGATCAACTAAAAACCAGATGCATCTCTTGTCAGGTCTTTCCTGGATGTTTTTCATATTTCTTAATTACAAGACTTTCAGATACTGTTCAACTGTTGTAAATCATTTTTAGGCCTGCCACTTCTTCTTTTGTCCTCCACTTGTTCCATTTCCTAAATTTTTAAAGGACACATTGCACACCATAGAAGATATGCCAAGTTTTTGGCTAATAACTCTTTGGGAATCATCTCGTTGGTCCATGCCTGTCAAACTGTGTTATATTTACAATTTTTAATAGATTCAACTAAAGAAATGAGAACAACTGATGCATTTTGATGACTCAATTTAAAATTGGTTATTTGCTAAGTTATTAATTGGTTAATTGGTGCCTTTTTTTTTTACGCTGGAATGATTTGTAGGCCAGTGTGAAATAGCTTAACAAACAAACAAATTCCACTGATGGTGATCAGGTGCAGGGACTGGACTGAAAATGTTTGAAAAAGCAGCCAATGTCCAAAGAAGCCTGAATAACTATTCCTCAAGTTTAAAATTTACAAGAAAGTGGCTCATTGGAAGCGAAAGATAAAGAAATGAGGGATGAGCTCAAGACTTCTGCACAGTACTGTAGTTTGGGATGCAAAAGCCAAAGGGTAAATCAGTGGAAATTTAAAGTATGATTCCTAAATTTAATTCCATATATTCAGCACACACATTCATTTGGACTCAAACAGGAATTAATTAGAATATGGTACTTAAAGGTCAGGATCTTTATGATTATGATAAGACACAAATATCTAACAGAACAAAAATGATAAAGTGAAGACATTGCCTAAGGTCAAAGGTCAAGTTCAGACCGACATGGATGTTGAAAGGTTTGAGTTGGTGTAGGCATACAACATGGGCAGCAATTGTATTTCTATCCATAAGGTCAAAACAGCTAAACAAGGATAAGCTTCATTTTCTTTTAACTGCAGTTTTTTTTAAATAGTGCATGAATGTCAGTAGAATATAATAGGTGAAAATTTGTCACAAAATCATTCCAATTATTTTAATTAAATACAGCTCAGTTAATCTTGTAGAACAAGAGAATGTGCAGAAAAGGTCAAAGTAGGTTGAATTTATTTTCAGTGTCATGCAACACTCTGAAGGTTTTCAAAGAACCAACTCACTCATTATAGCTGGGACCCGCACGGACTCTCCTGGCATCATTTGGAGGCCTTAGCTCTGTGACATTTATAAATATTTGACAACAGATGAGTGGGCTCTGTGGGATGCCACTTGAAGGACCACAGACAAATCTGCTAATAAAGCAAAGGCCATCAGTGATTCTTCTGTTAAAGACTGCACTCAATATACAGTGGTTGAAATGGTGGGGAAAACACCCATACAGCCTTGGCCACACACACATACATCTACACAAGTAAACACACAAAGCATTAACAAGCAAGGAGAGCTACTCACAGACATTGAGCCACTCATCACAATCAGTAACAGAGCAAATGAAAAAGCAATTAGATCCTTTGTGAGCAACTGCATTTGCCTTGCCTTTGCTGTGACACTTGAGACAAACTGTAGGAAAAGTATAACTATGAATCCTCACTTACCAGATGAGTAAGTGTGCGTGTGGGCATATGTGTGTGCATCAATCTTGTTACCGGGCAGCTGTTAACCTTCCAGGTTTGAATGAAAAACAGGTGGTGAAGCCAACTGCACAATCTTGGCTTGGAGGAAACACTAAAGCTATGTACTAACTGGCATGTTGCTAATAACACAGTGAATTTTTGAGAGGTGGTTTAGTGTCTGCAGCTTGGTGGTGCAGTGATTGGCTCTGTTGCCTCACAGCAAGAAGGTCCAAGGTTCGAATCCGCCATCCGGTTGGGCTTCTCTCTGACTACTCTGGCTTCCAAAGACGTGTAGTTAGTAGGGTTAGGTTAACTGGTGGTTCTAAACTGCCCATAGGTGCAAATAGTCGTGTGTCTGCAACAGACTGGCAGCCTGTCCAAGATGTACCCTGACTCTTGCCCTACGGCAGCTGGGAAAGGCTCCAGCACCCTGTGACCCTGAATTGGATAAGAAGATGGTTTAGTGTCTTTTGTGCACTGAATATATATTTTTTTAATTAAACAGTTTTTAAGTTGCTTGTCTTACATCTTAATTGTATTTTTTAACATTTCCTGGGAAAAAATTTCTTCTTTGTATGAAATGTAGCGTAGTGCTGCATACTTCTGCACATCATTTGTTTCTGCATGCATTTGCTCCTTCTCTTATTCCCACCCCTTCTTATCACCATCTTAATCAGTGATTACCGTCCCTTTGTTCTTGCTCCCTTTCCCCCTTTTCCTTCCTCTCATTCTTCCATCCCCCTCTCTTTCTCTCCATCTGTATGTTGCTTTCTCTACGTTGGCACGTGCATTGCCGTTCCCTTGGTTGGTTCTTGGCCAGCTCCCCCACTCCTCTATTCTTGCTCTTGTTCACCCATCCCCGCCTTCCTCACCATCCTCTTCTTCTTCCCATTTCTGCATGTGTGCCAAGGTCTGGGGGGCTTGACACAGTGTACAGCCCAGTGGCCTAAAAGTGAATACTTACGTAATTGCCAACTGTCTCCAATCATTAGGGGCAGCCCTTAAAAAAGATATGCTTTGCCGACAGCTGCGTCCCCTTGCCTCTGCCAGCCTTTCAGCTCGAATTCGCTTTAAAGGGCTTGTCCGCATTATATTTAACCCCAAAGCATTTTGTGCACTGTGGAAAACGGAGGAAACACATAAAAGATATAGTTTTTATGCAACATGAAGTTCTGCAACATGAAGTACGAATGAAAACAGTATCTCTCAACATGTCGCATGCACTAAGGATGACTGTGCCGATGTGTAATATTTGATGCTATGGATTTTGTGACCTGACTACTTACACTGGGTCAAATAACTGCACAGTAATTCCAATGGAAAGTGCAGCAATATAACAATATTCCAGTTTTTAACAATAACTTGTTTGGTCATCGACTAAGTTGCTACTAAAGGACTGGGTAGAATCTTTAAGTTCTCGTTCAGCGGATAAATTAATAACTCAGGAATCAGACCTTTGGCATTTTGGGTATTCTTTTACAATTTGTAGGCTTTGTTGCAGCACAGTATAAAGAATAATGAAAACTTTGTTTTTGCGGTCCCGTGTGAATTCTCGATAAAAAACACAGATATATTGTGAGAAATTAAGGTTGAGATGTGTTCAGAAGAGACTCATTTGTTTATATTAACTACTGACAATTCCCTGCCAGTTCCTGCTTAGAGACAAACGTACATTTTATTTCTGCGCTTTCAGAGAGACCTCCCACAGTATGGTTAGCGACAGCTGGGTCAGGTCCCCACATATCGAGGACACAGCTGCCCTGCAGACATGTGCTCAGATGCACACATGCATACACACAAACTCCCTTGCACCAGGCAAACAGGAACAGGAAAGCAGAGCATCTGAACAGCCTCGGAGCTGAAACATACAGCCACATTCCTGTTGTCTAACAAAAAAAAAGAATATCTGCTATCTTTGCTATCAGATTAAAACAAAGGAGTGTTAATTTCAGACTAAATCGCTTGTGCTTTACTGAAATTTGTAATAGAAAAGGTTTTTTTTTTTTTTTTTTAAAAAAAGAGGGAGGTTTCAAATGACTTAAAAGGCCATGAACCATTTTAGCTTAAAGGAGGATTTTTTTTAAAATATACATTTATTTTTAAAAGCAGTATGTTCAAAACATGAACTTGCTTGTCACCAAATTTAGATCCGTGTTTCTCAGTGTGTCCTTTGCTGCCAAACACAATCAGCACGTTTCAAACAAATTAATTACTCAAAGCAAGAAGTCCTAGAATAACTCCTGCAACTATTTTGCTATTCTGAACTTGTACAGGTTCAGTGGCTTTTCACTAATTCAAGTTACAGTCGAGCTTGTCAACAAAAAGCTAAACTGAAACAAACAAAATGCAGTTTAATTTCACTGATTTATTATTGCTTTTCAATATGCCATGCAATATTACTGATATCACCGAGGTCATGCTGTGTGGCTAGCCCAACACTTGCTATGACTGGTTGACAAAATGTAAACATGTGACGTGCTGACTTCTTAGACACTGACTTTGGAAACAATAACCTTGAAAGAATAATTAAATTATATAATTTCAAAAACAGACTTTTAGTCCACATGTTAAATGCAGTGTTGGGTGTAACGTGTTCCAAAGTAACACGCTGCTGTAATCACAGTACATTTTTCAGTAATGCAGTAATCACATTACAATCATAATTATGTTGTTATGTGCATTACAAGGGTTCTTCAGTTGTCTGCATGCCGGGCAGATAGATTTAAAAAATGAATTATTTTCTCCAGGGAGTAATTAAGTAGCTTACTGCATGTGCCATATAAATAAAATGGAACTGAATTAACTTATTTCCATGCCCTGTAACAGGTGTCAAACACAGTACAGGAGACAGTCCTATTTAACCTCAAGTCGACTGGACCAAAAAAATATTGCTTAATAACTTTCATTTTTTCTTCTTTTAGTGTGAAGTCCTGAAAACATTCACAGTTCAATAACTATTTATATAATCGATGATGAACAACCTGAGAGTCCTTCAGAAAAACAACTGCAACTGCGACAGTACAGTTAGATCCATAATTTGTTGGACAAAACCACATTTCTTTTGACTCTTTACACCACTGGAGTTCAATTTAAATCAAACAATCAAGCTGCGATTAAAGTGCAGACTTTCAGCTTTAATTCATGTGACACGCAACAAAATTACTGCATTAGCTGTGTAGGAATTGCAGCCATTTTTATACAGTCCCCCATTTTCATAGGCTCAAAATTAATTGGACAGTTGATTGACAAGCAGTTTAATGGCAAGGTGAGGTCTGTTCCCTTGTTATTTCATGACAAATGAAGCAGAGATAATATCTGAAGTTGATGCAAAGTGTTGAATTTGTATTTCATAGCTTTTCACTGTGTAGTGCAAAGCGTGAGAGAGGCCTTCATTAGGCTGAAAAACCAGAATACACCTATCACAGACGGGGAAAAACTCAAGAGTGGCCAAGTGGTGGTGGACAGAGTCAAAAATATAAAAACGGTGCCTTTTTCCAACAAATATGGACCAAACTGTATGTTTATGTTTTCCCACATTACTGTCATAAATAAATGATACTGTCATAAAGAAACTGAATACCAGACTCTAACAAGCTGTTAAGATTGAATAACAGATGGAAACATGAAAACTCGTCATTTTACCAGGTCATAACACACTGTAATAAGCAGTAATCAGGAGAGGTGGTCAATGTTGTTGCCACTGCAGATTCACAATAAACCAACTTACAGTATCTAAAGCATGGATGTAATTTGAAAGCCATTTCATTATAGCACATTAAAAAAAAAGGAAAAGTATTCTAGGTGTTCAAATGTCTCATAGTTAACCTGGATTACTTGAATGTTTTTCAACATAAAATCACATTTATTTTTCCCTCCCTCTGTTTTCTATATAAAGAAATGATGGTGAATTAGTTTCAGACGGTACCTGCTGATAAAAATCAGAAATAAGTTTCTGAGGCTGAAGAAATTAGATGCTTTTTAGTAAGAAAAAAAAACACACTTTCACAAATAAGTGTGTCAGACTGATGGCTTGTATAAACAGTCCCCAAACAGAAGCTCTGAGGGCCATGAATCAACCATGAAGGATAATCAAATCAAATGCAAATGCAGTTTGTGTGATTTTTTTTTTTTTTTTTCTGTTGCTGACGCTTGATGCCCTGAGGGGCCTTGTCAGTTGTAAGGGGAGGGGTCATACATAATGAGGGGTCACGCTTGAGGGGCCCTTTGTAGACACAGTGAGTGGGAGACCTTTTCTTAGGGACAAAATTGTGGAATTACTCCAAGACAAAGGGAGCAAGAAGCACCATTATTCCCTTGCAACCCCACTTCAAAGACACACGCACGCACACACGCACAGACACGAACACACACACACACACACCCTCCTATTACCTTTATCATTTTCCATCGTTTTTCATACCCTTTTATGAGTGCTTGTGTGTGTGTGTGTGTGTGTCTGTGTGTTTGCATATGGATATTGAGATGCTACAGTCAGATTTTTCATGAAAATCTTGGAAAGGGCTTAAAAAATGTCTGCCTGAAGCAAACAGGTTTATAGCCATCTGTTCTTGTGTTTTTCATTAAATGCATCACGTCTACGTAAATTTTCAGAAGGCTGTCATTGCTGTACTTGCTGAGATTGTTTAAAGCAAAGGGATCTCGGTATGCTTTATGTTCAGCTAAATTCTTTAATATTATGTTTCTTCCTCATCATGTATCCCCTCCTACACGATTTGTCGTACTGGCACGGACCTCGCACCAAATCATCCAAAGGCCTGTAATATGAAGCAAGTTCAACATTCCCAGGGTGTCTTTCCGTTACCTGGATTCACCTCCCATAACATCGGCAATCAAGACGAGCAGTCACATGAAGTTGGCTATCAACTCGCCGAGTTGACTCAGGGTTTCCTCTGCACATTCACATGCAAGGGGCGGTGTTGGTAGTATCTGAATGATGGCAATTATGGATAAGTGTACCGGCAGCAGAGAGGCTTGTTTTACAAAGGAAAGTGAAACTACTGTATGGGAAAAATATGAAAAGGTTAAACACATGATACAGAATGAAAGTAGCATAGGTGTTGCAGACAAAGCAGCAGTGTGAGTGTGTGTGTGTGTGTGTGTGAAAGGAAAAGTGTGTGTTTTAAACACTTTGGTTAGTAACACTGAAAAAAAAAGTTGCTATTTTAATCAAATCTAGCCTATTTTAGGGGAGGAAAAAAGTTGGCAAGAATGCCAACTGTGTATCACAGCTCTATCATCAAGACACAGGAGGCTCTGATGGATTTTAATAGTCTTTCATTACATTAATGTTTAAAAGAAAGGGTTTTTTTTCAGTTGCAGCCAAAGTATTTAATAATAATTGTACCTTTATTTATATAGCACTTTTCAAAACAGAATTACAAAGTGCTTCACAGTTTAAGAGCCATATAACGAACAAACACATAACCAAACACAATCAACTATATGATCAAACATTCGTTCCACATACACAATCCCATACCTGCCAATAGGTGTAAACAATGGCCTGGAATTACAGAGAAAAGATTAAGGGAGCGCCAACCTATAAAAATGTGTTTTCAGCAGATTCAGCCGACCTGACAGGCCGAGGAAGGCTGTCCCAAAGTTTGGGTGCTATAACCTCAAAAGCAACAGTCTGAGCGTAAAGAATTCAATAGTAAACTTAGTCTATGTGCAAATTTGATGTAAGGTCCTGTTTTAGGATCATAAATTAAGGCTTCTAGAATAATAAACTTGTTGTAAAATTGTTGGCATTCAACAGAAAAAAAGTCAAGGAACAAAGTTGTGTCTAAGAATGTATATTTATTACTGATGCTTATTGGAGAATCACATTAGATAACACTAAAGGATAAACAAGAAGAGGTGGATTGGGATCTCTTGATTTCAATTGAGATACCGCCATCCATCTGAGTGATATAGAGCCATCAACATGTAGAGTGGGAGTGTCTGCTTCAGTGTCTGCTACTTAGTCACAGTATAATTTGTGTTTCCTTTCCTGTGTAATGACTGAAGTTATGCACTATTGAAAATTGTTTGTGCATTACTTAAAATGACTTACAATATAAATATGTCTTATTTCCTGTAAAAACTTGAATTGTTACCCCCTTATTTTAGTGTAACTTTGGCAAATATTTGTAGGTAACTATACTTATATTGCAATAATTTCAGATAAAATGCATTGTAATTTAATTCTGAACTGAGGCAGTAGACAACATCAGTCATGTGAGTAGAAGTGTGCTTTGAGGACCGATGTATGTCCCTGGTTGAAAACAATGAAAAATTACTAGAAAAGCACAAATACAAACATATTCTTAATGTCTTCAGGTTTTTGTGGGGATGTTTTATTCTATACTATGTAAGCAA
Organism: Cichlasoma orientale; assembly: GCA_034780415.1. NCBI lineage: Eukaryota > Metazoa > Chordata > Actinopteri > Cichliformes > Cichlidae > Cichlasoma > Cichlasoma orientale. Next base: position 839,665 of record JAVDPK010001917.1, read on the forward strand.
TCTCCAATCTCATTGTACATTCTGTATAATAACAATAAAGGCATTCTATTCTAATTATAATGAATCAAGAAGGAAACTGCTCTTTTACAGTATATGTAATCTTAAAGTGTTTGCTAGATTCTTTGAATTTATAATTATGTTCATTTTAAAATGAAGACAGAAACATTCACATATAATTTTAAAAACCGAAGGATTCGTTTCCACTGTATTTCACTCTTTGACACATTTTAGCCTTTGAAAGCCACATCTAAGCGTGCTTGTGGGTGGGTGGGGTAGTGTGTGTCATGGCCCCTGTGCAGAAGAAACCAGACAATGTAAAAAATAGCATTACGCCTCCCACCTGCCTCCTGAACATCATGGAAGGACAGTAATTCTGTGTAGGTAGAGTAATGTTACCAGCACTCTTGAAACAGCTGAAGACAACTGAGGAGAGGCAGAACAGTTGAGGCTGTAGGTCATGTTACTGTAAATGTGGCATCAGATCACTCTGCCACCTTTGTAAACTGAGGCATTTTGCTAAATTTTTAATTCCTGTGATCTTCATGAGATGTGGATGGGTGTCAGTTTAACCAGTCCCTTAGCCTGTTGATTTACATTGGTATAGACCATGGCTTTTGCACCCAATTAACTCTCATTTGCAGTTTGGAGGGTACCTTCAAACACTAACAGTTGTATAATGTATTACAATTCTCTGTAGTTGTTTGGTTCAGAAAAGTCAAGCAACCCCTCAAGCACAAAACACATTAACTAATGTCATGTCAATTCTATTTTGTGATCAGGTAAAAGCAAACATGACTACTCCTTTGACTTGTAAAGCAAGTGCCTTCATAAAACTAAAAGCAAGTAAACCAAATTATTTAGAATTTGCCTAATATTTAGAGGAGCCATAGCTAATTTGGTTCACAAAAACAAAAGATTACTTTAGCAATTTAGGACATGTGATTCCCATGCAAAACAGAAGGGCCTCTTTCAGAGCCACACAGAAGTAGGCTTGTGTGTAATTAAAAAAAGAGGGGTCTCAATAGCATCATAGTTGGAGGCAACGCCCAAGCCCAGAGAGGGGTCTTGGGACTCTAAACATGCTTAAAGGTTTATTGCGATGAGGTTTACTGCACTTTAAAAGCCACAATGGAGGCGAGTGGAAAACAACGGTGGGCTAACATGAGTGTGCTTGTGTGTTTGACCAGGCCTGAAAGCTCTCCGTTGTCTTTTCTGTTGTAGTCCTGTAGTGAAGGAGAAGTGAGGCATACTGATGACAAACGCTATGGGTATGTTAAACTATGAAATGTCTATTGAATGAATCCTTAAGCAGCCAAGCAGCAGTGCAATCAGTGCCCCGAGTTTGACTGGGGTTTAGCAGCTGGAAAGTGGCAAATGGCAAATTAAGTTATGGTAGATTTACTGGTGTTTACTTAGGCTACCTGCTTCTTTTTCTTACTTTTTCTTTACTTTTTTTTTTACTTGTTTACAGCTGACATGAACAAATATTGCACATGTTATGACTGCAATTCAAAAGAAGACCAATGAAAACAAAACAAAAACTCAGAATGTGTATTCAAATTTGACCTTGGGCTAAACTGCTGTACACTGCATCATTTCTGACTGAAGACAATGAATTTTTCTGTCCCCTACCCCCTCCCTAAAAAGTTAGACATAATATATTTTAAATTAAAACAGCTTTCTGATTCCACCAGCTTGCACCAAAATTTGTGTGGCTGAGAATAATAAATTGCCTTGCCTAATGTTTGCAAATGTATCTCTAATGAGTAGTGTCCTACTTGTTCAATTCATTACAGAGATTTTCTGAGGCTTTCATCTTGTGCACATTCCTCTGTATAAGACTACAAACTGTGTTTGTGTCATATAAGTTGTCCGTGCTTTGTATGGGTGTGTGTGCAAGAGAGTAGAAGTAGTTTGTACACATCCATATTATCTCTTTCTGCTCATCCGCCTGAGAAGCTGGCCTTAATTACAACTGTCTGCTTGAGTCACTAGCATGCTCCCCTACCCACACAGACAGCAACAACAGGCAGCATCTCTGAGGAAAGGCAAGAGTGGTTTTGCCACGTAGCTGGAGGGCAACTTCTCCCTGCCAAAAAGATACAAAGGTACTGTGGGCCCACATCCAAATGGATCCCCAGACCCTTTTCCCTTGGGCCTTGTTGACTTCCAATTGCTGTGCAGGGCCTGCAGTTTGAATGGACTAAATCCATTGTTTGTTTGTTTTTTAGACACTTGGTTAACTGGTTTTGTGCTTTCGTTTCTTTGTCTTTCTAGCTTTTTAAAATCAGCTGTATCGAATCAACTTTGAGCTTTGAAATTGAGGCTGAGGGACTGGTTAGGAATTAGGCAGTAAGTTTTCACAGAATGTACTTCTGTCTAATTCAGACAGCGATCATCCCAGAGGCATTGAGCTATATCTTGTCTGGCTGCTTAGATAGAGTCTTCATGTGTAGGCATTTTTTTTTCTTAACACACTCCCACTGCTTGAAATTGTTGACTCAAATATAAAACTTAACACGGGAACTTTTAAGACTTCAATTAAACATCTGGAAAGACCAGGCACAGCCTACATAGAATGGAAAGTTAAATAGATTCCATACATTTTCTGTGGCCAGAGCACACCCCAGCATGCAAAGAATTTCATTTGATGTTTCTGTAAAGTTAAAACAACCTTTGGACTGTTGCCAAGAAGCGGTGTTTTCTCACTATCGACAGTCTTAGCCTAATGTTTTAATAGCTGGCACTGATCCACTTACAAGCAATAAGACCACCGTAAAATGGTGGATTGTAGGTGTGTCGACAAATGCACGTAAATCCAAGCAGAATACATGTAGTCGCATCAAACATAGCTTCTATAATTCAAAATAGTGCTTTCTGCTGACTTAAAACAAACCCACCATAAGAAGCTATATTTCACTTACAATATAGTGCAGTATAATTTGATATCTTTTGAATTATTTTTATTTTTCTGTTTTAAGTCTTTCTGTTGCACTGCCTGCCTTTGGTCAGCACCTGAGAAGACTAATGGACCAGTTCTTGCTTTTTTCTATTAATTACATCAGTTTATGTTGTTTTGGGTAGTTACATTGTCCTACGTAATTAGGTTTCACTGAAAATATTTCAAAATGTCAAGGTGAACCTCAGTGGATAAATCTGCATTGCAGATAAGGGAAAGTTAATAAGGTTAGATCTATCTAGATTTTAAAATAAATGCAGTGTCAGCTGTCTCAGCCAGATAGCTACCAAACCATTCCTTAGAAATTGATAAAAAGCGAAGCAAAGTACACATTTCTGAACAGTTCTACCAGAGAGACACAACCAAAGCGCAGCATGGAGGAAAAAAATGACACTTCAGATAAGAAATACGATTCTGAACACAAAATAACATTAGCAATGCCACTGCTCTGCAAGCTCAGCACAGAGAACCACTGATGCTGTATTATTAGTGTGCATGATGGAGTTTGTTCAGTAAGTCACCCGGCGTGAGGTGGTGGCTGTCTTTGCTCGCAAAGCCACTCCTTTGCTCCTTTCTCACTGCATTCACAGCAGGGAGTCGACTCCCAAAGCCTGGAAAAGACACACTCCATTAAGTCTCCTACAGGACCCAGACACTGCTCAGACACTGCTCAAATACATGATAAAGAAAAAAAAAAAGAGGATAAAACTCAGCCAGGTCAGTAGAAATAGAATGCACTGTCTTTGATGTACAAACGTTTGCGTTTATGTACAGTATTGTACAACATGCTCAGTTATCACTGGACTTCAAGATCAGACTTCACTGAGTATACGTCAGTAAATTTACAGTTGAATGTTGACAGATGAAAATAAAATGTTTATGCATATTAGCACTGAAAGGTAGCGCAATAACACATATGTAGAGAGAAAAATAAATCATGTAGAGTCGTAGCGGTTAACCACAATAGAATCCACGGTCTGTAACCGTGTGTGGATCACACAGTTATTATACCAAAAAAAAAAGGAAAAAAATCTCAAATCTAAATTTATCTAAATAAATTGGACTTCTGTCTGTGTTTTAACCCTCTATAGCCAATAGCTGCCACCGCCGGCCACCTTGCGTTTCCCCATAAGGGCAGTTTAAACTGCTGTTTGTCTATTAAAATGTTTTTGTACACACTGTATTTTGATATATTTTAATAAGAAACACTTAGCTATAAATCAAAAATTAAAAACAGGTACGTGTGAATTAAATATTTAACAAAATTTACGTTTTCACTCCGAAGTCCCCTCAAAGGCTCTGGTCCGCCTTTATCTAGCAAGTGCAGACTTTAAGATCACTGTTTACCTCATGAGGCATCCATGTGTATTTACTTTGGAGGAGGCTGTAAAACTTTATGAAAAGAGCCCGAAACGAGTTGACGAGTCAGAGAAGCTCACGTCTGTCCGATGACAGCGATACTGAGGTGAGCTGTTGAGGATTTCAAGAACCTCTCTGTCGGTAACCGCTGCTATTTCAGTAAGCGCTGCTGATTTGCCCACTGTTAGCCCGGTTTGCTGAAACTTTCTGCGAGGTGGATCTAATGCTGTGAACAACTCAGATAAACTCTCACATGATGTGAGAATGTAATCATTCTGTTTAACAGATGGAAAGTGTATTTTTTAGGACACTTGAGCCTATCATTAGCTGGGATAATGTTAGTTTATAACCAGCTGTTGTTGATTAGCCGGCTCCAGGAGGGTTGCAGGTCTTATCTGCTGAAAATCAGTAATTGCAATAATACTGGGAATAAATGAGCATCAGGTGATAATAAGGTGAAAAGTAGATACACCTCTCAGGTGTATATGAAATACTGATTAATTTTTTAATTTGTCTATTATTTTGTCAGCTTTATTTTCTGAAGAATGTTGTGTTGCATCGTGTTTTAGTAGTGAAAAAAATAACAGACCTCTCAGGTGATATGTAGTAGACACTGATGAAGTTATATTTTTATTCAATTTCCATTTGTTTTTTTGTCAAATGTAGTTTATATGTTCAGTGAAAGTCATTTTTGTTATTGTTTGCAAGGAATAAAGACATTCTAAGTAATTCTTTTGTTTTAGTCACATAAATCATTTGATTCAGAAATAACTGTTTCATATATGCAAATCAACCAAACTTAAATTCACCAAACCGTAGAACTTTGTACCGTTGCACCCCTAAAATCATGCTTTTATGTGAAGTAGCAAGTTTGCCTTAATGCACAGAGTTTCATGTGAATGTGGATTCTGCAATTGTGAAGCTGTAGGGAAAAAAAACCCCTCAAAGACATTTCACATTTACATTAGGCCTTCCTAACATAATGACAGACATTTACAGTTATAAAAGTATCTTTAGTAACTACAATAAGAGGAATCCCAAGAGATTTTGCACCGGCACAGAAGAATTGGTTTTTTGGCTTCTTGAAAAGATGAGGTTTAACCTCTAATGCTGAGTGAAGGCTTGACATCCCCCATCTCTATAGCTAATTGCATTGTTATGGGTTTGTACTTTTTGCATATCATCTGCAAACCTTTTAAAATTATAGAAAAATACATTTGACCTGTCATTGCACTTCAACAAAAATAGGCATTGTTGTTTATGTTATTTGAAAATATTTATTTCATTCCCATTTTAATGCTTTAGCTCTGAATATGTACAAGTTTCTGAACCTTCCACTGCCTCTTCCATTATACACAAGCCCTACCCTTTGTGGTTTAAATTGCATTTTCCTGCAGGAATACACACAATATTTTTATTATGAGCCGATTTGTATGGATATTGATTTGTACTGTTTTGCAGGAGGGACAAAGGCAGAATCACCCTCTTTCTCATCACATGGATACATCAAAATAATTGGCAGTACCCAATTATCCAGTGATTCGTGTACAGGGGATATGACGAGTCGACTGAATTTGTAATCAGGAAGCCTTGAATATGAATCACAGATGAACTGCTAGAAGGTCAAAACATTTGGATTAAATAGGACAGTGAAAAATAGAAAAGCTGTAAAAGAGATGGACACTTTTTTTCGTATTCCTAATATTCCACATCAAGCAGACTACTTGCCTTATTCAACACCAGTATTCCGTTGTATTTATATCACACTAGTTCACAACAACAGTTGTCTCGAGGTGCTTTATATCGTTAAGTAAAGACGCTTTTTTTATGTAAAACATTTCACTAGTTATTTGAAGTGGTCATCTTAAATCTCAATGTGTGAATTACCTTTAAAAAAATAAAAATAAAAAAATAAAAAAGCATAATCAGTGACTACCTAACTCAGAAGTACATTCATGGTTTTAGAAGCTGAGTAAGCCAAAAAGTTAAGCAACAAAAATTGTGTACCCTGTTATACCCATCAAGGTTAAGACCACACCAATTACTTCCTGCCTTCATCTTTGCTAACCTGGGTGATGGACACTTAGAAAATTGACATAAAGAAGAACATGTAAAGTCCAAACCCACAGATGACATAAAAGATCAAGAAAAATGTTCAGTCACTTCATGGGGAAGGACACGGTGATAGGTCAAGCTTGAGACAAAGCACTCAGAATGAATGCCTCCTGACCATAAAATGTCGTTGCTGTCAATCTGTGGTCAAATGGGATTTAACTTGCATCAGCCATGGCACAATGTGGCTTCTGACTATATTGTTTCATAATATAGTAAAAAAAAAAAACCTTATAAAACAATCGGACTGGGAAGCTTTATAATCTCAATATAATCTTGCTGAGCGTGCCACATAAATACAACGTTGATGGTGTGATTTAGGCCAGTGGCTTCTGTTGCTTAGGTTCTGTATCTAATCCATAATAGAACAGTTAACACAAATGCATTTAATACACTGCTACTGCATGATCATCAGTCCAAAAACATTTTTCTTCGAGCACATTATAAGAACCCATCTGAGATAAATGACAAACTCAGCGGTCATGCCAGGGCGGCAGACGCTCCATCGGCTTATGCTTGAGCGAGCATGTAGGCCATACACCATGGATGCACCACACACCCTGAGGTGAGTAGGGCAATATTCACTCTGCATCCTAATCATAATTTGGAGATGTTTGCTTATATGTTTAACACGGGAAATTATTGCCACACAGGACACAATAACAGGGGTTCTTGCAGTGCTTTAATGGCACACAGAGAACTAAAGACTAAAAGACAAAAAAAATATATGCAAAAAAAAATATATATATATATATATATGCAAAAAATACAGCAATCACTGGCTACACACAGAGACAAACAGAGGTACAAATTACTGCCGAGCCAAAAAGGCCAAATAATAATAAAATGCCTACAGGTGCTTAGATTTCACAGTAGTCTTGGTAACTTCACATTTGGACACTCTGGAGACTACACACTTACCGGTGATTTATGCTTCAGTGGGAAATCTACGCCATAAGCTATGTCGTAACCTGAAACTCCTCTGAACCCTACACCGTAACCTGATGTGCATCTCCCAAGAAATGTAACTACATGTCAGGTTGACGTAGCCCGCAAGGATTGTGATTGGTCTGTTCGGTTCCGTCGATTCCTCCTGTGCATTTCTGGCTACTTTTTTGCTGCAGTTTTTTTTTAATTTATCAGTGAGAGAATAACAATCTTCATCTAAGTATAAGGAATAATAATCATAGCATCAATGTGAGTAGTCACAAATGCCAGCAAATTCTTGGAGAGACATTGTTGGAACTATCGGAATAGACGTGAGGGAATGAGCAGAGAAGTGGAAAAACACAAAAACACAAACTGTAACAACAAAGAGCGAGGACCCAGGAGGGGAAAAAGTTGTACCGTTTTTCTTGTTTTGTTTGTTTGTTTGTTTTTTTGTTTGTTTTATTGGGATGGCACTACATGTAAAACACTGGGACATGACGCAAGGTAATTAATAAACAACGCACCTCGCACAAGCAGATGTGGACAAAATTGTTGGTACCCTTCTATTAAAGAAAGAAAAAAACCCACAATGATCACTGAAATTACTTTAAACTGACAAAAGTAATAATAAATAAAAATTTATTGAAAAATAACTAATGAAAATCAGGCATTGCTTTTGAATTGTGGTTCAATAGAATTATTTTAAAAAACAAATTAATGAAACTGACCTGGGCAAAAATGATGGTACCCTTAACTTTGGTTGTTACTCTCAATGAGACTTCTGGACCTGTCGACAGGATTTTTTTTTCCCCACTACCCATGAGCAAACTGCTCCAGCTGTCTTGCGTTTGAAGGGTTCCTTCTTCAGACCGCATGTTTCAGCACCTTCCACGGATGCTCAATTGGATTTAGATCAGGGCTCATCCAAGGTCACTTCAGAATAGTCCAATGTTTTGTTCTTAGCCATTCCTTTGGCATTTTTAGCTGTGTTTTGGGTCGTTATCCTACGGGAGAACCCATGACCTGTGAATGAGACAAAGCTTTCTGACAATGTGTGGCACATTTTGCTCCAGAATACCTTGATAGTCTTGATATTTCCTTGTACCCCACACAGATTCAAGGCACCCTGTGCCAGTTGCAGCAAATCAACCCCAGAACATAACCAACCTCCTCCATGTTTCATAGTATGTACAGTGTTCTTTTCTTTATATGCTTCATTTTTGTGTCTGTGAACACAGAGCTGATGTGACTCCAAAAAGCTCTAGTTTTGTCTCATCTGTCCAAAGGACATTCTCCCAAAAGCTTTGTGGCTTGTCAATATGCATTTTGGCAAGTTCCAGTCTCGCTGTTTTATGATTTGCTTTCAACAGTGGTGTCCTCCTTGGTCATCTTCAATTAAGTCCACTTTGGCTCAAACAGTGACAGATGCTCTGGTCTGACACTGTTGTAACTTGACCTTGGAGTTCACCTCTAATTTCTCTGGAAGTTGTTCTGGGCTCTTTGGTTACCATTTATATTATGTGTCCCTTCAATTTGCCATCAATTTTCCTGTTGCGGCCATGTCCAGGGAGGTTGGCTACAGTCCCGTGGACCTTAAACTTCTGAATAATATGTGCAGCTGTAATCAGAGGAACATCAAGCTGCTTGGAGATGGTCTTATAACCTTTACCTTTAACATACTTGTCAATAATCATCTCTCTCATCTCCTGAGACAGCTCTCTCCTTAGCTTTTTGTGGTCTATGTTCAGTGTGGTAGACGCCATGATACCAAACAGCACAGTGCGTACTTTTCACGGCAGACTGATTACAAGTTAGAAGACATCTGTGATGCTAATTACAGGGCACACCTTAGTTTAACATGTCCCTATGGTCAACTTATTTTCAGTCTTTTCTGGGAGTACAACCAAAGTTAAGGGTACCATCATTTTTGTCCAGGCCAGTTTCATTAGCTTGTTTTTTAAAATAATTCTATTGAACCACAATTAAGAAGCAACATCTAAATAAATTTTTAGTAAATTTTTATTTATTATTACTTTTGTCAGTTTCAAGTTATTTCAGTGACCATTGTGGGGTTTTCTTTCTTTAACAGAAGGGTACGAACAATTTTGTCCGCGTCTGTAGATCCCGGCAGCGACATCGGCCACTTACTGTATGTAGGGCTCTACATAGACTCAGCGTAGAAGTCTAAATCAGTCCTTAGCATCTTGCTACACATGTGAGGTCTAGCCTACTTGGCAGATCACACAAGCACTTTACAAAGCAGTTTCGCATTATCGTCCTCCATGCATTTGGTACAGACTAGACACAACCCCCAAAATAAAACAAACATGACACCAACCATAGTCCAAGATGCATTCGGCAAAATTTTGAAGCGGTAAGCGCTGCTCTTCACGATGCTACAGTACCACCTTGTGACAGAAGTTTGTAATATGAGGTGAACCTCCGCCAACACGTTTGCAATGTACAAATTGAAAATTGAAAAAAACTTGCAACCAGAAATTAACAACAAATTTCACATTCAAAAGAAACTGACAAGAGAAACTGACAGATGGAAAACTCCATTATAAAATTAATTTATAGGTTTTAACCACCCGGTTACGTATAGTGAAAGTAATTACTAATTTTTTTATTTTTGATATTTTATGAAACATTCATGGGAGACCATTCGAGAATGTCTTTCACACAAGTGTTTATTAAAGGGTAAAAAAAAAAAGTAGTGGTTAAAAATAAAAAATAAAAACTTAAAGAATCATTTTCAAACCCAACTGATGTCTGCCAAGCTAAATGTTTTCTCAGCCCATCTATCTACCCAAGCCTCTGCTCTGTAGAGTAACTATGTCACCTCATTTCCTCCTTTGTCATCATTGTAATTACTATGCTTAGTAAAGGGTGCTGTCATTGAGAAATGTAACTCTGAGCCACTTAAGCCACTTGCACAAATGACCTTGGTGTGTGCTTTTTCTTTTTTTTTAATGGTAGGACAGTCTTGAAATAAGTGTGCTGATTGGGATGTGGTTTACTCAGCATCTGGAATGTGACCTATCAAATCCTATGACAGAAATGGGCAAGTCTTGTTAGAAATCCTCAGTGAGATTAGATGTGAAAATTTGAATATGAATAAGGATATCTGGGCTAATTATAACCCCTCATCCAGCTGCCTCGTTAGCACCAAGTAATATTCAGTGAAATCAAAAAACTCTGGGTTGAAGGGAGGAGGATGAGTAGGAGGAGGAAGAAGAAAAGAAGGAAGAGAGGAGAGGAAGAAAGGAGCGAAGAGGGAGGAGCCAAGGCATCAATGCCTATACTTTGGGATTATGTGTGCTCAGATAACATCCTCCACCCCACCACCCCCACAAAGATATGCTTCCTTTCAGGGTGAATGTTTCAAGGCTGCACTAAGTGATTCACATCAACACACATGCATATACAAAAGCACCTTCACTTATACACTGCACTCCCCATCCGGATAATGCTGCTGGCCAAGTTTGCACCTAGCTGTGCTGCTACGGTCTCCAAATGCGATTAGCACTTATCTGAAGGAAGACCAAACTACCTTCATCATCGGGTTCATCATCATCATATCCATATTCATGCTGTTCAAATCCCCTCTGGAGTAAAACTAAAGGGATTCAAGCACCTGAGAAGACGGCGCGCTTAGCGGAGGAGGAAGGATTGCAAATTTCTCTATTGAGGTCACGGCTCTGTATGATGTATTTGAAAAGCTTTGTTCCGCAAAGCGATAGCCACCAAAAAGACGACTCTACTCACACAGTATATTATTGTACACAGGCAGCACAGTGTCCACTGTCACAGGCATGTTGGCAGGGCAGTACCCTTTGGCATAGGCAGGTTTAGTATCAGTATCAAGATGAGCCTTCCAGCCTGTACTCTGGTCCTCAGCCATGCACCTGCCAATTCTGAAGTAAAGCTATTTCAACAGTTGCAGAAATGGATGGACAGGGTTTAAAGTTTAGTTTCAGCCCTTTCCTTTTTCCAAGACATCAGACACTGCCGTTTTGTCAAAGATGCCTAGCTGTTTTGCTACAGCTAGTTATCTAGGTAAGGTCAATTTTTCAGTGTGCAGTGTTGTTGTTTTTGAAAGTATATTTTAACCAGTGGTGGACAGTAACGGAGTAAATTTACTTGAGTACTGTACTTAAGTACA
>JAVDPK010001917.1:865523-878178 GCA_034780415.1 Cichlasoma orientale
TATATATATATATATATATAGAAAGTGTATTTTTTTGCTCCTTCTGCTAAGCTGGCATAGTAAAATGTAGCAAACAGTACAGAAATGCCATGGTCTTTTAATTTTACAGTACAGGTACACTTTGGGAAAATAGGCTACAGACACATATCAGAATAGAAAGGATACTTGTAGCAACATTTTTAATGCTTCCAGCTGCTGCTGCTGACTGTGTAGAAAAGAGGCTTTGGATGCACAGCGGGAGAAAGGAGTGGTGGGAATGTGCTGTGCTCCATAGTGGCTCCCTCTAAAACTTTACAATGAAAAAGGAAAACTTTGGATATTTGTGCCATTGTCTTTCCAGAAGTGCTCACTTCTGCCATTCAGACATGGTAACCCAAAAAGCATCACTTTGCCTATAAATTTAGGTCAGTTGAAATTTTATACCAAATATGATAACTTTTAGATAGCCAGTAGTTTATTTGAGTGAAGTTGCATCAGATTGGTCAGTGGAGCCAAAATATGTTAGCCAAGCCTGTATGGTTGGGATTTAGCTGGCTGTGCTGTTTGTAAGTAAAAATCAAGTGCGTGAGAAAATAGAGATGAGTTATGGGGTAGATTGCAAAGGGAGGAGTGACGGAAAGAGAAAGAAGAGAGAGAGAGGAGTGGACGCAATGAACAGGAAGCATCCGGAATGAATTCCCAGAGATGGCCACGCATGGCTGGGCTGAACTGGCCTGGATCTGGGAGGTGGAGACTGGGTGGGGGGTTGAGAGTCCAGCTGGACAGAAAGCGAGAGACAGAAAGGAGACAGAGAGAAAGAGAGAGAGGCCCTGGGCACTGACAGGTGTAGCCCTGCACTCCAGCTGAGGCCTCACAGCTGACCTGGATCTCTGGATCTTTCTCTGTCTATGTCTCTCTCTCATGCTCTCTCTCTTCCTCCCCCTGTCAAAACACATGCTAGTCTTCCGAGGGTTGCACACATGACAAGGCACTTTATGTTTCACCATGTTCGCTATTCTTCATTTAATATGGCAAGTCTTCCAGCCAGGCTGCATAACATCACTTTATTAAATACTAGGAACATCTACGTTCACGGTGTAATCATGCGTGTTGTAGTAGATATTTACTTCTGACTAAGAAAGGCATGCAGAGAACAGTGATTCTTAACAGTACAGATTAGTCGCTTACAGATGACACACAGTACACATTAACAATCATGTACGGTAATAAGTGGTTAGATAAATATGTCAAACTCATCAGGGCAGCTGTAGGGAAAGCAGGGTGACTTCTTTAAAGAAATGGTGAACAACAGAAATATCTGGTGTCTTTGGTTGGATTTACACCAGAAACATTATAGTTAAATGACCTGGACCTCCAGTCCAACTGAACATCAAAGAATTGCTAACAGCTATCAGCGTGTGGACATTTAAGTCATCATCAACCATATTTCGCTAATGATGAAACGATAAAAACAGAACAGCGGTAAACACAGCTGATAAGTATCAATATGAACGCTCAGCATTTTTTCTCTTTAGCTTTGTGGCTGTGCGCTCAAATATTTTTATATAAATCTGTTTTTGAAGTAAAATAATCTCAAAATTACCCATTAAACCTGACTGATAAACCGAAATGTAAAGTGCAAAATAAAAAAATGCTGAGCCCTCGAGCAGTAGTTTTGATTGATTGCAGCTAATTATTACTTCTCCAAATAAATGAGCCAATAATTATATATTCAACATATAATTTAGTTGGGCCTCATCTTGTGTAATATTATATTAACATATTTCAGTAGGTTTAATTTTGTGATATATTTTAAGTTATTCCATCATTTCTTCTTTTTGAAACAATTAGTGTTTCTATCATGATCCAGACCTTTTTGTCATGCACTGTTATTTGAAACATCAACACGATTAAAAGTAGCCCAGAATTAATTGAATTTGCCCGACTGCCTCGTTACGTGAGGCGACTCCTAACATGATGAGTAAATGAGCATTCCAATATGACAAGTTAAAATGATAAGGTCAGTGCGGCTGAACAAAGAGGAACCATTTCTGTCATTTTGCAAAAGACTAGATTACACTCATGTTAAATAAACAACGAATTAGAACAAGGGCAGATTGATTTGCAGTTAGCAGCAAAGCAATTAATCTCACATTGTAAATGTGGGTACGGGAAAAAAAAAATACAAAGAATGAAAAAAATACAATGAGCACCATTGTAAGAGCAGCATTGCTTCATGTCATTGTCATTACAGCGCTGGCTGTAATGAAATGTACTGTACTTATTACGAGCTTTGTCTTCCTCTGCCTACCAGCGGTTTCTTATTTAGTCTTAAAATTTCATATCCTAAAATGAAGTACAACAATCTGCAAACTGTATAATTTCATTTGTTTCTTCAGCAGGTTATTGTGAGAATATCAACACTTAAATGAAGCAGACAAGTTTGTAAGCATTTTGTCACTCATTTTAAGGCAGTTGTTGAAAACAGGGCTATTTGCTTTGGAACATGACTCAGCTCAACATTAAAATTATTTCCATACATTTTTTTTTTTTAGCAGAATTGCAATTGATTTTCATCTGTGTAAGTTGTCCTTGTTTATTTGTACAGATTGCTGAAAACAAATGCATTCCTTTGGAGGATACATATCTTTACACACTTCTGTGAACAATTGGCATTAAACTGCAAAACTTTTAATATTTCATGGATGGGCATTTTTGTCTTAGCCATGATATTTGACTATTTATTGGAAAAAAATATGTAAGTGTGTGCATCCATGCATGCTCCCAACCTACACACAAACACACACGCAACCCCGTCAACCCTCGTCAGCACGCACCCATTCATGCAACCATACACACATGCGCGTACACTCATGTGGATATTATCAGCGGTGCTCAGCTGAGGCTCCAGGCCTGTCCGGTTCCCATGGCGTAGCAGTGACCAGGGGAGGAAGAGCTTATCTCTGCCCCAGGCCCCTCCCTCGGTCCCATGCCTTGGCTCTGGGAGCTGGGAGGCAGATGCCATGCAGGACCCCAGTGTGGCACGCTTCTGTGGCCAAAGCATATAGCGTTTAATGCTTAAGGGATAGGCTTTTGAACCAGACAGTCTATCTCATCTGTGTGTTTGTGTGGAAATGTGTGAGCTTGTGCAGGCCACACAGCAGATGGAGGTAAAGGCTTTGAGTATGACCATCTCCCACTGGCCCACCTGGACCCGTTTAGAGCATTTGGTACGCACACACACAAACATCATGCACTTTCACACAGACTGAAATCAGCTACTTCCTGGATAATAAATGGGACCGAATTAAATCAAGGTGCTGTATTATCTCTGAAATATTTCTTTCTCTAAATTTATAAGGACGTGATTACTGGGATGTTCAATTATGTGACGACGAAGACGAGAGTAATAAAGATGATGACTGCAGAGATAAATGGGTTGACGCTGTACGAGGGAATGATGGCACATTTTCACACTGTTTCTGGAGTTGATTTCACACAACACCCATTCTCTCACGAGCAGCTGAATGAATCAATCACCTCCTCACATTTGTGGCGTGCTCTCATTGTCACGCTGCACCATCATCACCAATTATGATAAACTATTTCCTCACTAAACTGGAGAGCATTTACAGGTCTACAAAGACGAGAACAGGTGTGTTGGAATGCACAGCTGAAAAACTCCAAATGAGTTTTAAAGAGATGAGGTTAACAGCTTTGAAAAGCTCCTTTCGTCTCACTGAATTATGCTAAGTGTTCACAAAACATTGGTCTAAATATAGGGCTAGAGCATGCCGCAGATTAGCTTGCACAGTGATGGGTCTATAAGACGGCAGTACAGAGCTGTCTTCCCTCTTTGACTGGCACAGCTTTGAACCCCACAGCGAAAATTCATTCCACAGTGGGTATATATCTGCAAATGTGTGTCTCTATATTAGCCTGACAGTGTATCTTGAACCAAGGGGTTTTTTTTTCCCCCTCGTCTTTGGAGGAAATCTTACATTGGGCTGAAACTGTTGTCATGTACGGCACACAGTGGACTAAGGTAGAATAAAAATGACGCTTCTGTAGGTTATTTTAGACTGTGAGCCCCCTCCTTTGGGCTGTTTGAAGGTATTAAAGAAAAATTCAGTTTGGCTCTCCGGGCTAACTATATCATACAAGCTCAAAACTGCTGAAAACATTCAATGGTTTGACACGCTCAAGTCCTGTTTCAGCAGTGCTTTAATATTGGGAGTCTTGCCTTTGATGTGTGATCACACATGCGCATGCCCACCACTCACGCACTCACACAGGCACAATACATTTGCTGAGATAAAGTGACTGCAGTGTATGACCCATTTTGCAGAGGCAGGGTTTTGCTTTTATAACGATGGAGTGTGTGCGAACACTTGAGTGTATGAATGCATAACCACTATCTTACAGCAGGATGACACTGCACAACAGGCTTTTAAATCTTGAAAAGGAAGTGCTAGGCTGGTTTCTTGTGAAAATGCTCCTGTCACATGTCCGGTCATAATGCCGTTAGCCATACTTACTGCCCTCCAGGGTTTCGGGCAAGCAGTAGCTTCTGAAAGTGCTCACAAGTGGCAAGAAAAGAGGAAGCATTATTTTAAGGCAAGAAAATAAATAAAAAATTCAAAAATCTCGGGCATGGGGTGCGTTGTGCAATATACTTCATGTTTCCTAAGTGTGGCAACAAGCCTTGAAATCCCTAAGCATGCTCCTCAAGCAGTTAATAATCATTGTTTCATGGTGCTGGAGGAGCAAGGCGGAGATAATGCTTTGTATAGAGATAGCGCATTGCCTTATTTCTGCCGCCTCCTGTTAACACAAGAGACAAATGGAATAGGCGCATCGCCTTGGAGCCATCCAAATGAGGGTGTCTGCTGTGGAGTGAAGTGAAGTGAAGGAGAAGGTGGAAGAGGAAGAAAAGGGGGAGGTTGGGTGGGGGGCACAAGTGCCACAAAAATCAGGGAGCGGCTGCTCGACCCTCGCGGCGCATCACGGTAGCAGTCAAGTGAATGTGAAAACAAGAGAAAGCTTTGCGGAATATCGATTTAATGCTGCAGCCTGAGCAAGGGAAGATGCGTGCTCCAGATTACACGCGCTCTATTTCCCACCCATACAGAATCTTGAGTTCCTCTGTCTCCACACTCCACAGATCCAGAGAGAGGCAGAGAGGATGCTCTTTTATGTCTTGTTGCCCTCTGTGAAGTCCAGCTGTGTAGAAAATCAATGTAGAAATGAAGAACAGGATAGAACAACATAAATATGTAAAACATATCGTGCTGCCTTTGTGTCCATACATGTAAAAGAAAGTATTATGGGACCTTTGTGCTGTTACAACATCTGTCGTAGCCTTTTCTTTCAATTAGCTCCAGTTAATAGTTTACTTTTAGGAAAGTGAGAGAGAAGATGCGGGATAATTTGGGTTTTCTGTGGTAGTAAAGCATCAGTGGGTCCCCTCGAACTCCATTTGATCCTCCTTTTTTCACTTTTTATTATTTGCTTTGAAAAAAATTGTGGCATTTGAGCCCGAGTAGTATTGACTTTGCTAAGCAATCATTAATATAATTCCTCATGAATCTGTGGCACTTCATTATGCAGCAAATTATCCAGAAATCTATGCAACAAATTAAACTACAGGGCTACAGATTTTATTCTACACTGCATTCCTGTTCTTGGATGTGATGGTTTTTATATCACATCAGATGAAAGTATGAGAAAGAATAAGTGAAATATCAGCAAACATTCGGGTTGTGTTCCAGGGAAAATAGCTCCCTCTTGGTGACTTTGGCAGTTATGTTTCCAAATTGATACTCTTTCTTACCTCTCATCACGATGAAGACAACTTCGTGTGACATTTTCCCCTCGTTCAACGTGCTAGTTGACAGCCACTAAAAAAAAAAGCTGACATGTAGACTCACCACACATTTTCATGCATTCCACTTTTATGTAACGAGGAAACAGAATGTGTGCATTTCCCCTCCCTTCTATGACAAAAAAACAGCAAATCTTAAGAACAATTTGTTACTTATGCCCCCCGCCACCCCTCCCGCTGAAAATTATGAACACTGAGCCGCACTCACATTCTTGCGCACGGCCAAGTGAGGAGGCGCCTCCGCTCCCGTCCTGGGCCAATGGCGAACGGAGTAGCCTTATCATACTTATCCCCGGCTGGCCAATGGCGCAGCGCACACCGGCTCACATGACGCCTTTCTGAGCGCTCCCTGTCCTCTCAGCGCTCAATCCCGGCGAGTGCAGGCATCACAGAAGACCTGACACCGGCGGACTCGGACGTTCGCTGTCCTCGGCAGGACTGACCAGGTGTTGTGTTATGCAAACTTTACTGCCATCCGATGACAGTGTCCATCCCGTCGATGAGAATGACCCTGTCTTTGTCGGAGGAGCACACTTGCCCGTCTCCAAACGCAGAGACGCAGGGGCGAGACAATAACGCCCAGAAGTTATTGAAATGAATTGTAAGTATCGACAGAATTATATTTTCCGGCTTCAAATGGCTTTTTATTTTTTTAAAAATGTTGCCAATCCTGAAAGTAGCAGTTCTGTTTATCTTCTGTTTGTAGCCGACTTCATTTTTAGATTTGCGATTGCATGTGCCACTTTTGCGCCGTATGCTTTCTGTCCATTTGTGTTTCCAAGGAGAATTAAAGAAATTGTTAAACCACTTTTATAGTCTTAAACGCATTTGACTTCACTTGATGCTCGGATGGTGTTTGACTTGGTTTGTTTTTTCCGCCCTCTACTTAACATTCTTTGCGCAGTCTGTGAATTTGCTCATTGTCAACGTGTGGCTGTCTCAACGCAGCGCCATAGCATGAAATATAGATAAAAAGCACACGGTAAACCCGCTGACCCCGGCTAGGCAGGCAGACAGGCTGTGCAACCGGTCCACACGGCTCAATGAGGACAATCGGGGGTGAGAGAGGGGGGGAGCAGGAGAAGAAATAAATGGAGTACTTGAAGCGCACTGAAACACTGCTGCACTTCACTTCAGCCCGCCGGGCAGGATAAGGGTGGATCTTCAGTAACGCGTTTGTCTTCTCAAATGCTGGATATGATTATTTAAAAATTAAAAAACCAACCTAAGTACCCTTTTTTTTTTTTTTAATTGGCAATACTTGAGCATGCCTTTCTACTAAAATTCCAATGAATTCAATTTCACCTTATGAGGTCATGCCACTCATTGAACCCTTTTATTGATTGGAAATTAGGGGTGCTGGGGTCAGGGTAGGGGGGGGGAGCAAGGAGTGCAAAATTTATGTACATGTGAGAGTCAAAGCAAAAATGGGTGCCTTCTGATTGTTTTTCATGCTTTCTGCCAAAGCAGAGGGGAAAAGTAGGGGACCGGGGCCATTTGATGTTTTGAAAGGTTTCAGATGGCTTTAATTAGGACCTATAAAAATCCGTCTGCCCCGTTCTCTTAGGTAGCGCTGTGGAGTAGGAGAAGGGAGGGGGACTGGCAAAGGAAGAAAAAAAAATGAGAGAGAAAGAAAAAGCAAACCGACACAGAAAGTCGCTTCAGCAAAGGATCGTCTAATCAAATTTTTATAACCCTCCTCTTTTCTTCTCCTTGCTCCCTCCCTTGCCTCCCACCCTCCCTTCCTTGATGCTGGTGGTATGTAGGCAGCCCTCTTTGTCTGGCTGCTGTGTTATCCCCCCACCCCCCCATCCTCCGCCAACCTCAAACTAACTATTGCCTACAGTTGGTCCGACCCCAGACACCTGAAGGCTAGACATAATGATCAAGAGAAGTTCCAGTCTGTCTGGAGCACAGCCAGTTGTGTTTAGGTTGTCGTCTTTTTCTCCTCCTCCTCTTATTTTTCTTTTTTTTTTGTCTCATGCCTGCACTCCTTTTCCTTGCTCCTCATCCACAATCAACTCACGCTATGCTGTTTGAGAGTTTGTGTCATTGTGTGTGTGGCTGGAGTTTCACTGCTTCTTTGCTGCTGTCACTGTGTAGCCTATATGGATATTGGATTGAGTGTGGGTAACTAACGGATGAGGAAACATCAAAGAGTTCTTCTGTGTTCTATTATATGCGCGTGTGTGTGTCAGAGTGCAAGAGCAAAATTTCAGCTGTGCTGTTCAGTGAACATCTTTAAGTATAAGTCTTGCTCAAATAAGTTCGGTTTTCTGAGTTATGTCACTTGGCTCTTTTTAAAAGCGTTACATCGATTGTGCTCGATCAGTTTTTCTGTACCACCCAGAGGAATTCAGATGCGACGCATCTGTCTTTTATTTTTAATGAACAGGCGTTCAGTCTTTTGAAGTTCAAAAACAAACCCAAAGTATCCTACTTGATGTTTCTATTTTTGCTGTTCTGAGGGCTTGAAATGAGGCTTTGAGACGTTGTTCGTGTGTTCGGCTCTGTTGACTCGAGGTAGCGTCTGAAGTCAAACAACATGTAATGCACGACACCAGTTAGAAGTTGGAAAATATTTCAATATCTTTGTATCTTTGGCAAATTTATCTTTGGAAGTGTCTTCCTTTTGTACTCGTCTTTGTTTTGTTGATGTGTGCTGGTTAGGGATTATATCATGTGACTTATGCTGGCCTAACTGGATAATGAGCTAGCTCGCTCGCTTTATGGAAAATGGCTGGTTGGAGTCTTTGTTGGGCATCATTGCATTCTGGTTGAACAAAGCACTTTGAGTTGTTTTTCTTCAGAAATGCGCAGTTTTGATAAAGTCGTTTGTGAGAAGATTATCCTTTTTTTTTAACAGCTGGAGTGACTCGAACGGCTCCGTCTGGATCCACAGCAATGCAGTTTTCTCAAACGTGACGTTTTGAAGAACAAGTGTCTGTAAAATTTACACACAGCTTTCAGTTGAAATCCTGCTACTTGTCTGTGTGTGTTTTCCGAAAGCTGACTGTGTATCGTGGAATCAAGAAGATTGAGGTTGTCTCTTCTTTTGCCACCAGCCTTTTGAAGAGGGAAGTAGTAAAAAGCTCCGTGGGTACAACAAGCTGTTCTTCCCGCCCTCACTTTGAAGCTTTCTACCTGGAGATGAATAGGAGGCCCTCCATAATGAAGGGGGAGAAGAGAACATTTTATTTAAGGCTCAAGATGTAGGAGGATGTGCTATGGCTTATGGATAGTGTAATTGTCAGTTTTCAGAATAGTACTCCCTACTAAATTACGATTTATTCACATATGACTAATTATTATTTTAGGTTCTCCATGGAGGTACAATTTTTGTGGCATATCAACATGTTGATCACAAATGATGGAAATCTATTAAACTCTTAAGTAGGTCAAAAGATTGTTATGGAAACACTACCAGATTATTTGGCTAAATCCTGCTTGAGCACCATCCCCGACACTGACGCTGGATAACAACAAAGCCACAGATTGGAATTTTTGGTAACCACATTTGTGCGTGAAGGAGTGAAGTCATGGTCAAAAATGGCGGAGTCATTCAATTACCGGCATCCCCTTTCCTGGGAAAAAGTCCCCAGCCGTGAAGAGGTTAATTGTTTTCGAATCTCCATCTGAGGGGAGAAAATGGGTGAACGGGAGGGATAATTGAGCTGCTGATAGTTGAGTGGGTTATGGATTACTGTGCTTTCTACAGCAGAAAAGGGAGGTGACCAGGAGAGGAAGGGGAGAAGGAAAGGAAGCGGCGTGAAAGGCCCATGTTGTGCGATGCAGCCGCAGGGGTCGTCTGGCCCTTCTTCGGAAGAGGAGAACTTCAATCCCGTTTAACCCATGAGGTGACCCTTGGCCTTTCGCGTACTCCCGCCTGCACCAGGTGCAAGCCCTCACTGCTGGCAGCTCATACACACACACACTACAAACTAATTTTTCACACACTCCTCTCCAAGCACTGGGGGCAGCGCCATATGAAAATGCGAATCCCTTTCACCTTTTCCCCCCCCCCCCCCCGGCCTCTTTTTCTTCGTGCCATTGTCAGGGTTAAAGTTACAAACCAAGTTGTCAGGATGGGGGAAGAGCTATGATGGGTTTTTTTTCTCCTTTCTTTCTTTTTCTTCTTGTAAAATATGTTTATAGCTAAGAAAACGGCAGTAGAGATGAGTTGACGTGATGTAATAATCACAAGAGTGTTAATCAGAGGGATGTCATGTATAATTACTACAGTGTTTGATAACACCACAGTGAACCACCTCAGGCCATTAGCGAAAGTTTCCCGTTATTATTAATGGGCGTTAATAAAATACAAGAAAACCAGCATGGAACAAGCCCTTTGCATGGCCCACTGGTTAAAGCACTGTAAGGTTAATGAACCAATTTACATACTTTCAGCTGCCATCTGGGTGGAGTGACAAGGCAGACGCTCTCTATTCTGCACTGTTGCGTTGTGATGTTCAATATGGAGGAATGTGTCAAGTCTACAGAGGTCGATGAGTATATTTGTTAAGCTTGACAGTGAACTGAAAATCAATGCTCCTGTAGAATCTGAGCACACTACTTTTGTTGCATGTGTTTAATTTCATTAAACCCATTTGCACACAGGTGAGCAGCGTCGATTATACCCTGATCCCCTCCCTTTTTGAAAGGGGGGGGGGGGAACAACCAAAAAATATATATATATTTTTTTTAAATCAGCGTGAGTGGAGTCTTCTTGGCTTCAGGCAATAAGAATCTTGACAGGGGCGATCCACAAAAATCACTAAAGATGATGCTGGAGACTGGGAGGAAAAGAGGATTAGTATCTGTCCACCGTTCTGCCATTTTCATCTGGGCGATCACATTACAAATAGAGCCTTCTTGAAGCACAGGAACAAAATGAGGTCTGTTGGTGATCAATAAAGCAGTGTGAAAGCAGAGGGATGTTTTTAAAAAAAAAAAAAAAAAAATCAAAGGCTCTGGCTGGCATGGCCATCGTCTCGACCAGTCTGCTGGAATCAGATAAGGGAATGGGGGCTTGCAGGATGGGATGTTTGGCCCCAGGGCAGCTTGAGTTGACGGATATCCCTGCCACTGGCACCCAGACTGATTTCATCTGCAAATGGGCAAAATCAAAATGTTTTAGGATCTTTCTGCTTTCTCTCTGATATTGTAAACGTGAAAGAACAGCCAAAGGTAAAGATGAGTAAAAGGGAGCCCAGTATATAATCCCAGTACCATATGTGGGGGAGAAAATATGGATTTATTGCTGTAACTCCTCAATTGTCCTGCTTGGATGATGGCTTTTACCTCATGCTTCACTTATATGATTTAAAGAACATAGAATCAGTTTTGCATTGACAATGTGGTGCAAGTGTTCGTCTCAGATGAGCTCTTTGTGCCATGAGGAGAAAGGAAAGGCAGGGTGTGGGGTGTCGTCAGGGAGGTAGGTGGTGGTGGTGGTGGGGGATGACAATACCTCCACAATCCCTCCACAATCCCAGTTGAAAGAAATCATTTGCACAATTTTATGAAAGCAGTATTTGTCCGGTTGGATGGTTCTATCAAAGCCCAACAGCCACGGTGGAGCGTGATTTTAAATGACGTGGCGAGCTACAAAGCCGGCAACATGTCGGGTTAGAGTCATTTCTCAGCTGAACGCTCTCCAGGTAAATGCAGATAATGCGCTCTCTGGTTTCTCTTTCTCTTTCTTAAAGAAGTCTCATTTCTACAGATGGCTCTGAGCTGACACCATAGCTGCCAGAGCTTCTGTTCTCAGAGCTAAGCTTGTACAAAATTTATGTAGTGAAGATGAAAAGACATCATGACTACACACTCCATGCCTGTAAATTAATCCCTGGAAAAACTAACTTAGAAAAAGCAATGAGTTACTTGTTCTCACAGCGTTATCAGAGTTCTTTCTTTCTATGCTCACCGCACACTCTGTTTTTCTAAAACGCTTCAGATTCTCACTTTTAAAGTGAGAATACGATGGTAGTAAACTTTCACAAGAAAGGTAAGTGTACAGGAGATGTAATTAGATAATGAGCGTCATTTCTTTGGAATTTGTTGTTCACTTGCAGTGTAGATAAAAAAATGACTGGGCTCTGCCCATATCTGTTGACTTCAGTTTCAGAACCCCCCTTCAGTATTTCCTGGTGACTCACTTCTCTTCAAGCCATTTGTGCTTACAAACTTTGTAAGGATGAACCACGCAATTCTCAAGTTTTATTGTCAACAAGGGACCATTGGGCATAATGAAGTTCTGTTTCCCAGCTTGAGTTTGGGAGGCTCATGATTACAAATGCTCCTCTCATTGTCTCCCATCATCTCTTCCCTAATTGAAGACAATATAACGAGACAATGGGGTCTCGCTCATCACTCTGCATCAATGGCATGCTCTATGGAACGTGCCAGTCTGTTAAAAGCGAGGTAGTGAAGGTGGGCGGGGCGTATGTGGATGGATACTTGAATGTGCATGAGCTTGTTTAATTTGGACCAAGAAGATGCACAATTGAAATACAGCTCCCAGCGGGGCTGTTCATTTTGGTCAGCTTCCCCACTTCGTGGCCGCCTGCCCTTGTAAACGCTCCTGGATGTGTCTGGGTCGTGCTTTAGGGGAGGGTGGAGTGGGGTTTGTGGGCGGGAAGGTCTGTCTCTGGAGGGTTGTCTCAGACGATTAGGACAGCCAAGTGAAGAGTCCCTGAGAGCCTGGCCCCCTTCACCTCCCTGATATGCTCTGAATAAGTTTGTCTATACCGTGCGTTTGTTGTGGGGATGGAGGGGTGACGGGGGGGTTGG
>JAVDPK010001918.1:0-10667 GCA_034780415.1 Cichlasoma orientale
CTGTGAGGAAGCTCTATCAGGCCATGTCTGGACAGTCTTTGTGATGATTTTTGATCTTCTTTTGAGGGGAGTGTATGATGTTCCCAAAGGAAACAAGTCACCAAAACCAAAACAATGGGCTGTTCTTTCCAAAAAATTGAGCAGTGTTATATAAAACAACCACAATCACTAAGAATAGAGTTGAAAATTTACTTATGATCGCTATAATATATTGTTGCAGCAGCGTGTCTGACTTCTTTCTGAATCTGTTCAATCTTTTCCAGGAACGGGAACAGTTTCACTCCCTGCTCGCTAACAGGAAAATTAGATTAAGTTGTATCTTTTGTTAGGGCTGCAACGCATAACTGAAAACTACACGAAACGTGGCACTGAAAAAGTCTTCCTCTTGCTTCATCTCCAGTTCAGGAAAAGTTCATATCATTGGTTGAATTATTTTGGTCGTAGCCTGGCCTGCGTCTGTGCCTTTCCATCAGTGCCAGTCTGTGTTAGCACACAATCAAGCCCAGTGTTTCCCTTTTTGAACTCCCGTAACGCTCACTCATACAGAGATGGGAGTCTGCAGGGAAGTCGTGTCACTTGCAATTTATCTCCACCAGAGAGGGTGAGGACCCAGGCATGACAGTGACAGACATGCCACCCGGGCGCGGGCGGTGGGGGGTTGTGCATAGACTGTGTTGTGTATCTGTTTATCGCGCCTGTCATCTCATTCTGTCTGACTGAAATTTATTTTTCATTCTCTGCTGACTGCATGTCACTAGGGATGAAGGTGCCATCACGGGTGCCCACTCAGGTGGACAGTGACGAGGAGCAGAAGTGGAACCAGACAGAGGAGCAGGGCCAGGGGACACGATGCTGCGCCTGCCCCAAAACCGAAAAGGAGCTCAAGAAGGAAAAAGAGGACTCGGAGTACCGCAAAACCTTTGAGAATTACCTCCACAATGAAGTCTTTGAGATCAAGTAAGACTCCTGACAACAGAGCTGTACGGGAAGAATTATATTCAGTAAAAATGTCCTTTTTCTGCCTTTCATTTTTTATGAACCATGTCCTCTGGAGGGTTATTTTTTTAAGGTTTGAGGCAGTTAAAGTAAACCAAAAACACTTTTAGATTTTCCTTTCTCATCCTGACATCATCAAAACTGAATTAAGTTCAGCATCACTTTTTGTTTAGTTCCCAGTACAGTGAATAAGAGTTAATGAAAAACCAGGTCTTATTTATTATTTAATGGAGTAGAGATTTAGCTCAAACTTCCTTTCAGATTCGTCTACCAATCAGTTGCACAAGCAGAAATTATATTTGTAAATACATGCTATACACGGTTGTTTTAATTTGCAGTAAGAAACTAATTTTGAATTAAACACCATCATGGATTAAGAGTGTACCTCAGCTAAAAGAAAACTTCAGTAAACATGTCTGTTGAATCTAAGACTAGATAATCTGTTTGGGAAACTGAGCCGAAGTCTACGTACTAGAAAAGTGGTTCATACGACCACATGTAATAAAGTGTTTAGATCTTTTTTTCTCCTGCAGCCACACCAGAAGAAAAGCCAACTGTCATGGGGGGGGGGGGGGGATGTCGTATAATGAGGGATTGTCGGATTCAGTCTGTTGGAAAAGTATGTTTTTAATTATTTTTTTGTAAAGAACTTTAAACTTGACTTCCTTTATGTAGACGCTCAAGACAACGACGTGCTGTGATGGGCGTCGCCAACCGAACGCTGCCCTTCCTAACCACCGCCCCCAGCCCTCCTGCGGGTACGAGCGTCCCCGCGGACGAGGATGAGGAAACCTTTGAAAGCACCAAGTCTGTGGTCACCGTCCTTGCCAAGGAGTCCACTGTTATCTCCGGCTTGCGCCACTTCACCAGCTACCAGATCGAGATCCACGCCTGCAACCACCCGACCGACCCAGGCCGCTGCAGCATGGCGGCGTATGTCAGCGCCCGCACAATGCCTGAAGGTAAAAGGAGGCATCGCTAGTGTTACTGAGGAGTTTGGTTATGTAGGTCTGCATAATAAAACCGGAAGGTTGACCCGTGTACAATATTCTTTGTATCTTGATTTCATTATTGGTTTCAGATTGTCCATATCTGAGACATGTTTTAGGCATCAGCCACACAGGCCTAGACTCCTACGGTCACTAGAGAAAAATGCGTATTTCACTGTGAGGGTGTGGCACCAGAACCCTTGTGATTGCACAGATTACTGTGGTCACCCGTACTCTGCATGGAAGACACCGACTTGTCTGCAAACACTTCACCACTTACTTGCCCAGCAGTAGTGAAACTGGGAAAAAGTGAGGAAATGGAGAATGTTGTGCCTTAACACTGCAACCAACACATTAAAAAAAAAACACAGCTTTTATTTTGAAGGGGAAATTTCTCTATTTCCAGTTTGCCTCACTCTTTTCACAGTTTTGGTACCGCTCAGCGAGTAGTTGGCGAGTGCTTGCAGACAGGTTTGCCATGCACACTACGGGCAACCACAAGCAACAAAGCAATTGCAAGGAGCTTTTCGGTGCAGCACCATGTACCTCTTTGCAACCATTTTCACCTAGTGACTGCCAGCAACCACTGACCAACCAGTCAGTTTTTCCCTAGTAACTGGCGGTTGCCACGGAGTCTCCAGGCCTGTGTGACTGGGTGCCTTAGCTCCTCTCTCTTTAAACTAACGTCCTTCTGACTGCAATTGCTTGCAAACAGAAGGCTTGAAAAAAAAAAACGAGATTAGTAAAAACTGTGTGAAACAGTGTTTACAGCCGTGTAAAGCCTGAGCTCTTGGCTCACAGGGATTACTTACACATACACTGGTCTCATTCTCTGAAACTTTCACAATGTTTAATATGAAAATACATACTGTATTAGTGTATATATGGCAGAAATTAAGTATAGCAGCATAGTAGGTCAACTTTCAGTTTAGAGACCCCAGGAAATGGGCATGTGAACAATAAAGTTGCCACAGACCCGTCTTTATTGCCAATACTGATTGGTTCTTGACCAGCTGGACAAAGGGAGATACTGACGTACAGCAAACGTCTTCAGTCTGTACAAACCAAGGACAGTTCTGCAGCTCATCTTTTATTTACTCCAAACAAGCTTGAGTCTTAACAGAAATATGACTCATGTCGTTTTGTTGTCCGCAGACAAGGCCGATGACATCTTGGGTCTCATCAAATGTGAGGTGACAGAGAACACAGTACACCTCACCTGGCAGGAACCGCAAGCCCCAAATGGTATGATCATCCTGTACGAGATCAACTACAAGCGACTGGGTGACTCTGAGGTGAGCACGTGCACACACTCACACATCCGCACGCGCATCTGTCACGGCTTTATTGTCTTAGTGTATGTAATAGTTTGAATCTGGGATGGCAGAGTTCACTGCAAGTTCACACCAACGCAAATGATTCTTACGGAGAGCGATTTTTATATTCCCCCTTTTCATTAAACATAACGGCTTTGGCTTTCAATGGAAAACAATTTAGGAGAAACAAATTGTCCATCTTAAAACTCACCATGCAGCACAGATGGCTAAAAGCAATGCTTATTACTTGATCTGTTGGTCCCACTAATGTCATTTGGTTGATAACCTTAATGGAGAAGCAATTTTAACAGTGCGCCACATTTTAGTTGCCATAGAGATGAGTCAAGCAAAACATCTGGTTGATGCTGATGATTTTATTTGTAGTGGAAAACAAAAAAAACAACAACCAAAAAAACAACTTGGATGTTTTCAAAGTGAAAAGATGAAAATATAAAATGTTTTTAACACACAGAGATGAAACAAAATGAGTCAAGATGAAGTTTTAAACTGTACAAACTTGAGCAACCCCATCCTTCCTCTGCAGGAGCTGCACTACTGCGTGTCGAGGAACATGTACAAAGCGAGCCATGGCTGCAGGCTGAAAGTGATGCATCCTGGGAATTACACGGTGAGGATCCGCGCCACCTCGCTGGCTGGGAACGGATCGTGGACTGATCCCACGTACTTCTATGTCGAGGACCCAAGTAAGTTGACAGACTGAGTTCAGAGCCAGTTTTAGGTAGTCTCAGTAGTAATTTTCATTGTCTGATAAACAGTTACGATTTGCAAAATGTTGGAGTGTTAATAATAAATTCGATTGGTTTAAAATCTGCTTTTAAAGGATAAATGAATGAATGAATAAATCAGTTAATTTTTAAGCCTTGCCATGTGCACGGCACATTCATTCATTCATTGTAAACTCACCACCATCTTACAGGAAATATGAATAAAAGTAAAACATGATTCAAACATATACTCTCACATAAGTTTAAGAGTATCATTAATTACAGGTTACTCTCTTACTCTTCCGTGCTTTATAAAGATATTTCCATACGAAAAGGCTATAAAAGTCAAACTCTTTCAGTTTGCAGTAATTCTCAAACGGGAGAATAAATTCAACATTTGACATAAATCACAACAGTAAAGAATAAAACTTGTTTTGTTTTCTACCATTTTTAGTCAGCAATATTTATATTTGAGAATTTGAGTAAATAACACTTTATATTTGAACTTAAAAATAATATCATCTTAATGTAAGTAATCACCTGGGGAGGCATCATTTATTAATTAAATCTGTGTCATATGGTCCTACTTAAGAAAACCAAGATGCTTATATTAAACTGATGTCTTCCTGTTATTTTCAAATGCTGCTGTTTTAAACAAACAAACAAAAATCTTTGAATGCAGCTGAGAAACGAGTGCAACTTTACATAAAAGCAGAATATTAACATGAAAACCGAGCAGCCAGACACCTGCTGTGACTCGGTTTCCTTGAACCAAATCAAAAGCTTGTACTTGAAGCAGATCAGGTTCACAGAGCAGCATATTGATCCAAGCTTAGCAGCTTTATTATGTGGAGCTTGTTTTTGTTTTTCACCTGGAATATGACTCACTGTGCGGGCGGATTTGTTGAACAGGCGATCCTCTCTACGTCGTCAAGATCATCATCGGGCCCGTCATCTGCTTTGTCCTGGTGCTGTGTGTGGTCTTGGTAGGATTCGTCATGTTCAAGAAAAGGTCCGTATTTTTCACATCCTGCTCATTCTCTCATTTGATGTTTTACCAGTGTTCTTATGCATTTTGTTCTCTTTTTCCTTTTAGTCAAACCCAGGGTCCCAGTGGCCCCATCTACGCCTCTTCAAACCCTGAGTATCTCAGCGCTAATGAAGGTAAGTGGAAGGTTTGAGACTTTTGTCAACAACATTAACCATAGTCTGTGTTTTTAGCTTTAACTTAAGGAATTTTGGCACCTTAGTTGCAATTACACATCAGGGCTCTACAGCTGTGATTTGTCAGCTTTGGCCATCTGTGTTTTCCCAGACACATTTATAAATGTTTGACAGTGAGGCAACACTGAGCTCAGTCATATCTCCCTTTTCAGTAACGCACACGTGGAAAATCCATCTCCTCTGTTACTTTATGTCGGAGTAAATTAAACATTTAAACACAATTAATGAAGCACAGTCCAGGCTAATGGCATCACATCTGACTTTCAGCTTTTATGACCTCAGTTAGTTGAAACGAGCTGCAGCTTGGAAACCTGAAGCTCACATATACGACATACTCGACTCATTAAACTCATACATTAAATTTTTTTTTATTACCAGCGTTGGACATGCCCATTAATTTGTTTTCTTGTGTGCTTGTAAACTTGTAAGGTTTAAGTTGTTCATGAAAACCTGTTTTTTGCAGTGTATGAGGAGGACGAGTGGGAGGTGCCCAGAGAGAAGATCACCATTTTGAGGGAACTGGGTCAGGGCTCCTTCGGCATGGTCTACGAGGGCATTGCCAAGGACATCGTGAAGGGCGAGGGTGAAACACGAGTAGCGGTGAAGACGGTGAACGAGTCGGCCAGCCTGAGGGAGAGAATCGAGTTCCTGAATGAGGCCTCTGTCATGAAGGCCTTCACCTGCCACCATGTGGTAAAGAGAAGCGACATCTTTTTCTCATCTTGGACATGAGTAGTTTTGGTGACTGGCAATGTGTAGGTGTGGTTTGAATGGGTGGACCGCAGCTGTATGTGTTAGCTGTTATTTGTGAGTATTTAGAATAGAAAGTTCTAAGTGTGAAAGGCAGCACCTGCTTCACCTGCTGACTTCTAATTCCCGTTTTTGATGAAGTGATAAAAATAAAACTTTATTAAGACGAAAATCCCCGTGTTCCTGTTTGCCAGGTGCGTCTGCTGGGTGTGGTGTCTAAGGGGCAGCCCACCCTGGTGGTGATGGAGCTGATGACCCACGGAGACCTGAAGAGCTTCCTGCGCTCTCTGCGACCTGATGCTGAGGTAAAACATTTGTTTGAGTTATGTTTATACTTGTTTTAGGTCACATTGAACTTCTAGTTTCTTTTCTTCTTTTCACTTCTGCATTTTATGTGTATAATAGGCAAACTAGGCTTAGGTTGCATTTTTCTTGTCTGTATGCAAAGTTCTGAAAACATCTTTTTTCACTCTGCATGTGGGAATTATTTTTACACTGAACAGCATAAAGGCTTTTTAAAATTTCATGTTTTAACTGGACTTATTCTGATAAATACGTTAAGCTCCACTTTGGTACTTTGTGATGTTCTATCTAGAATGGTGCTTTAAAAATACACTTAGTTTGCATGTAAAAGTACAAATAAAAAATTCCATCCGTGTTTAACGTCAGCCGTTAACGCATTAAGAGTCATAGAGGGATTTTCCCGGTGAAATATTTCTCCCCGCCTGTTGTTTTCTTTCCAGCCAGATTGTTTTGATCTGGACTAAATATGAATGTGTTACATCAGGCACTTTGTGGAAAAATAAGGATCAATTTATGTTGTATTAACAAAGGTGGTACAAAGCGAAGTGGCACCTTTTTAAGTAAACATACAGATGGCGTTTTCATTGGAGTAGAAACAGGGCTGAGCTGCAGGGTGCTGACAGAAGGTTTTAGCAGTAAAGCCAATTGAAAACATGGCAGCAGCCTTGAAAAGGGTGGAGCGCATTACAGTTACTAAACTAAAAAAGTTACAGTTACACTTCCATCCATCCATTTTCTTCCACTTATCCGGGGCCTGGTCACGGGGGCAGCAGCCTAAGCAGAGAAACCCAGACCTCCCCCTCCCCAGGCAGCTCCTCCAGCTTATCCGGGGGAACACTGCGGCATTCCCAGGCTAGCCAAGAGATATAATCTCTCCAGTGTGTCCTGGGTCTACCCCGGGGCCTGCTACCAGTAGGACATGCCTGGAACACTGTGCCCAGGAGGCATCCGAACCACCTCAACTGGCTCCTTTTGATGTGAAGGAGTAGCGGCTCTACTCTGAGCCCCTCCCGAGAGGGGAGAGGCCAGCCACCCTTCGGAGAAGCTCCTTTCTGCTGCTTGTATCCACAATCTTGTTCTTTCAGTCACTATTCAAAGCTCGTGACCATAGGTGAGGGTAGAGACGTAGAGATTATGAGGTGGTCGGGTGGGAATTTTTCTGAGATTTGATTTATTATATATGCAGTGATCCTTCAGCATAGCAGCGATTCTTTTTTTTTTTCATACATTTTAAATAGATGTCATGATAAAAATCATGAATTTTCTGGCCCTGATACGTCTTGTTAGTAGATCAGAATTTGAAAATCTGTCCCACGTCCCTCAGAATAACCCCGGCCGTCCACCGCCCACTCTGAAGGAGATGATCCAGATGGCTGCCGAGATTGCGGACGGCATGGCTTACCTCAACGCCAAGAAGTTTGTCCACAGAGACCTGGCAGCCAGAAACTGCATGGTAGCACACGATCTTACGGTCAAAATAGGAGGTAAGGTTTCATAAAGTAAATGGGCACAAAAATAGAACTGAGAGGTGAATTAGAAATATTCAGATTTTGGTGCCTCCTAGTGGACGCATGAAAAGACTGTTACACACCCATGGTTATTCAGGATTTTTTTGTTTGTTTGTTTGTTTTTTAATCACAGTGTGAGCACATAAAATCCACAGCCTAGGCACCATGTAGTGACGGAACAGGCATGGGAAGAAGTAAATGCTAATATACAACCGGCATATACTCATCTAATTAAATTAGTGTACTTAATAACTTAAACACAAAAAGGGGAACTTCACGAGGTTATAAAAGCTGATATCACAGCAGACAGTGAATAAAAAAAACCCACTGAAATTAGAGATGCTTGGACTCTGATTGATTGTTTTCTTTACCAGACTTCGGTATGACCAGAGACATCTATGAGACCGACTACTACAGGAAGGGAGGGAAGGGTCTGCTGCCCGTCAGGTGGATGGCACCTGAGTCTCTGAAGGACGGCGTCTTCACTGCACATTCAGACTGCTGGTTAGTGAGACCTGTGATTTTCAGACTCCGTCTCCTCCTCCTTCATACTTTCATTTTTGAAATGGTGGTGGCCATAAAACCAGATCAGGATAACAATAATAAACATATTACAGATGTTTAAGTGATCCCTGAGCAGACATGCAGCATTGTTTACCAGTATTCCCTGCACCGGTCTGCCCTCTGTCTACCTGTTAAAAACATCAAGTGTTTGCAGGCAGATTTACTCTGGGGCCTAATTGCTGTGTTGTCATTCTCCGTGTGTTTTTCCCTTCTCCGCCTGTTTACCAGGTCATTTGGGGTGGTGCTATGGGAGATCAGCACGCTGGCTGAGCAGCCATATCAGGGCATGTCCAACGAGCAGGTCCTCAAGTTTGTCATGGAAGGAGGCTACCTGGACCGGCCAGACAACTGTGCTGACAGACTGTGAGTATGAGCAGAAGGGAACTGCTGGATATGCAGTCAGGAAAAGCAAGTTCTGCTGCTTAAACTAACAGCTTACAGTCTGCACTGCTCCTGCAACAAATAGTCCCTATATCAACAAGTTTTTAAGCAGCTATTTTGATTCTATATTAATCGAGTCGTTTCACTGGTGTACAGCCAAAATGCTTCCAAAAATAAATGAAGTCAAAGTTTACTCATTTTGGGGCGCTGAATTGAAAGTGATGCATAGGTTTGTCAGCTGGTTTTCATGATGTGCTTCTAGCTCAGTTCTGAGGTCACAGAATAAGGAGCACAATAAGTGAAAATCTAAAATCAAATAAATAACGAAAAATAATATATTAAAAAACATTTTAAAATAGAATTAAGGGATACCTCGGATTGGATTTAGGACCCCTACATACATTTATTTGGAGGGTTAATGATTTTAGGTCTGAAATTGATAACCTGCAGCAGGATGTTTAAACATGTTGAGGTCACTGTCCGTCTCTTCCAGCCTTCGTCAGCACCTCAGTTTCTGTCTCCATGGGGTCAGGATTAGGTGGTGGTAGTGGGAGGCCATGAGACAGTTTGTTAATGAGTGGAGGACGATCCATGCTCGGGGATATGCTCATTGCCAGCTTTAGCACAGATTTTTACATTTTGTGATGTGACAGTTGGAAGTCTTTTGAACTGAATCTGAATATGTACAGTTGTTACATATTCAGATTCGAATATAGTTGAGATATTCACTTGGACCAATTTGTGCCAGCCTTTCTGTTTTTGTTTTGTTTTTATTAGGTTGAAGAAGTATTAAAAGTTAATGCTGGAAAAGGACTGTATTTGTTAATATTGGCATGGAAAGACCAGAGCTAATAACACTTTGGTTTGTCCCTCCATATTTTTGTAGTGTGCTAAATCTGCACTCAGCCATAAGTACAAATATGTAAATCTTTAAAAAAAAAACAAAAAAAAACACCCGGGCAGAGCAGTTTTTAGCAGGTGTTGCTTAAAGTGTGCTTTCAGGGTGGGGATATTTTCAGCTGTCGATGCCTGGGTATTTCCTACAGCAGGACGGTGACTCAGAATAAACTACAGCGCTCATGGACAACAGAGGCGAGGTGCAACGGAATAATATAAATCAGGGAGTTTGTTTGGTTTTTAATGTTATTTATGAAAAGGATAATATTACATCTTCCAAGCCTGATCAGGCTACGTTGATTTAACGTCAATATTCTTAACAGAACAATGAAATTCATATATATAAATATAAAGAATAAATAAGTACATAATTCACACGACTATTATTTAACTGAGCTCTTACTCTCCCCATCTTATCCTGCAGACACAACCTGATGCAGATGTGCTGGCAGTACAACCCCAAGATGCGCCCCACCTTTCAGGAGATCATCGAGATGCTACGGGAGGACCTTCTTCCTTCCTTCCAGGAGGTCTCCTTCTTCTACAGCGAGGAGAACAAGCCGCCAGAGAGCGAGGATTTTGACTTGGACATGGAAAACATGGAGAGCATCCCTCTGGACCCTTCGTCGTACTCCCAGAGGGAGCAGTGTTTGGACAGGGACGAGGCCTCTTCCATGGGCCTGAGGGGCAGTTACGAGGAGCACCACATCCCGTTCACACACATGAACGGGGGAAAGACCAATGGACGAATACTGGCCCTACCGCGGTCCAGCCCCTCCTAACATACTGTACACATCCCATGCAAACTCATTGATGCTATAGATTTAAATATATTTTTGTTTTTTGTTGTTGTTTTATATAGATCACACTCAAACACTCTCCTCAGAAGTCCCTCAGTACATATCTCAGGACCTTATTTTTCGCTTCAGATACCACAAACACACACTACAGCAAGTCCACGCATGGATGCCAGAGGACGCTTTTTGTATTTAAAGATGAATTTCCTGCGTCTCT
>JAVDPK010001918.1:27830-39512 GCA_034780415.1 Cichlasoma orientale
ATCAAGATCCTTAAATAACTTTGATTCTTGACTGTGTGTGTGTGTGTGTGTGTGTGTGTGTGTGTGTGTGTGTGTGTGTGTGTGTGTCAGAATGTTCTCATGTCAGTCACCCATTGAAGTTTCTAATTCCTATAATTATGACTGTGACGGTGATGATGAATGTTCTCTTTACCTCGTAGGGCCTTTTGCTGAGAAACACTTCTGCTATGATAAATACGTATGATGATACCAGTAGTTGTCTTTTGTCTGTTTGCATATAAACCCAGCTCTGACCTGCTGAACTTTTGTTCATTAACTGAATGACTTTGTTGCATGTGGGAAATCCTTGGAGTCATACTGGTAGCTGTTGAAGAAGCAGCAGAATGTTTTATTAAGAGATCCCATCTTTATGCATTTCCCAGAGTTGATCAAGACCGAGATGAACCTCGTACACACCTTGAAAATCGTTTTTCACGTCTACATGCACGAGCTGAAGCAGTCCCAGCTGATAGAAGAGGTCCGGCTGAGGAGGCTCTTCCTGGGCATTGAGCCCCTACTCATCGTCCACCAGCACTTCTTCAAATGTCTCAAAATGCACCACAGACCGAGTCAGGAGGAAGGAAATCCAATTATGTACCAAATATCAGGGATAGCGGACACCCTTATCTCTCAGGTAATGTAGGAAAGCAGCCCAGCATATCTGCTTCATGTGCATTGTTTACTCACCTTCAGGGCAAAATGCTTTACAAGTTATTATGGCAACACAAAGTGAGTGTAAGGTGCTTTTTTTTTTTTTTCTTCATGTGTGGGTTCTTTGAAATAACTTCAGGAATCTGGGAGCCATTTGTTAGATGGTGCGGAAGGAAAAAGGTCATCATGAAATTCGAGTAAACAGGCTGTTCAAGTTTAAGGATTTGGGCTTTTCCTAATCCACCGTGGTGGCGTATTGCACTGTACACTACCACCGTGGATTTTAAATTAATATATAATATAATAAATATATAAATTATATGTGAAGTGCAGACTTTCAGCTTTAATTAAGGGGTTTGACAAATATTTTTGGAATTGCAGCCTTTTTTATGCACAGGCCCCCCATATTCAGAGGCTTTAAAATTATTGGACAGTTGACAAGCAGGTTGATGGCAGGTTTAAACAGACATAATACGTGAAGTTAATTGAAAGTGTTGAATTTGTATTTTATAGCTTTAATATGAGGACCAAAGAGATATTGCAAGTGAAGGAGGCCATCATTAGGCTAAAAAAAACCCATCTTATTCATTCTTATAAAGGATTAATGCACTGACCAGCTCAGCAACACTAAAAGTCCTCAAAGACCACAGAGAACAACTGCAGTGCATGATGATAGAATTGTTTTCATGGTTGAGGAAAAGCAACTTCACAACATCTGACCAAGTGAAGAGCACTTTTGATGAGGTCAACGTATCATTATCAAGGCCTACAATGAAGAGACACCTTTATGAGTGTATGCGGGTGTGTGTATGGTGTATCTCTTATTTTATTGTGCTGCACTTTGGTCAACTTTGTGGTTTTAAATGTGCTTTTACATTTCATTACACTTTGAAAATAAAATGCATGCTGGATCAATTATTAGTGGCAAGCCTTGCACACAGTTGCCAGTAACATCAGAGGCATAAATAGGTTATATAATAATAAATAGATAGATACTGATTGGAGGTTTTATTCAGTAGTTATCTTAAATATGGACTTAATTTAGGAATAAATGTGTATGTTTATTATGGTGGTCTCTCTGAGCAACACCTCGCTCTTTGTATCTGTATCTATCCACCATCTGTAAGTGGATGAGCTGGACAGGTGTCCAGAGGAATGGCTGGTATGTCTGAAACACTGGGGAACTACAGATGGGTGTGTTTGCTCCATAAGCCCAGGAATGATGCTGTGTCACTGGCATCGCATTCCCAGAGAAATATTTTTTTCCCTCATTTGTTAACACATTTCCCGAGTGAGAAATCAGAACCCACACAGCGCTGCCAGAGAGTCATTTCTGAAATATGGGCCATTCGATATAAAATCAACCAAATCATGTGATGTTACAAGCCCTCAAAGTATATGGAAAGAGGGTCAAACATTTGTGCTTTTGAAGTTATTTATTTCAGCCCTGTTTTTAAGCTCTATTAAAAAAATAAAATAAAAAAATCACCAAGTGTCACAAGTTAAAGCCAGTGTTTTTTTCAGCATTTTTTTTTTCTATACCCTGGATCTTTTATCTGTTTTCTGCAAATTTACTGTGGGATTTAAAGTGGGATGGATAATGATCTTATATGCCTGACCTCAGCTGGCTGTTTTTGATGTGGAGGAGTAGCCACTGTGAGCCCCTCCCAAGTGACTGAGCTCCTCGCCGTGTCTCAAAGGGTCAGCACAGATGTCGTTTGGAGGAAGCTCGTTTCTGCCGCTGGTATCCCTCAGTCTTATTCTTTAGGTCACTATACAGTTTGTAGCCGTAGGTGAGAGTAGGCAGCAAAGAGCCTAGAACCCTTAACTGAATCAGGGGCAATGGGGCCACACCCTGGAGCCAGGCCTGGGAGCTTATTGGTGGGTGCTAGTTGCCAGGCCTTAACCCATGGGGCCCATCTAGGTTCAGTTACATGGGTGCATCCTTCTGTGAGCTGAATTTTGTGGACTGGTGCAACCTCAACTGCCTACAGCTAAATATTAGTAAAACCAAAAAGATGGTGATTGACTTTAAGAGGAAGAGATCCACACCACGCTCCAGTCACCATTCTAGGCAAGGAGGTAGAGGTTGTGTCCAGCTACAGGTATGTGGGTGTGAAGCTGGTTTAGCCACACGGAGGCAGTTTACAAGAATGGGCAAAGCAGATTATACTCCGTGGTTGGGGTGAAGATGCTAAAGAAACTGGATATCATACTGTACAGTAGCTCACACCCACTGCACCACCTGGAGGAGGAAAGCACCTTCAGTCATAGACTGACATCACCTCGCAGGACAGCATGCAGCAGGAAGTCATTCCTGCCAGCAGCAATTAGACTTTTTAACGCTAACCATTAACCTTAATGCACAGTTGTATATGGTATTTATATTGCAGTCCTTCAGTATTGTTGTATCAATGTCAGTGTCTTCAAAGGAACAATAAGGTTGTATTCTATTCTATTCTAATTTGTTGTTGGGCTTTGGAATTCCTGACACCTCTGATTTTACAGTCATTGGTCGGCTGCAAAGGAAGAGAAAGCAGTCAGCTGTCAGCTGTCAGCTTTCACTCTCCAACCTCTGCCGGTTATATATGTGTGTTGCACCTGTTGTTTTCTAGATAAACTCACCTGTGATATCTTGATGCTATTCTGCATGTCAGCATATATCAGTGTCCCGTTTCCCAGCATCCACACACCTGAAAAGTGTTATCATATTTGCATGTCATGTCTGTTCAGCACGAACAGTGTGTTTGATTTTTGGGCGTGGGGTGATAAATCGAGTGGTGCTTTGTGGGGAGGCAGGTGTGTGTGTGTGTGTGTCGTGATTTGTGTGGGCCGTAAACCAGAATGTCTTCCAGATAAGAATACAATGTAGATTTTATTTTATTTTATATCTTTTAGTATTTGGGAGCAAATTCAGCATAACATTGTTAGTATTAATTTCTTCATATTTATATTTTTCCTGAATTGTTTCAGTTTTCAGGTACAATGGGAGAACGGATGAAGGATTCTTACGGCATGTTTTGCGGCCATCACTTAGAAGCCGACCGCTCCTACAAAGAGCTGATCCAGAGCAACAAGAAGCTGCAGACCCTCGACAGGGTAAGAAACCCACTCTCACCGTTCACTTTATGTGGAAGTGATTTTCTTCAAGTTTTAGTAAACCGTGTAGTTTTTAATTCAATTTCTTCTGTTTATTTATAACAAGAAACTTTTTGTTTTTCTCACAAACAAATCATGTTTCTCTCTTGACTGCTTATAAGATCGTTGTATAATCAATTTTTTCTGAGCTTGATTATGGCGATATTGTTTATATGCCCACCTTGAAACCTCCGGCGTGGGAAAAGGTGGGATGGTCCTCCTGAACAAAGAGCAGCATTGTCTAAGATTCCCTCTGCTCTGTCCTTAAATTTGGATAGTCTTCACAATATCAGTTTATAAAACTTCCTTGTTTTGCTTTTTGAAAATAAGAAAATAGGTCAGCTGTCTCTGGTGCGGAGGATGGGAATCTCTGACTGCTTATTGTTGGTGACTCAGCGCATCACAAAGTATCCCATCCTGGTGGAGCGACTCATACAGAGCACCGAAGGTAAAATCTCACCAACCATCACCTGCCTGCTCCTTCTTGCCTGCTGTTAAGCTTTGCTCAGATTTTCTGTGTTTTTGTGATTTAAATTTTTTTTAAACTAAATATAGAACATCAGCACAGAAATAAGCCCTTCTCTCCTTCTCCTTCAAACACCCCAAAAAAATAAGTCATCGGCGTCCAGCAATTATCCTTAGCTGCAATTAAACAAGTTCCACTGCTCATAATAAACCTAAAAGTTTAAACTGGAGTCTGGCCGTGCAGGATTGACCCCAGCTTCTGTCCAGACTGACCCATCCCCTAAAACAATCCTGATCTAAGAGGCAGTGGGATCTCTGAAATCTCACATACAGTTTTATTTTTATGCTCCTTCCAGTTGGCACGGATGAGTACAGGTCTTTGGGTGAAGCTTTGGAATTCATCAGAAACACCACTGCGCAGGTGAACGCTCAGGTCAAAGAATACGAGAAAGCAGCTCGTGTGAGAGAGATTGGCCAGCGTTTGGATCCAAAATCTGTGGGCCGGCTGAACGGGGACCAGGTTATCCGCAGAGAGGATCTCATCCAGGGCAACAGGAAAGTGGTACATGAAGGCGCGGTTACCTGGAAGTCATCTGGTAAACAGAAAGGTGTGTAGCGAGCCTGTTGACTGTGGGTGTCTGTCTGTGTTTTGCGAATTATCCAAAGTGTAAATAATGACTGACAGTCGGATCATATTTTCCAGGAGTTGTTTCCTGTGCCCTGCACCTGAAAAGGATATTAGTTCTCAATGAAAATGTTGTTGTGACAAAGAAATGTGCACAGAAATAGACCTTTTTTATAGAATGCTTTTAAATGGTTTACTGATGGCATTTTGGTCCTCAAGCCTTCACCTGTTGCAATTCATGTACTCTATTATGAAGTAATTTGTCACATTCAGTTGATGCATCTCTATCAATCTGCTGCTTCATTATTCCCTTTTTTTTTTTTTTATTACTTTGTAGAGTTTTTTTTTTAACTAACTGTGGTTGAAGCTTGGTTGCACCTTAGGCAAAGCGGGGTGCTGAACCAGCAGGGGCTCATTTTAAACATGGACAAAGTTTCAAATATCACAGTAAAAGTATTTGCAAATGATCCGTGTAGAGCATCCTGAAACCTGAGCTTTTGGCTCAAACACTTTGTTTCAGACAGTTTTTTTTTTTTTTTTTTTCCCCCTTTTTTTACTGCTCTCGTTTCTGCATGATGTCATTGAGCAAGGATGTTCTTTTAAGGTCATCTCAGCCACAGATCTGAACGTGAGCACGTAAGCTCAAAGCTGAGAAGTAACAGAGTACAAATACTTCATTACTGTACTTAAGTAGAATTTTCAGGTATCTGTACTTGAGTATTTATTTTTCTGGTAACGTTTTACTTTTACTCCCCACATTTTACACAAATACCTGTACTTTCTACTACATTTTCAAACAGGCTCGTTACTTTAGGTTTAACACATCTGAGTGAAGTTTTTACTTCCGGTCACTGCGCCTTCAAACATCAAACCGATCTGAGGCTAAATGGAGGGAACAATAACTCATAATTGACGATTGTTTTGGCTTATTTGTCTCCGTGGCTTATTGCATATACATATAGCGCTGTACTCAGGGGTTAAAGTGGGCCGGAACGATCCACAACAACATCCGTAAGCTGTGGTCACGGTACTTCTGCATCTTAGCTAACACTACAGAAGCGTTTAGTGCAGGATAAAGGGGATAGCTTTGGTGAGTTTACAGTGTTGGACTGGTGCACATGGCTGTGGTGTTCATGGTCAGAGTTTGGTTACATAATGTGTAGCAGAGATGAGCTTGAATTTAAGCTGATGATGCTTAGATTCATTCACTGAATTCAACCTTTTAAAGATGGTATAAACGTTATACGTGCTGTCAGGGTAGGGGGTGGAAATGAGCCAAGATAACACTGTAAATCCACAAAGAGCAGTAAACCTCAGAGCAGCAGCAGCTGATCACAGCCTGTACACAAAGAAAATCTACTGGAGCTCACAATAGAAATTATTGTGAGCTTTTCCCCCACATGGAGCCACTACAACCGATCTTGTCCATCTGCTGTCTGTTGTTTTAAATCTGTTTGATGGGGCAGCCAATCAAAAGTAAGCTGACTTAAAGGGAGAGGCGCTAGCAGATGAACAGAGAGGCTGCACCAAGGCTCAGTATAAGATGAATAAGGATTGTTTTGAACTGTGAGTCATGCAAAGCGCCTCTGAGCATAATAGATCCACTTTAAAGCCTGTCCGCTACAGTTTAATAAAAAGTGTTTTGTGCTTTATGAACCAGTTTTACTTCATTGTGCTTAACGCAGCTGCATCCATTAGTGTCTTGTTGACTTTGTGCAGCGGTAGCCTTTTAGTCATTGTCACCGAATTAAATTCAGTAATGAGCTGCGCTGCAAAGGGAGGGAAGGGAGTCTGCACTTTTGTGATGAACATGTTAAATGACTTGGCCTCGTGTGACGTAAATGAAAACTCCCACAGAGGTTAAACTGGGCTCACATTTAGAAATTTTTTTTCTTTGTCACCTGTGTGTGTGTGTGTGTGTGTGTGTGTGTGTGTGTGTGCGCTTCACATAACTCACACACTGCATTGTTTTTAAAATGCAATAGTGGCTCTGAAGGAGTCAGTGGAGGTCAGAGGATAAACTGAGGTGAGCGCTGGTGTGATTTTTAATGAAACTTTGAGAGATGATGCATTAAGAGATTGAGTGCTCAGTGGATTACCGCAGTAACATTCTGACAACCAGCATAACAACTTTTTGTGTGTGTGTGTGTGTGTCATTAAGTGATGATGAAAAGTCACGTTGAGTGAAAGCATTAAGCGGTTGTGGTGCTGAGCAGCTTTAATCTCCCCCTGCAGACGTCCACGCTGTGCTGCTGTCAGACATGCTGCTCCTCTTACAAGAGAAAGATCAGAAGCTTGTGTTTGCTGCTGTTGTGAGTTCTGCTCAAACATAAATGACTGACACTCTTTACACACCATTTACTGTATCATTTATGCATAAAAGGTTTAATCTTTCACAGACAGAGGCAACATTTAATAACCTTTTAAGGTGTTTAATAATAATAATAATGTGTCTTATCTCTCTGACTTAGCCTGTTGTTTGTGATTGTGGCTCATGCAGGATAACAAACCACCAGTGATCTCCCTTGAAAGACTGATACTCAGAGAAGTCGCCATGGAGGAGAGAGCCATTTTCCTCATTTCTGCACGCCCCATCGGCTTGCCGGAGATGTATGAGATCCACACAGGCTCACGAGAGGAGCGCATCACGTGGGAGACCATCATACAAGATGCGATGGAACGGTAAGCCGAGTGCTTCTGCAAAGGGAATGCTGATTGGCTAATGATTTGTCAATCAGAAGTTGTTAGGAAAGGCTCTGTCTGATCCACCGCTCGCTCATCACATCCTGTTTTAAAACACCCAACAGGTCAACGGTGAGCATTCAGGTCAAGGTTTAATGACAGGACAACCAATGGGTGAGGGCATGGGGGCCACATCCATCTTTAATATGTCTTCATCCACCCATCCATCATCTTCCGCTTATCCAGTTAGTCGGTATAAATGTTTGGTAGTGTAGTGCCAGCAGAATTTCAGTCACTTATAAAACTTGGAACATGAAACCCTGCTCATCACTTATGAAGATCCCATCTCCCTGACCAAAGTGTGGGTACTTTGGATGTGTAGGTTGTTGAAACCGATCGCTTAACAATGATCCCTAAAAGTCGATACTAAGACGTCTGTGTTGTTCAGTCACCAGGAAGAGGTGCAGTACCACGAAATGATCACTG
This sequence comes from Cichlasoma orientale, assembly GCA_034780415.1. Taxonomy (NCBI): domain Eukaryota; kingdom Metazoa; phylum Chordata; class Actinopteri; order Cichliformes; family Cichlidae; genus Cichlasoma; species Cichlasoma orientale. The sequence continues at coordinate 35,896 of JAVDPK010001918.1, forward strand.
CTCTGCAAACATTTCAAGGTAAGACAACTGAGAACATCAGCCACATTAGTCACACGCTGTCTGTGCTTAGCGAGTCGTCCTGTACGGCTGCATTTCATTTGAAGAAAACTTGATCTGATTTACATCTTGCTAAAGAAAAATGACATTTGAAGAAGGCCTGGTAGGATTCAAAATGTTGCATGTTTTCAATGTTTTTGTTTGGTTGCTTTTTTTTAGGGACTTGCCAGTTTCAGTTTGTCCAGCAGAATCTCTTAACTGATGTTGGGTTTGTACACTACTCACCTTCTTGTTTTTGTTGTTCTGCTGCTCTTTAGATCGCCTTAAGGCGAGGGATGACCAGATAAAGAAAAGTCTGACAGAGAAGCAGCAGCTCTTTGCTGAACTCTATAAACAAGTGACCGGGCAGGAAACCCCCCATGATGGGCTGCAGCTTGGAGGAGGCAAGCAGGATGACGTCCAGCAGCAGCAATTGCTGCTGAAGGGAGCCATCGATGATGGTGAGGGAGCCAACTACAGCGTCTACTGTGTGACCAATGTTGGACTTTTTTTTCTTTTTTTTTTGCAGTTGCCAGTTATTTGGTGTGATCTAGCTGAAAAACAGCCATGTTTTGAGGTCAGACGATATGTCCTGAAGTAAAACTGATAGTGCTTCTCATACTGTCAAATCATGAGTGAGCAGTGATGTTATCTTTTAAGGAAGAGATTAAAGAATCATTTCTTTCTCCTTTGTCAGTGGAAATCCTGCAGAACCTGTTTGCCTTGAAGATGAGCAACACAAAAGTTCCCGTGGATGAGAGTAACACGCAGAGGCGGCGGCCCAGGAGGGCCCAGACCTTTGGAGAGGCAGATAGTAAACCTGCAGCCAGCACCATGAAAAGTAAGCTGTCTCGAGTTTATACCGTGCTGTTAATCAGATGCACTTGATTAGCTGATCATCAGTAAGTGTGAGCACCTGTGTGAAAGCAGGAGTTTTGGCAGGTTGCTGTCACAATCCTCCCAGGAGTCAGTCTATGCTCAGAGAAACAGCTAAAATCCCAAGAGCTACATCTTTAGTACTGACAGGGACTAGAAAGAGAGAGCATATTTCTCTTCATTGGCTCCGTGTTACATCCAGAATAGAATCCTCCTTCTCGCATACGCGGTCTTGAATAATCAGGCCCCATCTTATCTTAAAGACCTCATAGTAACGTATCACCCCAATAGAGCACTTTCCTCTCAGACTGCCGGCTTACTTGTGGTTCCTATGATACTTAAGAGTAGAGCAGGAGGCAGAGCCTTCAGCTTTCAGGCGTGTAAACGTACTGTAACAGCGGGTCATGATCTACAGAGGCACAAAGACATTTTGAATTTTTGATGTGAATGATTTCATTTTCTCAGATGGAGGTGAGGATGATGACGGGCTCAGTGAGGGCTGTCCTCTACGCACGAGTCACAGCTACAATGAACATATGCACCAGAGCTTCTTTGAAGGCCAAGAACAGTCTGTGAGTGAGGCAGATGTGAAGAACCCAAACCTGATGTCAGTCCAGTGATTAAACATAATTTTTTTTTTTTTTTTTTTTGGCTTCCAGGCTGATGATGAATCCACTGCTCTCCCCGAGGCCGAGGTAAAGATCTGATACTTATTCTGTTATTGTGCTTGTTTACCTTCTGTTTTATTCATGAATAAATCTTATTTCTTGCCTTTTTTTTTCCTCTTTCTCTCTTCAGGTGTATGACAGGGTGATAATGCTCGGGCAGAGGCTCTACAGCCTACACGTAAGGCAACTCATCCTAAATTTTCTGAAGCTTAATATCAGCCAGCTAAATGAAACTTTTCACCGTGCAGGCAATCATCACCCAGCAAGACAGCCAGAATGCGCTGCAGCACAGCTTTCAGCTTCGAGAGGAGCAGCAGCGCTGGGAGAAAGAGAAGGAGCGGCACAGGCGCCAGATGGAGACTCTGGAGGCTCAGCTGAAACAGAAGGAGGATGAGTGCAGGAAGTTGGAGGAGACGCTCAGGGAGGAGAAGACCGAGCTCGATGTGCAGAAAATAAACTACCAGCACGACCTGGAGAGACTGAGGGAGACCACAAAATCAGTGGAGAAAGAAAAGGAGCGCCTGGCTAAGGAGAAGGAGCGTTTAGAGAAAATAAAGTCGAAGTGGATGCAAAATGCTGGACAGCTCAACTACGACGATCCTTCACAAGTGAGGAATAATGTGACATTCATCAGTGACATTAGTGCGTATTCCTGTGGCCATTTTCTGTGTCCAGTGAGACTAAAACAAATTTGCATGAAAGTGTAATGTAGTCATGAAACACTGTAAAATATCCTGAAATAATTTGAAGTTATTGGAGCCTGACTCGAGCAAATTCACCTGAAAGAGAAAATTTAGAAACAAAAGTAAAAATACACGATCAGTAATCAGAGGTGAGTCTCCAAAAAGGTTTGAAATGAGTTTAAATTGTGATTTTCTTTCTTTCTTTTTTTTCCTCCCCAGGTTTGGAATTACTCCTCATTCAGGGGAAGCACAGTGAACGGCGGTACTCTGACCTTTACTCACCCCATAAATCTGTCCAATTTCCCGGAAATTCCTCCAAAGGTTCCACCTCGCAGGGAGAGCATCCTCGTACGCCCAGCCAAAACCAAGTCGCCCTCCCGCCTGAACAGCACCGCTAACCAGGTGCACAAACCTGCACCCGTGCAGCAGCAGATCCCTGAAAAACTGGCTCTTGCCAAAGGAAAGGACAAATCCACCAAGAAGAAAACCCACAAGAGGGCCCAGAGTGCAGGTCAGGACACAGGTTAACATTAAAAACTTGAGGCTTAATCTCAGGAAGAAACCCTCTTCTGCATCCATAATTTTTTTTCTTAAATATTAGTACTGAGAAATGTTTAATCTGAACACTTAATCTGAGGCCAGCTGTTGCGGTCTCACTCCTATGTTTCTAAACCCAGCCTCCATAGAGCTCACCGAGGTGGCGCCCATCCAAGTGACGGGGAAAGGAGGAGGAAGTCTGAGATCCCAAAAGAAGACCAGTCCTGAGAGGACCTTAAATGCAGGTACAAACGGAGAAAAAGGCTTCCACTCAGAGACGTCCCCTCTGCAAGATGAGATATCAGCATGTCAGTACGAGATCATTTTAGGTACCTAAACACTCACGAGGACATAAGAAAGGGTTTCGATTACAGTTAAAGCCACCGGAGGTGTTTCCAGGAATTTTTATTTATTTATTTTTTAACGGGATGGGCACAAGATGGACAGAAATACAAAGGACAAGATAAGCTTACTTTACTTATGTCAAAATTTGGAATAAAAAATATCTTAAATAAGTAGAACAGCTCACTAAAACAAAAGTAAAGGAGTAACATATAAAATGGTGAATGAGATCATAAAAGTCTTGAGCTACTCCTAATTTCTTTCAATTTTGCTAGGAGAATGGAAAATAGGAGCAGACATATATACATGGAAATATAGCATATAAGGCAAAAACAGAGTTCAATTCTAACGAGCTTGAGAATCGATATTTGGTGTGAGCACCTTTATTCTTCTACACAGCCTGAACTCTCTGAGGCAGCTTTCTTCTAATTTCTTTAAGTAGTCTTCAGGAACAGTTCTCCAGGCTTCTTGAAGG
>JAVDPK010001918.1:39612-59713 GCA_034780415.1 Cichlasoma orientale
TAATTTCTTTAAGTAGTCTTCAGGAACAGTTCTCCAGGCTTCTTGAAGGACATTCAAAGCTCTTCTTTGGATGTTGGTGCCTTTTTGTTCTGTTCTCTGTGGAGATGATCCCACACTGCTTCAATAATGTTGAGGTCCGGGCTCTGGGGAGGTCAATCTGCGTCCCATTGTGTGTTTTTCTATCCAGGTATCGTTTTTACATTAGCAATGTGTTTAGGATCATTGTCATACTGAAAAATGAAGCAGTGACCAATCAGATGCTTTCCAGATGGTGTTACATGGTGGATCAAAATCTGATGGTACTCTTTCTACTTTCATAATTCCATCAATTTGGACAAGATCCCCGACACCACCGGCTGAAAAGCAGCCCCAAATCACGACAGAGCCTCCCTCTCCAGACCTCCTTCATACAGATTAATGACAGTTTGAACCAAAATTTTACACTTGGATTCATCACTCCATCAGACCTGTTGCCACTTATTTTCAGTCCAGCTGCTGTGACCTGGCATACCTCAGCCTTTTCTCCCAGTTTCCCTTCCTTAAGAAAGGCTTCTTGACAGCCACCTTTTCACTGAGACCATTTCTAACGAGGCTTCAGTGAACAGCAGATGGATCAACTGAAGGTCCAGATGCATCTCTCAGGTTCTGTGTTAGGTCTTTCTCTTTTTTCCCTCTTTTCTAGTCCTGACACTTCTTTTGTTCTCCACTGTCCAGTTTTCTAAAATTCTAAAAGGACACACTGCACACCATGCAGAGATACGCCGAGTTTTAAGCCAATAGCTTTTTGGGAATCAGCTTGTTGTTGCCTGTTAAACTGTGTTATCCTGGCATTTTTCACAGATTCAACTAAAGAAATAAGAACAGGTCTAAAGTGCCTAAAGATACAATTTAAAATAGGTTCTTTGATAAGTTGCCTGTTATGTGTAGACACAACACTGGTTCATCCCTTGAGTTAGGTGTCTTTATTTATTTATTTTTTTTTTATGCTTGATTCATAGGTCAGTGTTAAGTGGTTCAAACAAACCCCCTAAAAAACAGGAACATTCCTCTGAAAAGGGTCCGTTACAAGGACTGAACTGAAAAGGAGTGAAAAAAGCAGCCAGTGTCCAAATAAAGGCTTTTAGAAAGCCTGGACAACTGTTGCTCAGACATCTTTAAAAGATTAAAAGAAAGTCCGGCTCCTCGAATCAGGCCACAAAATAAAATTGTCTGATTTAAATTTAAGCAAACTTCCCTTCAAGGCTGGAGACCACAGCGCGACCACAATTAATGCGACTGTATGCATTGAACTTGCCATCTCGGTGCCTTTGAAATAAGACAGACGAGGTCTGCGCCCACTCGCACAGTTACCACCTTCAGAGCAACTTTGATGTGTCAGTGCAGCAGTAATATGGCAATAAGACAGAGCCAGCCTATCAGTTTGTGATTGAATGGGGTCAGGATACTACAGGATACAGGATAATCTATTTGTGATAATATGACAAATCAGCAAAAATCGCAAACCTGTTTCCATCTACATGCACAGAAATTCACCTTAAGTACTTACATTCAGAGTCCAGCCAGAACCTCACAGATCTAAAACAGAAGCTATTAATAACCCCACCACTTTTATATTTGTAGGTTTAAAATGTTCATCCTTAGTTTATGAATGAACAGCACCCTCTTGTGGACAACTTGTAACCTGCAGTTTGATGGCACAGACTTGACTGAGGTCCTAATTATGTGGAGAGCTGAATTACACCAAGAGGTGCTCTGAATATTCTGCTCTCACATGTTTATATAAACAGGAGGGACATAAAATTAGAAACACGTCTCATTTCAATGGATTGCACTACGACGCCACTACAAACTACAACCTCAGTAAAAAACACAACTGAATTTCAGACTCGGTGCCGATATGGATGAGCTTTTATTTTCCTGGAGTGCCATTTCTTTTTCTTTTTCTTCCTTCAGATACTTTTAAATCTCCAGCATCTGTCCAGAATGTGAAGACTCCTCAGCCCTCAAGCGTAAGCAAGCCGAGGAGCACCGACACTCCTCCACCACCTCCACCTCCGTTCCCCAAAGAAGTTCTCAAACTCCCAAAGGAGAAGGAAATCTTCCTTTAACTGTGGACTCCAGAGTGTGGATGAGTCTGGAATCACAGACGGAGCTGTGGGAGTACTTCAGGATGACCGTGTGTGTGTGTGTGTGTGTGTGTGTAAAATAATTATACTTGATCATGTAAACAAAGCAAAGATGTTTGAGAAATGTATACACAGTTATTCTAGAGCTTGTTGAAAGAAGTTTGGCCCCATTTGTACATTTGAGAAAGATCATATTTTGTATAAGGATTTCACGGCTAAAGAAACTTTTTTTTAATTTTTTTTTTTTTATCATTTTTGTTTTTAAATGAAAGTAGGTTGTCTGTAAACATGTAGCTCTTGCATTCATTCTGTGTGTGTGTGTGTGTGTGTGTGTGAGTGAGTGTGTGAGCAGAAGCAGTAAATCTGACAGGTTTACTTGTATTTAAAACTCAAGTTTAAAGCAATTTTATTTTAATTTTGTTTCAGAGCGAATCAGATAGCAATGACTTTTTTAAACCTGCTGAGCATGTGTACAAATTAAAAAGGTGTGTCTGACTGTGAGCTGCTTGTTAAGTAACAGAGATTTGGCGAGATTGGAGCAGTTTCCACGACACTTGGTGATGCTGTTAAATGTTTTGGTGATGTAAAATATTTAACCTTATGTGCCTGATTTTTCTCTGGTAGAAACACTGTGCCCGCTCTCCTCTTTGTTCCATGTAAAATATTTAACATGCCATGCAATAAAAACCAGCTGATTTTTACAGTTGTGTAACTAGTGGTTTTTTTTGGTGTTTGTTTCATGACCTTTGTCAAATAGTCAAAATAATCATCTCCAAAATTAAAACTAGGTGTGAAAAATAATTTTAGGAAAGAAAATAGTTTTATTTATATTCTAAGATGAAGAATCGGGCTCGGGGAGCGACAGCTGCCTGCTTTGATTGTTTGAGAGATGACGAGCATAGAGAGGCAAGGTCTTAGACATCACATCTTAGACACTTCATGTCCACCATGTCTTTATGGCAGCTGTAGAACTGATTTGGCACAGCTTTGCCCTTCCTGACCCAACCCTCCCATTTATCTGGGTTTGGAACCGGCACAAGGACCACCTGAGGAAGGGTTTTCGTCTCCCTTCCCAGTTCTAAACTGGGGATCTTTCATCTTAAATGAGTGTGTTACCACTACACCACAGTCACTTATGGTTTTTCTGCGACTACAAAAAAAAAAACTTTCAAAATTTCAGGTTGAAAGCTGCTGATATTAAACGGAGGAACATGTCGCTAAAGTGAGATCTGAGTGACTGCGATAAAGCTGCAAGAGGCTCTTTGCTCGCTGTTCATGTCTGCAGAGTGACCAGCAGAGGGACTTCTCACAGCTGGAAGGCCATGAAGAGGCATTCAGAGTCAGGAAGGAAATATGAACATAGATCTATTTCGAGTCACCAGTTTTATAAGTGTTGGGCAGATAAAGTGTATAGACTCAAGCACTCTGTGGGGTTTGAGTGATCAGTAACACAAGTGTGATATAAGAAACACAGTAGCCCGAATATCAAATACAATGATTCTTTATTATACATATGCCTCCACAGAGGCATTAAAAACCACTTGTTGACACCAAACTATACTGGTGAATGAATAATGTCCTGTAAAATCTGTTGACTCACATTCAGACCCAAGGGCGCTCTCATTAACCCAAATTATTTGAACTTCTACAGAGATCCTCTACACTGCAGCACTGAGCTGCCCAGCATGCTCGGCTGCTGGCATTCAACGTGATGCCCTTGAGCCAGGCAAACAAAAGGAGAACGAATATCGGACAGATAGTGTTACCTTGGTTTCCGTTTCTTTAAACCCTTATAATTATGCATAAACATACACATACGCACACGAGCCGACGACAAGTCGGTCCATGAGTTCAAATACTGTGCGACTGCTTAAATACGAACTAAGAACAACCGGAACCACGCGCTCTTCAGTTAACACGTAAACCTGCAGCACTTTGAGTCCAGCGATCACGGTTTTCATAAAGAGACTTTCACAGGTGACACATTGTCCCGCAACCCCCGACGTGGACACGGTAAGGCCAAAACCAACTCTTAAGACAACACGAGTGACTCCTGGGAGAACCAGACCATCAGGCCATCAGCAACATTTACAAAGTCTGGGTTATACACTGGTTTCTGTATACGGGGTAAAATCAAAATAAAAGCATGCAAAACCAAAATGTAACAAAAGTATGACGAGATAAAAACAAAATCGCTTTGGCTCAATAGCACCGCATTTTAAAGGGTGTGAAACTCTTCGGCCACTTCGTGCTCCGACTCTGGTGTGGTTCAAAATGCAGTAGAGGGAGGGGGAAACTGTTCAGAGGGGCTTTTCAGGGGATTTGGTTTCAAATTAAGTGCTTGAAGACTGATGGCTCTGCAGAGCTACTGCCATCTCTTTTTCTAATGCAGAACTGAGCAGCACGATGCAGATGCTCTCTGGTAAAGCAGCAGTCTCAGCAGGACCCGGTCACACCAGAAAGATGGGCAGTTTAATATTTGAGGCTCAGTGACTTTAACTGGCCCCGTGTTTGATCTGAAAGGTTTTGTTCTTAACATTGTTCAAGAGTCTAATGAACTCATTCCCAAACAGGAGAGCAAGCTGGCAGGTCCACACGTGACTTGCAATTAGGTCCATGATGTGCGCTGCCTCTGTAAACTACCACAAGCTGGAAACTACCGGTTACACTCGAGAACAAGGCAGCCAGATTAGACTTTGCCAGAAACATCTAACAGAGCCTGCACTGGTCCACAAATTAATTCCACAATTAATGAGGGTAAATGAAATTAGATGGATCAATCAGCAAATAAATACATTTTGATGGATCAAAGTTGATCAAGAACAAATCAGGATTGTCAAACATGCTGCTCTCCGCTTTACAGAGTGTGCAAACTGCAGTGAAATCATCAATTACCGCTATTCCTTTTATGACTATGCCGGCACTTCTATACAGCAATGAAAATTTAAAGTAGTCTGAATCATAAAGAAGTGAACATGTGAAGGTTTTTCCCCCTTTTCTCTGATCTGTAACATCTCAGCTTCTGTTGTCTGTCAAGTTTTAAAGGAGGGGAAGGGGCGTTTTTTTTTACTTGGGTTTAAGCTCTCAGCTTCCTTCTTAAATGTAAACAAACCAATAATCTGTAGGGGTACTTTTCTAAAGAGGTTATCTAGCACCGGTGTTACTGGTCTGGTTACACTGACATTTGCTGGTGTGACCGGGTCTTTAGGCTGGCTGAGTGCAGTGGAAATATTTAGTGTTTTTTCAGCAGAGTAGTTTGTAGATTTGGCTTTTCACTCCCCTTGCGGGTGGTGCAGACTGTATGGGAGTAGGTGGTGCTGTTGGGGCTGCTTATGTTCGGTAGTTTGATTCCCTCTTTACCCTGCTGAGCCCGACATTCAGAAAACACGGATTCGTTCTGCTCCTCACTTTGCACTGAGTGCAAACAAACATGAAACGTTCCACTAACTCAGACACACTGTAGAAAAAAAAAAACAGAACAAAGTAAATGTGGTGAAATGGAAAAGTGCCGTACTAGACTTTGTTTCACTTAGGTTTATTTTCCTCCTCGCCGCTCTCTGCTGGGGGCGTTTGCTGAGGCGGGTGCTGAGGGGAGTCTTCGCTCTGATTGGCTTGCTCCTCTGTGGCCTGTGGCTCCGGTTTAGCCGAGGGCCCCTCGGTCTGCGGCGTGGCGGTCTGTGTGCAGTTGATCGGTGCGGGCACTATGGCAGGCTGCAGGGGACAGAAAACAAATGTCTGTATGAGTTCGATTAAAGGAATCAGGCTGAAAACTAAAATTAGTGACAGGAGTTACAGCAGAGCTGAAGACAAACAGAACCAAACGCTACACAGTTACAAAATTGAACCCCAGGTAATGAAGCTTTGTGCTGTCAGAGGTATTTCTGCATGGAGCAACAGAAAAGTCCCACTAAGGTTTTTAGCCCCATCAAACTACACAGAACGGTGATCTACATCAACATCAGCCCCACTAACCAAGTCAGAGTTTGCCATATGATCACTAGTTTACCATCAATGCAGAAAAGAAATAAGGTTAAGAGAGCAGAGGGAGGTACTACGAAGCAAGTTCAACACAGCCAGGCTTGCTTTGCGTTAGCTGGCTCGACAAAACCTAAAACCCCAGTCAGAGATGACAGGTATCCAACAGTGGTTATCCACTTCCTGTGCTCACTCAGGTTTCCTGCCTCAGGCTCTGTGCATGCTCACATCTAGAACTGATGCAGCTTTTCACTCGCCTTCTTGACGGAACGAGCACCGCCTATTTCATATTATCACGGGAATGGGTGACACTATATTGTCAAAAGTATTCACTCACCATCCATATCATTGAATTCAGGCGTTCCAATCACTTCCACGGCCACAGGTGTATAAACCAAGCTCCTAGGCATGCAGACTGCTTCTACAAACATTTGTGAAAGAATGGGTCGCTCTCGGGAGCTCAGTGAATTCCAGCATGGTACCGTGATAGGATGGCACCTGTGAAACAAGTCCAGTCGTGAAATGTCCTCACTACTAAATATTCCACAGTCACCTGTTAGTGCTATTAGAACAAAGTGGAAGCAATCGGGAATGACAGCAACTCAGCCATGAAGCAGTAGGCCACATAAGATGACAGAGAAGGTCAGCGGATGCTGATGAGCACAGTGTGCAGAAGTCACCAACTTTCTGCAGTCAATCGCTGGAGACCTCCAGATGTCATGTGGCCTTCAGATTAGCTCAAGAACAGCGCACGGAGAGCTTTGTGGAATGGGTTTCCATGGCAGCTGCATCCAAGCCTTACATTACCAACCACAATGCAAAGCGTCGGTTACAGTGGTGTAAAGCACGCTGCCACTGGACTCTAGAGCAGTGGAGAAGTGTTCTCTGGAGTGACAAATCATGCTTCTCCATCTGGCAATCCAATGGATGAGTCTGGGTTTGGCGGCTACCAGGAGAACGGTACTTTCCTGTCTGCACTGTGCCACGTGTAAAGTTTGGTGGAGGGGGGATTGTGGTGTGGGGGTTGTTTTTCAGGATTTGGACTCGGCCGCTTAGTTCCAGTGAAAGGAACTCTTAATGCTTCAGCATACCAAGACACTTGGGACAATTTTATGCTCCCAATTTTGTGGGAACAGTTTGGGGATGGCCCCTTCCTGTTCCAACATGACTGCGCACCAGTGCACAAAGCAAGACCCATAAAGACATGGATGAGTGAGTCTGATGTGGACAGACCTGAATGTCAGCCAGGCCTTCTCGCCCAACATCAGTGTCTGAACTCACAAATGCGCTTTTGGAAGAATGGTCAAAAATTCCCAGAAACTAAACCTCGTGGAAAGTCTTCCCAGAAGCTGTAACAGTTCATATGCGTGTGAAGGCAGATGAGTGAATACTTTTGGCAATACAGTGTATAAAGATTAGGAAAAATAAAATCAGCAAAAGTCAACACTGGTGCTGCAAATGAGGCAATGAAAGCATTAGAGTTAATCATGTGAATTCATAAGTTAATATAATATTCCACTCAGCAACAGAGCTCAATTGCTGCCTCATCTGACACTTGAAACCAGACACATTTGGACAGTCAGACCTTTTTCTCTGCTTCTACAGTTGCTTGATTTTTACATCAACCAGTCGTCTGTTTGTTTTTAAGTCATTCAGCCACCACTGCTGGAATTCCAGATATGATGCCGCTGTTTGCAGCAGCTATCGCCTTTTGGTGGTCACAGTGAGACGCAGCTCTCCACGTGGCATATATAAAACACATTCCTTCAGCAGAGAATCTGAATCTATAAAGAATCAGTGAAAACGTGGCGCTTCCAGCAAGTTTTAAACATAACCGGACCAGGTTATGTGTTCAGCATCAGTTAGTGATCTAACCTGGCTCAAAGACAGCCACCTGAGCGACACTGAAAACTCTGACTTTAGGCTCAACATAGCTCGCTAACCCATTAATCTTGCTTCGTAGTACCACCGTCGTGTTTAATGGTAGAGTGTAAAGCCCAGTTTGAATACCTGCAGTGACATTCACAGACAGCTGAGCCCTCAGCAGCAGACTAGAGCACACCCACAGTAAAATAAAGGGTGAGGAGCAGCGATGGAGGGAAGGAGGGGGACAGTGAAACAGAAAGAGGCAGTTGGAACGGATGGAATTATTTAAAGGGGTTACTCAACTTGAAATTCTACTTTAGTCTGAATGTTACTTAACACTAGATTGTTTTTTTTCTTTTGTCGCTTTTCTTTTCTTTTCTTTCTTTTTTTTTTTTTAAGTCTTTTTGTTCTTCGGCAGTAGGCAGTCATATCAAACTGGTATTCACCACAAATCCACTTCCAGTCCAGAACTGGGGCAACTCCCTGCGCCACAGCGCTACAGTGAGGCTGGTGAGCAGAGTGCAAGGCACCAGGTAGAGCAAAGCCGGCTGACCCATCTGCATCATGGCCAGTGCCACGAAGGTGATCAGCAGGCCGATGCCGTAAGCTGACAGAGAGAGAGACAGACATCACTTTAGATCCTGCACGTTTTCAGGTATTCCTTTCACACCTGCTATATTCTTATTTAAAGGCCATCCTCGGTCTAGCTTACATATTGAGCTACATCCATCTGAAAAATATGGGAAGTTACTGTCTTTTGTCCTATGGCTTATTCCTTCCATCTGTCCCTAAAGCCTGTACCACATCTGGAAAAATATAATACATTTTCAGCTCCTTCTGCTCCAAAAATCAACTAAATATTAGAGCGCTGATCAAGCTAAATCAATTTAAGATCATTTTAAATTTGAGGTGACCTATTCTGGTGTTTTACGTTTCCTCGGGGGTTTCAAAATGACATTTTCTGTTACTGGGGACTGAATCTAAATAAGAAAATATTCAGATCAAAATGAATGAAAACACGAAAAAATTTTCATCTGAGACTTATGTGATGGTGGAAGTTTTGAATACAGGTTCAGGACTTTTAAATGTTGAGTCATGGGATCAGTGGAGACGTGTTAACAGAGATATCGGTCTATTTGCAAATCAATATTACAACAGAAACAAAATAAGAGGATCAGAATAGGAAAACTTAAGTGCTGATATTCTCTATTGGCTAGTCTTAATAATAATAATCATCTGTATTTATTACATTACAGGCCCCCCATGATAATTTTGCCTGGGTTAAAATGATGAGTTAACCTACAGAGAAGCACATCCCCTTATCAATCTCATTCCCACCTAAACAAGGCTCATCATAACATCAATATTTCACACACTATAGCCCCCTCATCCTCCCCTCAAGCCCACATACATACCAACTGTACAGGCCACAAAGTAGATCCTCGAGGATTGTGTTAAAATGTCAAATCTGTGACAGTACGCCACCAGCAGCCCTGAGAGGAAAAAGCAAAGAAATATTCAGAACAAAGAGAAAGACACAGCAGTGTTTTACACATGCACACCAGCCATATCAACGGACATCCATTTTTAGCATTTTTTTAATTCTTTTTTTTTTTTAATCTGTTTGAGAGAAAGACATCATCTGCAACTGATTTCCAAGTGGACAACTCCCTTGCTCTTATTTTGAAAGCTCTCTCAGGTCTCTGTTTTCCTTCCAGCTGGCTCGCTGTCCACATTGCTGCCAAGGCGGTCCCTGAATGATTCAGCCCACTGAACTCCACTGTGCTTTGGAGATCAGCTGCGAGCTGGAAGGCCACTCCAACTCCGAGATATTATAGTCTTGTAGGTTTTTTCATTTATTTTCAGTTCACTTTAGCTTCAGTTAGTTTCCAGAGATGGTTTATTCGTTTCAGTTTCGTTTATTAGCTTCAGTGCCAGTTTTGTTTTTTTTTTTTTACACATTTCTATGATATAGCAAATAACAATCATGAGCATTTCATTTCATTTACCTTGTTCCAAACAGAACCTGCAGCAGGTGGACTAGATCGTGTGGTAAGTGAAACTCACTAAAATACTTGCAAGCATTTTTACAGATACACTTGTTACATTTTTATATTTCCCCTCCACAGTTTTTTATTTCTTATTTTTATTCTTTCCAAAAGGCATTCGACCAACAGGTATCCTGTGGGGGGTGCCGCAGGTGTATGGGGTGTCTGGCCCGTTGTTGAGGGACATTAAGTCCCTATATATAATTTAAATGTGTTTGTGGATATATATTTACAGAACAACCTTAATGTCTTCATTATTTGAGAGGAACAACATCTCTCACTACACACACTTTAGACATCTGTGACTGTGATTAGTGTGGTTGCAGCGTTCTGTGTTATGATAATACATTTGTATACCTGGCACTAAGATATCTCCAAAGCCAAGGAGCGAGAAGGGCCGGTCACAAAGAGCCAGAGGGGAGGAGTTTAACCGCGGCACTTTGAGCACCATGGGAAGCTGGAGAACACACAAACATTAGTGTCACCATCAACTACACCTCCTCTGAGCTGAGAGGGGCATTTGAGAGCTGTCAGATTTAACTGAGGTTGTACAATGTAGGCTCACCTTTTCATGTGTGGAGGAGTCAGAGGGACCAGCCGCTACCTCCACCATTATACTTTCCCCACTCTGAGGAGAGAAGGTAAGGGGTAAAACGACAGAGTCGACAAAGACTGAAGAGTCTTGTGTGACAATGATTCTGACATACCTTTGTGAAGAAAGGTGTAATAAATACGAAGAAAACATCGTACACAAACAGGACCGTCATTAGTAAAGTGCAAGCCTGCAGGAGGGAGAAAAACAAATCGGGGGGGGGGGGGGGGTTATAACCAAAGCTTAAGACAAAAATAGTAAACAAATCTTTTTATGGCTCAGATACGGCACCTTAAATGTGGACAGCCTGACTGTTTTGAGCATGTAGAGACAGAAGGCGATCCCCAGGGCGTCCTGCAACACCCACGCCCACCTGGGAGACACGTAACACGAGTGTTAGTCAGCCAGCACCGTCACCATGTACCTCAAAGGTGTTATCGCACACAGATGTTACACCACCCAATAAACACACCCACAATAATTCTGCCCTCAAACCACAATTCTTGGGTGCTGGAAGAAATTCTGCAGCAGAGTCTGTGAGACCAACAGTTTCAACACCTTTAATACTTCAGCAGAGAGGATATCTGCCCCTGGAAGGCAAACTATTCAAGTTTCGGCTGTGTTTCTTCTATGCTTTCAGCTGCAGTTTATAGTTTAAAATTTTCCCTTTAATGCAAAATGTTTCTCATCTAAGTTCAGCATTTAAAGGCCCGTCCACAAATAAAGCTATCCGCACTCTGCATTGCTTTGTAGCCAACAGCTGGTCGCTACATTGGACATCTCAGGCTCTAGCTATGTAAGTAATGTATTTACCTGCAGGGCTGTCATAATATCATAATTCACTGGCTGTAATGTAAGCCTGTGTCTGTATCTGCAGATGAAGTAATTCAACTTTTTTTTTTTTTTTCCTCAGCACTCACTGGTCTTCATTGCGAAACACCATCCAGATGATGCTGACACCGATGCAGAGGGCTGACAGCAGCAGCATGCGAATCTGCGGCCGCTTGTGCAGGTACGGCAGGTTGTTCTCCGGGATCCTGTTGTCAGAACATAGACTAGATGTCAGCCACAACAACAGCACTTTCTCTCAAGGAAACACAGTCACTGTAAAGCGTGCAATGCAACAAAAAAAATTATTTTAATTATGGATTAATCTGCAGATTGTTCACCATTAATCATTTGGTCTCCAAGCACAAGAAATGATGTTGAACAAACAACGTTTATGTTTTAACTTCCTGCAGACAAAGGTGTTATGAAACTGTTGGATCCACATCTCTGGAAAACATTTCCAACAAGGTAATGCCCCCCCCCCCCCCCGTTGAAATCAAGTCAAATAATAGCTTATTAATCATTCATGTCAAGATCCATTCACATAATGCTTCCTTTTATTTATTTATTTTTTTTGATGGGAAGCTGGGGTTGCTGGGGGGGGGGGTCTATAAGCATATGACTGTATATGTGTTGACACTGAAATAAAAACGAAATAAAAAAACATATGTATGGAGAGCAAAAGACAAATATGTGTATCATGTTGTTTACAGCATTATGGCAGCTATTAATGTGACCCGAGGTCTTACCTGCACTTGCAGAAAGGAAGTCTCCTGACAAACGGCCACAGGCAGCTGTACAGGCCGACAGAGGAGGCCAAACAGAAGATTCTGATGACCCAAATGGCTAAACAGTGAAGAAAACAGCAGAAGCAGGCAGGAGATGAGCGCATATCATCATGTGAGGCAACACACTTCTTTGTCATCCTTGCTCCTTAAATGCCTGAATAATGGCATTGCTTTCACTGTTTTACACTCTCACCATCAGCAGCTTTCAGTAGCTTTTTAATCTGTTTAAAGGGGAAATGTTATCTCAGCCATTAGGCTCTGTATCAGTGCAGCCATTATTTACACTCAGCAGAGTCTGAATCTGCTGCAGTGTAACACTGGACAGCGAGCAGCTCTGCGAGAGGAAATGATCTCTGAGGAATCTCAGCTTACACTGGAGCTAAATGGAGAGATGTTTATCTCCATTTGTTTAATAAGATTAGTTTAGAAGCGCTGACATTTGTCTTGTCTTTTTCAGGAAAAGCAAACGGTAAAGGAAGCTTTCTGCAGTTCTGACATCGAACTATTATCCACAGGATGTGTGACGTCATCTACTACGAATGAAGTCCAGTATTTTTTTTTCCTCTTCATCATTTTACAACCAACTCTGTCGAAGCAGTTTCCTTTGAAGGTTTTCTGATTCTGATTTATTTCCAGCCGTGCATCTCAGCTGCTGAGACCATTTTGCACAGACTGTGGACTGCTATTAATCCCAAGTGTAAATGAGATGTTAGTTAGGGTGTACTCACACTGAGCCCAAATGCACATGAGTCCTAAAGTCCAGCTTGTTTGACTAGTATGATTTCCCGGGTGCAGTTCAGTTGGACTCGGGCACAGTAAACATGTAGTGTGATCGCCCAAACAAGGAGCTCAGTGACACTTCCTCAGTGACAGCTGCCTCTTTAAAAAGGACAGTGTTCCATCACTTTCCCAATCAAGCCACAAATTGCAACTTATGAACCTCACTGGCCTCTGAAAGAACTTGTTTTTTTTGTAAAACAGAGAGAGAGAGAGAGTGTGGGAGAGGAGAAGATGCTGAGATAAATTTAAGCATCCTCTGGCCTGGATCATTAAGCACGATGTGAGCAAGGGCCAGCGGGAGGTGGGAAGTGCGGACAAATGTGTCTAATCTGAGTACACTATTAAACTGTAATATATTATAGGTAAAAAGAGCACAAATTTGCCAAGTGAAGAGAAGAAATTTGAGAATATTTTTTAAATTAGTTTAAAAATTTGGCAATGATTGCCCACTAAGTCCAGGATTTGTCCATTCAAGCATGTTTCACTCAAGGAAAATGAGGACATCTGAAAGACGCAAGGTAAAAGCTGCAAAAACAATTTTACAGCCAGTGAAGCCTGACTTAAGATGATTCATCACTAGGGGTGATGTTATTTTTTCCCCTCACACACCCTCACACACGCTTAACTCAGAGTGACCATACTCAGGGAGGCTTGACCTAAATCAGCAGCTCTGGAACCGTTTCAGATCAGGATTCAAGTTTGTTAAACCTGCTTCTGAGAGACAGTAAAATTAAGCGCATCCTCGTGATTTAATTTGTTTCTAAACCAGAAAAAGTTCATTTGGCTTCACCTTTCTGTCCATGTTTTCTTGCACAGTGTTTTTCTTTTTTATATACATTTTTAATTTTGAGGGGGTTTCCCCCTTTTTTTCACTTTGAGGTGTTTTTTTTTTTGTACAGTCTGATTTTCATTTTTTGTTTTTGTTTTTTGAGGTTTTGTCACATCTTTTGCACAACTTCAATCCAGAGGAAATCCATACCGAGTGATGCCACAGTGAGTAAGGACAAATTAAAGGCTTTTAGAGGCCAGCCACCCTCAACACAGTAATGAATACTGGGCAGAAAGGACTGAAACCACCATCATTCACTGGTCATATAAGGGTGGTTCTGACTTATTATTATTTTTTTTTATCTTTTAAAGATTTCCTTCAGCACGACTAGTATAGCGACAGTTATATTCTGTGTACAGACTGCGTGTGTCCTCGTCGTACCCAGGCGATCGTAGAAAAAGTAGAGTAGCACCAGCATGTTGCAGCACATGACGACGAACACACAAATCATGATGGGGGTGACGTCTACGGTCTCCTCGTCTTGCTTTTCTGCGCCGTCGTCCCGTTTGTGCTTCATGTACCGTCTGCGGGAGGACAACCAACAGTGAGGAACTCTAAAGACAAACAGTATCTACATACATTTGTTTGCTCTGAGGTTTTGACTTTCACATCTTTAATTGCAGATTGCTGCCTGATGTTTGGTGATTTGCCAAAACATCCAGGATAACCACCTTGCCATCAACAGTCAATATTTACTGTCATTTGGTCAGCTGGCTGGCTTTTACTTCCATCCTGAGTTGAAAACACACACTCATAATCCCAAATGTGTTTTTGCCTGTGGTGCTGTGCGTCAGCGACCCCATCTGACTGTGCCCTCATTCACCTTGGAAAACGCCAAAAGGACAGATTTGGATTGGCTTAAGCCGATGAGTCACCCATACTCAAATAAACAGCGCTGCCCTTTAGTGGAGTTACCGTGGTAAGATGCAGATTGCTTGGTTTGAAAAGAAGCACACATAGTCCCCCCCAAGAGGAAAGTCTTTTGCGATCATGCACTTGCAGTTCTTTGCCAGGAAAACTGACAAATTTTCTCTGGAGAAGCCGCTCCTGATGAATTATCTGATGTAGATTTAGCAGCTGAGACTAAAGGCATGATTTGCACATGCTTAAGGAATCTTTGTGTTAACCAAACCTTGCATCATTTTACTTTTATACCACTTAATGCAGATTAACATCACATTTTAACAAAGAAAGGCTGAATCATCCGGCTGTCACACCACAACACAGCTGGAAATCTAACACTGTGGCTTATTCCACTTTGAATCCATCATTCACTCACTTTTTGCTGTCTCTACTGCCGGCCCAGTAGCCTCCAATGGCCACCGTTCCTACTGCCATCAAGAAGATGATCACCATGTTATAGTCCAACACCGGCTCGTTGGGTGCGTACATGGCAACCAGCTGTCCTTTACCAAAGGTCTGTAAAAGTAAGGAACAGCATTAGATCACGTTACGAGCACAACGTAAAACTTTGTGTGTTTGTCAGATTTCAACCTCCATATTGTTATTCTTGGACTCTACATAATACAGACACTTTAAATTCTAACTTCCAAAGTGAGCGAATAGGAAAAGAAACACATCGGTTTCGACTTCTCACCTTGCTTATGTCCAACATATCAGAGTAGCTGAGCAGTGCTACAGGAATGTCAATCTCCTCATACTGAGTCTTGTTTCCTGCTGGTGGTGTCTGTAGGGGGGAAAAAAATCAACAACACATTTCTGATTTGTAATGGACCAAAATCTGTTTAATTCTGACACAGAATAGCTGTGAACAACTGCCTCACCAATCTGTCCTTGCTGACAATGAGCAGGCCCTTGGCACCATTAATCTGGGCCAGGCGAACCTTTTCATAGAAAGTGCAGTTGCCCCTCATCACCATGGGGATACGGTTCGGGAAGCCACCCTCTGGGACCTCAGAGGCTGAGCACAGGACCGATGTTGTCAAGTCGTAGATCTGGAGACGTGACTGTGAAACAAAAAGTTTGGGAAAACTCTGTCAGAGGTATGTAAATACAGCAATTTGAGATGATGGCTGTTTTAATTATGTTTTAGTCATAACATACTGTTTATTATTCTTCAAAGGAATAAAAAAAAAAACAACCTCACCTCGTTTAGTGTAAAAGAGGCTTCCCTGTCATAAAGATCACTGTGTTTCTACAAGACTATTTGTACAGTTTTGTTTCTCATTATACACCTATATCCAAAAATAAACCCCTGATGCAAGCAGGACTGAAAAAACTGTAATTCCTGTATTTATTTCCTGCTGAGTGTATTACTACAACCTACCATATTCTGATATCACTCATAAAGATCTCCAGTGTTTGCACTTGGTTCAGAAAGTAACTGCTCAAGTCCTAGCAGGCAATGAAAGTGGAGATCACATTTCAGCTTCCCCTATGTGTCTCTAAGAAAAGATGTTATTGTATGCTGTGGTTTAGCCTCACTGCACTGTGTGGCCTTGAAGCAATTTGAATGATTATAATGTTTGGTTATATGTCTCTGTTAGTGACTTACTGCCTTATTGAGGTCCTGAGGTAAACGTGCCCACTGAGAGTTGAAGAATATGCAGTAATCTTTGCCTTTGCTCTTGCCCTTGTCACTGAAATGGGCCATGCCGTACTCTCCCACCACCTGTCAACGTGAAAAAAAAAAGTCTGGATCATTTCACATGTCCAAGAAATATTTTGACCTTGAATTCCAGAAGCACTAGAAAGAACTGTTGATGTTTCACCGTTAAACTGAAGAAGGCTCATTAACAAGGCAACAGTAAAAAGGCATTTTTTTCACATTAACATAAGCTCCACTATCATACAAGTTGCCTCACTCACATTATGAGACACTACACAAAACCCAACAAACATTCTTGCTTCCTTTGGTTCTGATCCAACACTTTACTGGAGACAAAATTTACAAGTACCTCTTGCTTGGCACCATATTACCATTAACTCCTCCCCCAGCCATAAAAAAGTAGCTCTCACAATTCTTTTTTCCTTTAGGTGATTTTACTCAGTTTTACTTCCTTAACTTATCTTCCTCACTTACAATTGAGGCATTTGATGTGCACTGATATAGTAAATGAATTATTTATTTGGGCAGCTGCAGTACTGGTTTAGCTCTTCTATAGACGCCCTTCAGTATTCAACCCAAAATGTGTCCCCTTTGGATCCTTTATTAAATTGTGATGGAGTACCTGCAAGCGCCTTAAACACCTCATCTCAAAATATTAGGATATTACCTGAATATGTAGATATAACCATCAATATATAGACCACATTTTCTCCCAAACTCGCCTGATTGTGCTGGAGTAACTTTACGGACTATAGCTGGTCTCATAGCTACATTCCCTATATTGGAGTTGGTTATTAGATGTGCTCTGGTACATGTACGTAGTTCTTATCACCTATCCTGTGGTACAGCACTGTGCAAAAGTCTTGAGGCACTCCTCATTTCTTTATACTTTGCTTGGAAAATGTGAAACAGGTCCAGTGATTTATTGAAACATGTGGAAACAAAAATACATTATATTCAAAGCTCTTCTTTGGATGCCAAGATGATCCCACACTGCTTCAATAATGTTGCGGTCTGGGGCTCTAGGGAAGCCAGTCCATGACTGATTCATAGGTTGGTGTAAAGTGGCTGTACAAAACATTCCTCTGAAAATGATCAGGTTTAAGGACTGGACTGAAAATGAATGAAAAAGCAGTCAATGACCAAAGAAAAACGTTGAAAGGCCTTCAGAAAGCCTGGAGAATTATTGCTCAACTCTAGCTCCTTGTAAGCAAAATATAAAGAAATGAAGGGTGGCTCAAGACTTTGGCATACTGTACATTTGTTTTTATTTCCCCCTTTAGCATACTGTTCAGATTTATACCAGATAAAGGTGATATACAACTGTTTTATCTTGCTTTTTTGTATTAAAAAAACATCTCAGTTTATGTATGCATGTAATGTATAAGTTTACCTCATTCTTGACATTTTTAATGAAGGTACTTAACTGTCAATATACAAAAAATGTCTGTGTCAGGGAGCATAAATTCCTCTTTTAGCCATTCAAATTATTTAAGGTTGCCACCTTTATGGGACTGGTATAAGTAATCTAGCCCAAATTGTCACTATTTGAATCCAGCATCTGTTTGAGAGGGTGTAAAAATCCTCAACTATGACTGAACTATTCACAACCCTTTTAAGTGGACTTTAGTATACCCTTCTTGATATAAATGGGGTGCGCACAATATTATCAACCCTTGCGCTAAGCGGCACTACAAAGCCTCGAACGTATAAAAAAGCGCAATCACAGCTCCTATAATCAGGGTTTCTGCAGTGTATTCCGAGTGATATTTGCGGCTTTAAACGCCTCTGTAATACCGCTGCTTTCTGTCTTTCAGCCTAATATAAAAGTATGACAACCCTTAGCGATATGAACACTTTCCCCCACTAAACACAAAGCAGAAAACCGGCTCAAATCAGTTACAGTTTGACTCAGTTAGTTGGTTTTACTGTGTCGGGCAGTGAAATTTCTCTCTAAAGTCTGATTTCAGACGTGTTGCCATATTTTTACACCACTAGTTGTTAACATCCGACTCACTGTCGGCTAATCACTGCTAAGATAAACCCAGCGTTGGTTTCAGTGATGAGGTGAATCAGCACTAATCCTCCTTCATTAATGCTGCATCAAAAGGTGAGTGTTGTGTGGGTTTCCAGGGCCCACGGTGATCTCCGCAAGCTAACAGACATAGCATTCATGCTAATACTCCCGGAGAGCGGCAAGGGAAAAAAAACAATCTGTGTTTGTTAACCGTGGGCTGCTGTGCGACGAACAGGTGCCGAGGAGCATATTTCGATCAAACAGACGCGGTCTCTCTCACCTTCTGGATGAGAAAGACGGCCCAGATCAGTGTTTCAGGGACCCTCATGGTGCCTAGCTTGTTGTTGTTTCCCCCATCAACCAACCAACCACTCCTGCTCAAGCCCCCTGCGCGAGAGCACCCACCATTCTCTCTAACAGGCCGCGCCCATTTTGTTCGGCTAGGCTTTTGATTGGCTGATGTTGTCACGTGCGATTCAGCCCTTTGCTTGGTGATTGGTTAAGAGACTGTCAAAAAACCGGTAAAAATAGAAGCCGTCGTTGAAAACCCAAACACCTTACCACGTAGCTTTACAGCTAAATATACCTTTTAAAACAATTTATAACCTGTAACAAGAGTTACAGAGTCGGGTTTTTTTATTTTCAGCGCCCAAAATGCACATATATAATCAGGTTTAACCAGACATTTCTGAAAACAAACCATGAACTTTGTATGTTGGCGACCAATTCTTAATAGTTCAAGGTAGAATATTTGCCACGTCATTGTGAGCGGGGGACAAGTAGTTCGAAGGTCCCTGGTGGTCTAGTGGTTAGGATTCGGCGCTCTCACCGCCGCGGCCCGGGTTCGATTCCCGGTCAGGGAACGTTATTTTCAAACGGCCTCCCATTATTGCAACTCTGAGTACATGCAGAGTCAGTCCATAAAATCTCAGGCTTTGACGTGGAGTTTAGCTAAACAACATGCAATAGTAACTCTCTGGAGAACTTACATAACAATGAACCAACTATGTATACACCCCAGGCGCAGACATCCAGTGAACCTCAAAGAAGTATAACAGTAGAATGAGTACTTGACCATGGGGTCTCCAGCTGTCCGTGTCTGCATACAGATATACAGTTGAAAACCTAATGGCTGAGTACATTCTATGGAAGCTTGTTTCCGCCACTAAAAAAAAAAAAAAAAAAGCTGCCATATTTTTCAGCGCTTCTCCCATTCCTGGTAAACTCCACTGTCGCTCCCTTCCCTATTCTGCCTCAGGTGTCAACCAATCAGCATTCGACTGAGTACGGGTCATCCCTGGCCAACGATATACACTTGGAATTTTGGAAGACTGCATGGGAACTGAATTCACGTAGAAGACTTTAAAATATCTCCTGGAAATGTGTTTTATTGGAAAGCTTGAACCCAGCTATTCACATACACTCTGTTCCTTGTATGGATAGCCTCAGAGCTAACTGATAATTATGCATCGTTTTGTTCTTTTTAACCAGTAACTTTACATCCAGGCAATCAAGCTGTATCAGTTTGGACCAGGGGCGCAGCTGTATACTTTCTGAGGTGTATGCGGACACATTTTTAGGCGCCCCCCCCCCCCCATACCCCGCACGCACACACAAAACACACCCTCTCAAGGTTTACTGTGTTCATGTGTGCAGATCTCACTTATTCATGGACTTATAAAA
>JAVDPK010001919.1:7553-47892 GCA_034780415.1 Cichlasoma orientale
ACAAATAAACCAAAGATACAAGTTTAAACAGAAGCAAGAGAACACAAAACACTGGGCCACCGGCCCAGGACATGACAGTTTGTGGTGTCGATGCCATGTCAAGCATTATAATGCTGTTATCTGCAAAACAATATGGCTTGTTGCCATCTAACTTTGTGCTTCAGTTTTTTTCCAGAGTCTTAGTTAGCACTAAAAAGCAGGTGTCACTGTCTGTGCAGCTCGCTACATCTACAGTGGACCAAAATGCTGATGCTGAGGCTTTAAACTACAAAGTCCAAAAACAATGGGTGACTTCAAGGTGGCTACATCCATCTTTTATATACAGTCTGTGGCTGTAGTTAGCACCGTTGCAGACCAAACAACATTTCCAGCAGTGAGAATGAGGCTGACTTTAACTGTTGCTACTTTGAGCTACATATGACAAAAGGACATCTTTGTACAGTGTCTCAAACAAACATGTGGATCACTTCTTCCTCAGCTGCTAAGATTCAACAAAAAAATATATTTTTTTTCTTGAATTTTGTATCATTGCAGGTCTGAAAGACCTTCTTACAGTGAACTGCATTAACAAACTCTTTTTTTTATTGAACAAATTATCGTTTGATTATTTTGAAACTGTGCATGACTCTAAATTTAAATTAGCAATTAAAAACAAACAGTACTCCCTGATGTACCGACTTAAGGCACTCGTAACATAAAAGTAACTTGCACATATTATTCTGCACAATCAGTTCTATAGGTGTATGACACATTTCTAATGACTTTATCTTTTCTACACTGTTATTACCACCATCACTTAAATCTCATAAACTCCTGCTTTTATAATGTCGCTTCATTATTGTTCTCATTAGGTATTATGTTGTATGTATCATTGCTGCTGATGCATAAATCTTTAATTAGCATTTTCTTGTTGAAGCTGCTTTAAGAGGAGATTTTATAAGTATATGTTTTGAAACATGTAGAAAGTTGTGACATAAATGTAACGCAGAATATTTCTCTCTAAATTGTTGGATATAAACTGGCATTACATGAAAATCCTAGTGCAGGTTCACAAAGACTCGTGAAAAATGTAAGAAACTTATAACTTGTTTGACTTTCATTCCTAGCGGTCTCCTGGTTACCCTTCTTTGCATCAAACTACAAAACGCTGCCGCATAACAGCCGACTTTTATGTCCACGCAGCCTCGCACCCTCACACATGGAGGACTTAATCTGACTTGGCAGTCATATGGTTGCAGTTACCTTGCTTAAGCTGTTTTGCATTAAGCATAATGAGGACCATCAAACTCCGGTAAATGCGAGACACCCCTCACCGGCCCTCTGCTGAGGACTTTTTAAATGTGACACGGTAACAATTACATGTAAATCAGGCCAGCGGGTGCTGGATGAGAGCAGATGAAAGTTTAATGGACGCTGGGGAGGAGTTTGGTCATTTTAGCAGCATTTGAGCCTGAAAGAAAAAAAAGACTTTAAATCAGAGAAATTTGTTTGCAGTTTGGCGTCTTCCATACAAGCTACAGGCCGCCGTGGCAAACTGCTAGCGACCAAATCAGTCACATGGAGGTTGCAGCACCATATATCTATTTGCGACCAAGTTAACCTGCAACAAGCAGCATCCCACAACATTTTGCCCTAGTGACCGTGGTTACCAAGGAATCACTGGCTGGTCTCTAGGCCTGCATGACCGGCAACAACCTCGAGCAGCCCCTTGCTACTCTTTTTTTCCCTGTCACCAGGGGTTATTAGGTGGTTGCCAAGAGGTCTCTGCACCTGTGTGAATGGGGCCTAACTGCTGTTCAGATCTCCTGCTTAAAAGCTGGAGGGAAGAAGCTAAAACTGCTTGTGTAAAACAGAGGATAAGCAGGTGTGAGAGGCCAAGAATATAAATATTGAAATGTTTATAAGAGGTCCCTTTTAATAACATAATGTTCCTATGAAACTACTATTTTACCCCATGCAGTATGTAAGTGCCTTAATGCAACCATAAAATTCTTTAATCATGCTTCAGCTGCTGAGCTGAAGGTTTTACCATGTGTGGCTGTAACAAGCAGTCAACACTAGCAAGTAGTGCCAACGCTGTTAATAATAATAAATATGCACTGTAATTCAGTAGTCAATTAATGTGTGGAGGTGTGCTCATATTCAGATCTTCTGAAGAGTGCAATTATCTAAGGTAGAATTAAGGCTATTTAAAGATGGCAAATAATAAGAGAAATGTCTGCAAAACGAAGTCATTCTCATTTTATTTGACCAGGTGGCAGTTATTTAACCTGAAACGAGATGTGGACTGCAACTGCCGTCAGAGGCTGAATAAGTGCTTTAGTGCTTTATGGATGCTGGGCTGAGTGGATGGGAGCGTTTGCACGGTTTCACAGCGAGTGAGACCACACTTACTTTCAATATTTCATGAAAGTGCGGCGCCAGCGCAGCGTTGTTTGAACTGAGAGAATCACTGAACAAAGTATTTAATTCGTGCATTGACTTTTCCACTACAGCTGAAACATCACGGAGCTATTTTTCTTTGGGATGTGGTTATTCAGCTCAGCAGCATTAGGTTTAGTCTGCGTTACTGCGCTGCCTGACGCAGAGCCTCGGGTTCTGTCCGCATTCGTTTCACCGAAACAGTGATGTCAGCGCTCCAGATATTGGTAGATATCATGGGTTAATGGAGTGCAGTGAAAGTGTCACAAAGAACTCCAAAAAGCTCAAAGAAACGTCACCCAGCACCAAACTTGGAGTCAGCGTGTTGCTAAATTTAGGCTGGTGAAAGCTTCGTGTGAGTGATTCCCCGTGGCTGCTTCGTGCTTCACACGCTGCCACTAAACGTTGCTTTTTTTGGTTGCTTTTCCAACTTCTTGCAACAGCTGTGAGGGCGATAATTCCAGCGTTTCACAGGCACTGCGAGAAAATTAATTTCTCCACACCCTATAAAAGGAATAAAAAATCACCTCTCTGTTTCAGTTACTTATCTTAAGGCGGTACTGTGCCAGCTGGAGTCTAACGAGCATCATCACACAGTAATTTTGGAAGTTTACGCTGACCCTTCATGACCCAACTTTTTGTGCATAGATCAGTTTCTTTCCTGCATCAGTCTGTAGAAGCAAAGCCATCCTGTCATTCAGTGGGTCTCATTCAGAAAGACCCACAGCAATATCTGCAAAAACATAACACAGACTTGTTGCTCTTTATTGTCATCTTTGACTCCAGTGAAGCGTAACCTGCCTTTGCACAGAGTCTGTGTGGGTGTTTCCTTCACGGTGCTGCAGTGACTGATAGCTGCTTGTACACAGACTAAGAAAGAGGGAGGGAGATCTCTCAGCTGAAGCGGGAATAAGGAAAAAGTGCCTTGGACAAAGGAAATTAGGCAGTCATTATGTACGTTACAGGCCGACCCAGCCCACTGTGGTTTTGCTGTGTGGGCATGTTGCGTTGCTCTCTCCGCAGTCTTTAGCTAACACCCATCTTCCTGTATAACCAGGAAATTTCTTAGTAATGAACCCTGGGAGTACTTAAGCTGTGCGCTTGTACTTGCTTTCTTCTGTGTGTGAAGGAGTGTGTGTTTTAATTTCCTGTCATTTGCCGGTTTTATTTCTGTTTTGTTTGTTTGTTTGTTTTGTTCTTGTTGAAAACAGGCGCTTGGCGGTCTCTCCGAGTTAAATTATCAATAAAACCCTTTTGTTTGATCTCTGTCTCCTTTTCCCCTTGTATACTTTTAATGTTCCTTCCCCACATTGGAGACTGGGCTTTCTGGAAAACATAACAATTGAAGGCTCATCCAGAACTCAGATCCAGGACCGCTTACACATGTACACATGTACACATGACCTCTTAGATCATTCTCTTGTAAGCTGAGCAGTTCACAAAGACTACTGGAGACATGCAGAGCCATAAACTTAAAATTATTGTGACTGCATGCATTGAAACTTGTGCGGTGTTGAAAGCGATGTGTAAATCTTATCAGGGCCAACCTACAAAGATTGCTGTCGTGACCTTTACAGAAGATTGACCAGGATGCTCGGCCAGACGTAAAACAGACACGTTCCGATTACTGGGAAGGAGTGAACGCTTGAAAGCAGCTTTAGCCACAAACAGACAAAAGATGTGACATTTGCTGACGCAAGTGGCTGACTTCTAAATTTTTAAGCAATGCTTTTTGTTTTTAGATCTGTGGGAACAGCACGTGTAACACGATAATCCGATCTCAAGTATCCCCTCGCTATCTTTTCAGATATTACATTTCATAGTGGAAATCATCACTGAATCATGTGGCTGAAAGCGCCATAAAAAAGCTGGTAGGAGAAAGTCTGAGCTCAAATTATTTTTCACGCTTCAGTTCTCTTCCTTTTTCCTCTTGACTGTCTTTTGCATGTGCTCCTGCTGCTTACGTAAAATCATGATTTTCACATGAATTGGCGCCGAGCAGGACGAATCTGTTATTGTTTGTTCGCGTGCATCTTCAAAGCCACAGATTTGCACTCCTCGTTCGATGTGAAAGCACAGTCAGGGCTCTGCGTCCTCTCTGAGCACTGAACGCTCACAGCCTTTAGCCGACGTCACCGCGATCGGTGATGAAACGCACCGATGCGTTGATGAACTGGGGGTATCATAAAGCCAGTTTATCAGGCTTGTTTCCGCGCTGAGCTGCAACTCATCACATTAATTTATTATGAACTTTACATCCAAAAGCAGACCTTTTTCACTTGAAAGAATCTGCAAAGTATTCCAGTCGATATTTATGCTTTTAGGCTGTGATTAAAAGAAATGGACAAGTTTGATGCCTAAGAGGGCTGCATCAGGCTAAGCTAACAGGACTGCACCATGCTGGCAGTTGTTTATTTCTGCTACAGCATTTTACTTCACACATTCCTTAATTTTCTGGCTCTTATCCAGGTCCAGGTTGCAGGGGTCATGCCCTAACCACCTCACCTAGGATGCCTCCTCAACAGGTTAAGGAGCATCAGCTCTACTTTGAGCCCTTCCTGAATGACCAAGCTCCTCACCTAGACCCCCTTAAGAGGAACCTCACTTCTGCTGTTTGTATGAGCAGCTTTTCTTTCAGTCACTTCCCACCGCTTGTGGCCATAAATGAGGGTAGGAATGTAGATCAACCAGTAAATCTACCTGCCTTCATGATTACTTCCCTCTTTACCACAGACCGGTACAACATCCCCATCACTGCAATTCATCTACCAATCTCTGGCTCCACTCTCCCCCCACAGGATACTTGAACTTCTCCACTCGGGACACCAACTGATTCCCAACCACGAGTGGGCCACGCCACAGTTTCAAGAACCACAGTCTCAGACTTTTCATCCCAGACATTTCACACTTGGCTGCAAACCACCACTATGCATGTGGAGGTTGTCACTCAAGCCAACAGGGTCTGCAAAAAGCAGAGACGGTGATGCTGAGACCACAAACCTGGCACACTCCATCCTTTGGATGCACCTAGAATCAGTGACTGAGGGCAGCAGCGACAGTGTCTCCTGGAACAAGTCTAACTCACGTATGCTGCTGTGTGCCTGCGAATCTCATAGCTGTGTCTTAACATGTCAGATTTCTTCATTGTGAATTTTTGTGGGCAGTGGTTGATGACTCGGTTCCCATAAGTCACATAAATAAAACTACACACATACTTGATTTGCTGCAGGCTGCTTTACTGAACCAGATAATCCCATTCAGCGTGAGGCTCATTGAAACCACCGTTATGAAACCTCTCAGTGCTGAAAATCACGATATCATAAGGCTGGTAACGTGTCTTTTTATTTATGAAATATTTTCTATGTGGAGTTACAGTCACTGCTGTATAGTGCTTTGCCTCATCTGGCCATTCTCTCAAGTAAAGGCTGCAGACTTGATGGAAAGTGTGCAAAAATTCAACCACAGACCCTTCAAGCGCTTACTGGCTCCACAGTGGGACGGCACCATCCCGTCACACGTGCATTTGTCAAAGTCTGTGAGCATGTAAAGGGGAACACTGGAAACGGACCTCTGAGTGAAACTCTCAGCCATTGACCCCACTCACACACTCTGCTGCAGCAACGCCTCATAAAAAGATAACAATACAATAGATTCAAAAGTCAAACAAAGACTTTGGATAAAATGTTGTGTAATAATGAACAGCTGTCAAATGGGGCTTTCATTTCCACAGTATAATAATTAAAATCCAAGGTGCAAATGGATTTTCTCCCACAGCATTACTTTAAAGAATGTGTTCACAGGAATATCTGGATACAGCAGCTGGTGAAAGCTCTATTTTGGTTTCTAGTATTACCGTCCTCTCCTGTCTAGGAAATCATCACGTTTGATGATGAAGAAACGCACAACAGCCAAAGCCTGTTATTTAAGGTATTTAAGTGTCTTTATGGAGAAAAACAACCCTCCTCCTGCATCTGTCCCATCTCCATCCTAAGCTCCGCTCAACAGACTTGCACGGGCAAGTAAGTGTAAGCTTATTGAATTTAATTTTTATTTATGCAGTGCCAGTTCACAACAGCAGAAGTCAGGTAAAGACCCAACGTGCACATAGGTGTCAGCTGACTGCTGGCAGCCATTAACATCCTGAAGTGGAGGCTGCAGGACAGCGGGGACCAAAATCTGGCATTGTGAGATGATCAAAGACATCCGCTCCATACAGGACATCCACCTCTATCTATTTATTTGAATTATAGTCACAGTTGAGGAAATCTTCTGCAAAAAAAATCTTTTTTTGTGAAGTTCAATAACTGTATGATGTTTGTTAAATTGATAAATAATCGCGTTAAAGCTCCTGGTTCAAAGTGGGCCCCTAGTGGGTGACCAGGCAGGATTGGTCCACATGATAAAGGCAATAACGCTGTGTTTGACCTTTTTTTTTTTTTTAATTAAAACCCTGGTGAGTTTCCATTTCGGGGGGGGGGGGGTCTGAATATTCATGATCAGTGCCATAAATAAGAAACTCTATCTTCAGTTACAATATCCTGAAAGGTTGTGGATGTTTTTGTCCAGAGGAGCCAAAGCCAGTCTCTGCAGCTTTGAACCCAGCTATTCATCAATGGCCACATTTCTGTGCAACTTTGCACTCATGAAAGTGTTGATTAGCCTAAACAAACATAACATGAGCTATTCTATGTCATTCTGTGTTATTCTATGTCTGCGTATGCAGGAGTTGGGACTTCAGCTGTGTGCACTCTAATAGAGCAGAGGAGGAAAATATAAGGGAAGAGCACTTCCTGCACACATGGGGCTCATAATTTGTGGCGACGCTCCTGAACGTACCCAGTAAAATCTGATAAAGACATTTTATATGCTACTTTACAATATACTAAAAGCCCCCCCCCCCCCACCCACCCCAAGGAGACCAAAAATATGTTGCCTACTGCAGCTTTAATCCCTGCTTTCCTGTCAATATACAGGACTTCTCACCAAGTTTGCACTCATGCAAGTTGTCTACTAGACTAAACAAACACATCATGAGCTATCTATGTGTCCATATGCTGCAGTTAGAGCTTAAATACCCCTGAGCTGTATGCATTGTAATGAAGTGTGTATGTGTGTGGGGGGGGGGGGGTATTTCATGCACACATGGGGCTCATAATTTGCGGCTACGCTCCTGAACAGGCTGATAAAGACATTTTATATGCTGACTAACTTGCAACGCGACTAACGCCTTTGATTCCTTGTATTTTATTTTTTAACTTACTCATTAGGCCTTTATTGCCGTGGCCTCGCGCACTTCTCTCACCAATGCGGCCCACGTGCACGAGCGGTACGCGCAGGGCCGGGAGCGCGCGTGGAGGCGGTCCGGGGCTGCCTCAGTTTTCTGTAATCGCTTTTCTGCTGCTGCTACCTCCAGTTAAATAGCAAGGACACGGGAGCGAGCAGACGGCCGTGAGAGGATATACTTTTTTCGGTACCTTGGGATTACGACGCGGAATTGCAGCATCGACGGCCAGCTGTCAGGTAAGGTCGACACACGCGTTCAGCCGCCGCTCGTAGATCCGCGAAAAGTAAGTAAATGTCCCGTGAAAAGTGTCGTTTTCCAGTGAAGAAGAAGAAGAAGAAGAAGGGAGGAGGAGGAGGAAAAGAAGGGGGGAGGTGGTGGATGTGTGGGACGAGCCTCCCTTTGTGCCGAGGCAGGGTCACTGCTCTTCACCGCACAATGTGGACACTCCAGAAACGGCGAGGATCCACACATTCCCCCCTCCCGCCCCCTGCGTGCTCCGCTGGCCCTGCCGCCGCTCACCGTCCTCCATCAGCCCCGCCGTCGGTTGTTTCGGACGAGTCCGGCATTAGCGCCTTCTTCTATGCGTATTTTAATTGAGTTTAAAACACCGAGGCCTGTTCGGCTTCTGTTATTTCTTTTTAAATACCCCTCAGCGGTAACATAATGCACCCTACTTTCCCACTCCTCCTCCCCCCGGCCTTTTAACGTTAGCTAGCTCCCAATTATGTTTATGGTCGCTTTTGTTTTAGCCGACCCCTTTTGTGTGTTTCACCCCTACAAATGTTGACCTCCTTGCTTTGACAAAGCAATGAAGTGACGTCCTAATGCCACACACGCCTTTTAACTTGTGTCTGTTGTTATTTTTGAGGGGATATAATGACCCTGGCATCTCAAAACCGGGTACATTTCAGCCGCTGGTGTCCTTATCGTCACCGTGAAACACCCCCCTCCTCGCCCCCGGGGAAAAATGACCTATCCCCTACTTCACTTGATCGTTTTGATTAACTTCGTGCCTATCAGAGAGCTTAAATCGATCTGTTGTGGGTTTTAAAATACAAGTTCACGTATTTATTTAAGTCCAGGGGCGTTTCCAGGATTTAAAAAAGAAAATGAGGTGGTATATTTGGAAGGGGGGTGTCAGGATCAGAAATAAATACAGTGTGGAAAATTGTTGTGGAAAACAATGGGTATAAATTTCAGGCTCATGTTGTGACGTGAAAAGTGGCACTAAACAAGAGCCTGAGAATTTTTTTTATGTTGACTGTTCTGTAAAGTGGCGATGCGAGTGAAGGGGCCTTCACACAGGAGCGACCAGCAGCAACCGGAGACCACTGAAAGTCAGTGGCATTCAGTAACTTCAAGAGGACCGATCTCAACTGTGAGGCCTGAGACTGAAGCAAATACTTAATGGCTTGATTGACATATGAAGGTGGTAAATACATTAGAGGGTTGCCTAGGCAACCGGAGACTGCAATGACCAATTGTCAGCTGCAAAGCATTTTGCCACGAGCAAATCGCTGCATTGGTCCTTCGCCTGTTGCTTTGTCACTGATGGTTGGTTGCTAGTTGACAGTCCCGCCTGTGGTTGCCGAGGTATTTACCATCCCCTCATATGTCAATCATCTCTACGTGAAAATGTTTAAGTCAGGACCCGCCCATATAAGTCATCGTATGCGGTCTCTGGTTGCAGTGTTGCTGCTAGTTGCTTCCTCTTTTGGTGCCCCTTAATGATGCGTTCACTCCAAGCTCAGTTTCCGCGCTGCACGATTACATCACAAAGTCGGCAACTCGAATAGAGGTGAATCTGTGTATGCCTAAGCTGAAAAATTTCAAGTTAGGTGATAAATTCACTTCGCATTGCGTTGTGAAAACCCATCAGCTGGTATTCTCCTGGCAACACAAAAAAAATCCGTTCATTGATCCATTTGAAAGCAGCTAGAGCTGAGTGTTTCAACTATGGATGTCACTATTGTCATTAGTTGGCATCAGATGTACTAGTCGATTAATCCAATCAAGATTTTAACTGATGCCCAATGTAAGTAAATCATCATCCAAATGGATGACCTCGGTACCGGACGATTGCTTGCTAGTGCTGGCTGCTCACGGGCTGGCGCAGCGCCAGGCGATCAACCGCTAGCTAAAACCCTGGCCATCTGCCAGCAGATGGCGCTGCAGCTCCAACATTATTGTAGTAAAACGCAATAACTCTGTTAGTTTAGCCGGAAATTTTTGCTACACCTATTATTGTTAGTTATTTTGAAGGTGGAAGATTTAGATTGCAGGTAAAAGAGGTGGAAATGAGCTTCCTCCAAAGAGTGGCTGGAGTCTCCTTTAGAGACCGGGTGATGAGTTGAGTCATTCGGGCGGTGCTTAGCGTTGAGCCACTGGAGCTATTACGTAAAAGTACGACGAGTACCTGTATTTAAAGTAAAAGTACTCATTTTTAGTTATCAGGACCTTCACCTTAAGAAAAATATCCAGAATTTAATTTACTCAAAAATAAATGGTACTCCCTCAAAAAGGTTTTAGTCTAATCAGGGTTTTATTTCCTCAAGAAAACCATGGATTTTTGTTTCTGAAATGGATATTACATAAAAATACAAAGGCTTTGTAGACCAGTCATGATCATGTGCGTAGTCCCTCCCTCATAGGCCCATTGCAGGAAAAACCCTGCTTACATACTGCTAATGTAGCGCAACGTATAAGTAGATTTATATGATTAAAATCTGCAAAATAATATTTAACTAAATACTAAGTATAGTATTT
Organism: Cichlasoma orientale; assembly: GCA_034780415.1. Lineage (NCBI taxonomy): Eukaryota > Metazoa > Chordata > Actinopteri > Cichliformes > Cichlidae > Cichlasoma > Cichlasoma orientale. Next base: position 18,025 of record JAVDPK010001919.1, read on the forward strand.
ATTGTCTGTAAAGAAACAACAAAAGCATGGTAGTGTATTTATATTTAAAAATTTTTATCCACAACAGCTTTTTTTTTTTTTTCCTCCCAAACTACCACATTATGCAGTATAGAAGAGGAGGAAGCCTGACACAGAGCAGTGAAAGGACCTCTAGTTTGTTTTAGAAATCTAGGCCAGTGGAGTCTACCTAATGACTGCTCTGCTGTGTGTAACCCCTAGTAGATCACTGGGTGAATGTCTCATTATATTCTTAACAGGGGCCTTATACATGTGTAATCTGCTGCACTATAGACTTTGACAAATGTCTTTTCATCAACTTACAGTCTGCACAGTTTTAACCCTCACCCACACCCAGCTTTTGATTGATTAAATTAAAGAAATCTGTGGCTTCCTGCACGTCTACCCAACTGTCTGACATTGTGGAAACTTGCTGCCTATGAATATTTATTTGTTCCTTTAGGGCCCACGATGTCCAGCGAAGTGCAGAGACCAGACGACAGCCCCAGCACAAGTGGGGGAAGCTCGGATATTGAGCAGCGGGAATCGGTACCACCTGAACAGGAGCGAGAGCAAGCACAGCCCAAAAAGAAGGAGACCAAGATCTCGAGTAAAACCGCTGCTAAACTTTCAACTAGTGCCAAGAGGTAAGAAAAGAGAGCCCGAATCTGGCTTTGAGAGAGGAGCGTTTACACAGGAGTTGTTTGTTAAACTGAAGGCCTCTCCCCCTTCTTGTGCCCTGGGGGTGTGAAGTAATATAAAAAGACTACAGTCCCACAGGCATTGTCATTTCAAACATCCACGCTATTCAGTGTGACACTAAACCCACAGAAAGGAGGTAACTCACACAGCTCTGCACTGAGGTGTCACCGCTGTCATTTATAAAGGGAGAGATTCCCGTTTCAGCCTGTTTGTTCGGCTGGATGCGCCTCGTGCTCTGCAGTCTCCTACACCACCACCAACACTTACCTCCAACCAGTCTTCACACTTATTCCCAAAAAAGACAGCCAATGAGAGAATTATGCAACCATTTGGCTTAGGCCACTGAGCCTTTTTATGACAGACTGACATTATGAACATCTTTTTTTTGTTTGTTTGTTTTCCTGTGAGAGCTGAAACACGCACAGACTTCAGTGTTGTGTTTATGCAGCAGTGCCTGAATCCTAATTTTATGCTTATCTGCAGCAAATGATCAAAGCTGTCTCTTTCATTCTTGTGCTTGATGTTAATTTTTGTGTTTAATAAACAGACAATAGGAATACTTAATCCGGTTATATTTAAGCTGGAGACATAAGCACAGGAGCTTGCAATATGCACCATTACAAACTCTGTTAATAATTATTTTTCTACCCGCAAAAGCATGACTGATTTGCATATTGTTAAGGCAATTGTCAACAATTGTCCAAAACCACAATTTCAGTTCATGCCTGTGTTTTTCTTTAGTGGGGTGGATAATAGTGATGTCCCTGGAAACTAATTTACTTGTTTTAAGCAGGAGGGGGGAAAAAATCACAATAACTAGTCTAAAAGTAAGAAAACATTTGGCAATCAGTCAAAGCTGAGCACGAGCTAATGGACAAAATTACATACACTCGATACAAATATTCCATTTGTGTTACGAGCCATTTAAAACTGTTCATCGTATACTTCAGAAACCCAATCCCATTTTTAATATCACAGAAATGTGTGGCACAAATTAGCTCACCGAGTGCGGCTTACATCAGCAGGCTGGCATCCACACGGATGTGCTGACACATGGCGATAACCAGCAGTATCATCACCATCAGGGCAGCTGCAGAGGAGGTTAATGTGCACCTACTATGGTAGCGCTTTCCACCCTGCACAACGCATGTGTGGCCCAAATAGAAAAAACTCAATAGCTTGTGGGTGAAAGAGGACCACACAGATGGGGAGGTTATTTCTGACTCCCAGCGTGCAAAGACATTTACATGTTGATATAGAAAGATGAGTGATTTAGTGCTCTGTAGTTAGCTAATTAGTTAAGTGGGTGGAAATCAGGTGAAACTCCTGAAACAGTATCACATCTTACCCCAGACTTACAGTTCTGCTAACTCCTTCAGTCTGTTTTTAGATGTTTAAAATATCTTACCTGCCTCTCCTCCTCCTTCATCATGCCAAACTCAACGCGCAGCAGAGTCTTCACTGACAGAAATGGAAGCATCTCTCCAAGTGCAATCACATTACACTGCAACTTAAAAATCAATCAAAGTGTCATAAATATCCTCCTGTTTTCTCTCACGATGATAGATCAGTGGAACCACTCTATACATACACACACACACACACACACACGCGCACAGGAGCATGAGCTTGTCATGTCTGTGTTGCAAGTGTTGGCTTGTTGTGTTGATGGCGAGGCAGGTTCAACTTATTATGAATCAAATCACAATATTAAAGAATCAATACTCGTCTGACTGGCGAGCTGCTGCCAATCATTTGATCCTCGGTATCGTCCGTCTGCACAACCCTTTTACACATCGCTCCAGTCCACGGGTTATATGTCAGTTTGCTCTGACAGAGCAAACAGTCAGCCGCCCATCGTCTACATCAAAATACCGCGGAACTTTCCACCTTGCTTGTTTACATCTTCCCATCACAGAGAGGGGAGTGCTGCGGCCCCGGCTGGTGCCGGGTGGCGTTGTAAAATCACACTTGATTATGATTGGATTGCTTTAACTAGACTCCATATAGTGCCGTGGTGTGATGGTATGCTGAATTTTTGTTGTTGTTGTTGTTGTTAGTTATTAACCATTTCATAGACAAAAGTGTTTGAGTAAATGGCACCGAAATCACAAGAAAAACCAGTTCAAAATGATTTTCTCTCTGGGGAAAGGCCAGCACCTCTGAGGCTGCTGACAACTTCTTTTTTTCATTTTTGCGTGCAGGAAGAGCAGTGATGTGGTTAGAGATTTGGGTGAAATGCAACATGCACCTGTTTGAAAGCTTGTATCACTGAATAAATCTCCACTCCTTCAAATGAATTTTAACGTGAATATTTCTTTTGCAGGATTCAGAAAGAGCTTGCGGAAATAACACTAGACCCACCGCCAAACTGCAGGTAAGGCGACGCTACACATTCAGAGCATTTCTGTAATGACTCAGTCTGTGTGTTGATGCTAAAGCTGATATGGGCAGCAGCGATGTGCTCTTCTCATGGCTGTTTGTCTGAGAAAAGGAGAAGTACTGCACTTGGTTTTTGTTTTCGTTCCCATAATGCTGCTGTTTGTTTGTGTTCTGTGTGCTGTATTCGAGTGACTTAAGGCCACTCTGGAGTTGTTGCTGCTGCATAATGCACGCCGTCTTTTTTTAGATGACAGTACTCTGGTTCCTCTGAAATGGTGGAAAACGAGTGTGCGGTGTGACTTTAAAACCTGTTTCGATTCTCGTGCGGTCCCCCCCCCCCCCCACTCGCTGTGCTGGGGATTTACCACAGACAATGGTTATTGTGTGCTGCTGTCGCGGCTCTGAGCCCTTTGAGGAAGAGATACGGTCGCGAGCAAGCGGCAGGCCACATGTGCATCAGTCTCTGCGGACATGACAAAAGACATACCTTTGGGAGGGAGCCAGCTTTTATTAACCCAAACCACACGAAGTGACACTGTCATTGATTGTGGCTTTGTTTATTATTGCACAATAATTACTCTCTGAATCAGCACTCCACTGCAAATTAAGAAAGAAAATGGATGCCGGTGTTCGTCGAGGACACTTGTGGGAGATGCTGATGTTTTCTGACCGCTCTGATTGGCCATATCCGTTCAGGCACCTGCTTAAAATGATTAAGGAAAACAGCTTTGTGTGACTCATCTGGCAATTTGAAATTACTACACCCTAGACGGCCTTGTTTATTGCATGAATTAATCACCCCTGCTGGGTCTCATCAGAAGCCCACCATCATTAACGATAAACATTGAGCTAACCTTTTCATTTCAGCTCACAGCCCAGTTTTGTTATTGTACTGGGGGCTAAAAGAGATGTTGTTTTTCCTCGAGGTCTCTAATCTATTTCAACCCCCCCATCCCGCCTCCCTCCTCTCTTAAAACTAGGTTGGCTCACATGAAGGATTTAGCTTGAGGACACAGCTAAGTCACTTGAAAGTAAAATAATCGCTAGCGGAAATTTCACAGTCATCGTCTTAGTGGGGGAACTAGTTGCCTGGGAAACAATTAAGCTTCTTCAAGATAATCCTTTTCTGTGTGTTTGTGTGTTTGTGTGTGTGTGTGTGTGTGCGGGCGTGTGTGTGTTTTTTCCCTTTTTGTACTTTAAAATGACACCAAAAATCGAATAATGTGTTTTTTGTTTTGGGTTTTTTCTGCGACGTACTGAACTACATTAGCCTTGTACTAACAATGACAGGGTGGGGGGGTCAGATGCATCAAAAACAATTTCTCATGCAAACAATCACAGCGCCATTTACATTCTCGTGCGAGTGAGCGCCCAACCGCTGCGCTTGTGTCGCCATCATTTGTATTCCACACGCTCCTCGCTCCTCCTGGCCAGGTTAGCCTGAGAGGTTATTCAATTCATTCCCCCCACGACAAATGGAGTCACAGACTGTTGGCCCCCTTCAGGAGGCAGACAGTGAGTTGTACCTAAGAGATTCACTTAAGTACGTTCAGTAAATGTGGTGTTGGGGGCCAGCTGATGCACGTTATCTCAGCTCAGAGGCTCTCCAGACTGTCCCTCTATTTGTGTGTCCTAGTCGGAGAGAATTTCCCCTCTTTATTGTGTAGTTAAAAATCTGCAGTCTCCTTTGTTTCACCGACAAGCTTTTCACCTTCAGGGCGGTGGAAGGGATCCTGCAGCTCTCCTCTCTGCAAAATGGAGAGCCCATCTTTGCATATTTAGCCTTTTTCACACATGCACAGCAGCTCTGAACTTTTTAGGACTGGAGCTAGATTTATAGTTCCTCACTGACTCCCCATAGAGCCTACACTGTAGTGGGGGATGTCATCGTTTGCATTTGTACTGTCTGCTGGTGGTGTGTCTGCATTGCTCTGCTATCACCAGTGAAGCTGAGCTGATCAGCCTGGTCTGTTGATCCGTAGCTATGAGATACAGGAAAGAGGGAAGGCTTCAGAACTGAGTTTATACACATCAGAGCTGTGAACATGAGGAAAACGGCTCACATCTACACTGGAAGAATACCAGCTGTGTGCTTTTGCAGAGTGATGATGTAAGCTTCTCATGCATTGGATGAGGCTCTCGTCTTTGTAACCTGCTGCAGTGCTTTGTCTCGTTTTTTTGTTTTGTTTTTTAAATAGACCTGAGCCCCCAAAACTATTCAGTTGTCATTCTTTGCCTTTCAGCCTTTTATAAACACTATTCATGTGTAGCACTTCTGTTTGTTTGTTTGTTTTTAAACTCACCGGGTACACTACAGAGAAGCATGTATGCTCCCTTCAGTGCATTTTCTCAGGAGCGCAAACATGTCCAAAGTGGGAATGGGCATCTCATCCCTTTGGATTTGGGAAGCATTTGGCTATTGTTCGAAGACCGCCCCCTGCGCCTGGTCTTAAGTGTGGTTGTACACTTGTGATAGGCTAGCTTTACTTAGCAGAATCTGCAGTGTAGTGTTTCTTTTTTTTTGGTCCTTGACACCTAAAGCTGAAGTGGTTTGGGCATCTGATCAGGATGCCTGCCTTCAAAGGTTTTCTGGACATGCCTAACTGGGAGTACACGTCAGGATGAAGTGGACTGGAAGTGCCTCAGGATTCCCCCATGAGGCACTGCAAAGCAATGTTAGGGAAGAGGGCATCTGGGCACCCTGTGTAACCTGCTTCCACTGTGACCCAACTTTGGAGAACATGGATGAATAGGGGACTTAACCTCACCACGCCTCACACCTTTTCTTACGGTGGTTAAAATGTTTTTCTTGTTTTAAATGGTGGTTGGATAACGTTTGGCTCCAGTGGCACATTACAAAATAACAAGTCAAAATTTATATTTTGAGACAAACATTTATTTTAAAGCCTATTCCAATATACAAATAAGCGTGACCGTCCTTAGTGTGAACGAGATTGTTTCCTGTCGTATGCCGCGTGTGACGAGGGGAAAGACAACTGGAAAATATTCCCACCTGATTCTCCTGAAATGATCCAAAGTTCATACGTAAAAATGCCTCATCAGTGTAGATGTGTGCTAAGAGTCCAAATTTACCCTTAACACCATGGGAAGTGTTGAAGATCTAATTTAGTAAAGCATCTGTGGCAGGAGGTTCCCACTTGATAAATATAATAAAACACCCACGCCTTTTCTTCATTCCGGGCTCCTGTGATAACCCTCGGCTGCATTAAACATCACAATCTGTTGTTTAAATAAGCTGCCTGTCCTGATAAATCTTCCTTACTAATGTTTCCTGGCTTTCTTTGGCTATAAAGAGGCTGCAATATTAATGCTTAAGTTGTTTAAAAAAAATCAATTTCTGTGCAGTGTGAACAAACCTGTCATACCTTCAATGCGATGTCACCACTTGGAAATCGCAAGCCGGTATTTAAATGTGTCTCCGAGCTTTATCTCACCCTCGGCTTTGTGACAGTCTGCTTGTCACCTTGGCAGTTGTCATGCATCAAACGAATGGGAACATGTTGAAAGCCCAAGAGGATTTGACATGGCAATTATTCTCACTGTCATACACTTCAAGTATATTGTACAGGCAGCTTGTGCTTTTACACCTATTGAAGCATATAAAGCAGGTTTTGCAATGAATTGTTTTGGGGTTTTTTTTTTTTTCCTTTCTTTCCATCAACATGTGCAAATATTGCATTGATCTTACCAGGATGAACTTTTGATTAGATGGGCTTAAAGGGAAGCATGAAAGGCTTATCACTAATACCAGATTTTCAAAGCCACAAAGATTCAAATGTATGCCGCCATCATCGGAAAGTGTTGCACCTCTTCAGACAGTTAATCAGGGTACAAAGGCTGCTGGCCCACGGAAGGTGTTTTCTTATTTTATAAGCTTTTTACTCTCCAATAACAGTACAGATTATTTCCTTTATTATTTTGATTCTTTAAAATGTCAGAAGGTTTCTTCATTTCCTACAAATTTCATGTGATGTGCCGGCATTCAGATATTACAGGTAATATTCTGGTACATTTGGTGCTTAATCAGATTTTAATCTTAATCATGATTTTCGGCTTCCAGTGATTATGAAAACAAAATAATCAACAAAAATGATTTTAACTGAGTGTAAAGGTGTGTTATGAATCAAGTGTACACCTTTTTATTACAGCGGTGTGCTTTTGCCCCTCCCCAAAAGCCCAGATTCATTCACGGCTCAGCTCAGCTGCAGCTAAGGTGACTGATGTGGGGATTTATGCTTTAGCTGTAAACACGTCGGGAACTTTTCCATCGTAGCCGGAAAGCGTCCGTGGAAGCGTGCTGTACTCCAGCGCGCTGCTTCTTCTGCTGCCTTTTTCTTTCTTTTTAAAAAGAAAAAATAAAATAAATCAGGGTGGTTCAGCGGTTGAGCAGGCAACCACAACCACGTATGCCACATGGCGGTGCAGACGCCACAGGTTCAAGTCCCGACCTAGCCGCCATTTACTTCCCCCATCTCTCCGCCCGCTTTCCTGTCTCTCTCCACTGCAACGCTATCAATTAAAGCCGCAAAAAGGCCAAAAAAATAATAATAAAAAACAAATAAATCAGCTAATGGAAAACGAATCCACTCAAAGAGACACTCTACCACCAGCTAGTGTTTTGGTGCAGAAAACACAGCAATACAGGCATTGTGTCGATCCCTTGCATAGGTTACATCGCAGGCTCTGCATTAAGCTTGAGGAGGGCGTTTTTCTCTGGTGCAAACCTGGACAGCTGCACACACCATGGATGAGTAGTCATTTGTGTTACACTACTTTAAGGCTGCGGCGTTGGTTGATCGTAGTGTAGCCTCCTTGCAACTACGCTATGATGAGTCATAAAAAATGGGCAGACGTGCAGACATCTGCACAAATCTCTGCGTTTACCATCTGACAAAATTTACATCGCTTGGACCCGAGCATGGAAATTATAACCCGCCTTTAAAACGGACTCCTTTGTCAACAAGATCCATGTAGAAGCAGTGAAGTTTTTGTAACAGAACCCAGGGAAGGATTATCAGCTGCCTGCAGCTGTCTTTGTTTCCGGATCTCTCCTGGTCCCTTACCCAGTCCACTTTTGGTAGAACACGACACTTAGATTGGCTTCGGCTCGCTGTCACCCTTTTCCCCCCAAGGCATCCAAGTCGACTGCTCCCTTAGGCTGTCTTCACCCTCATTTGCTCCCACAGTGGAGACAGGCTGGCAGGGAGCAGTATTTGTCCTTGTCAGAGGGGCTTTTCGGTTAAAAACTCCCACTAGTCAACCCCCTCACAGGAAGAACCTGTGCCCTCCACACGTCCGCCTTGTTATTCATTTATGTATTTCTCTTTCATGTGAATTATATTTAAATTTCAAGGAAACGTCCTTTAAAAAAACATGTTTTAACTGTGTGATGTTTCAGTTAATGAATAGTTGTGAAATAATTGATCATTATTTTGGTTATGATCGGCAGCCTTACTAGTGAGTGGGTGTCATGTGTCCTGCCTCCTGCACACTAAGTCCAGGCAGTTACCTCATCTAAACCACAGAGTATTTAACAGTGTAAGGTCATCTGAAGCGGACAGTTTCCTGCTGCGTCGAAAATATCCCGACTTGATTTTCCAGAAGCTGTCCCAGGTTTACGTGGGAAAACAGCTTTCGGTGCAAAATAGAGAAAAACAGGAATCCTCACAGTTTAAGAAGTAAAACTAATCAATACTTGCTGCTTTTGCTGGATTATGTGACTAAAAAATGAAAAAGTGAATTTTTTCCAGCTCTGCGTGAATATCACAGATTTGTGCTCCAGCTGAAGAAGTTAAAACATGATGCCTCTCCAAGGCGACCAGAAAAGTGGAATAATTTTTGCTTTATCTGCTAAATCCCATTTCTTCATCATCATCAGCCCACATCTTCCTCCTCGGCTCACTTTAAAACGCTCCTGCCAAAAACGCTTCTTTCTGCTTCTCGGCTTATATTCTGTGACCCGTCTCCTCATTTCTGTAGAATCGTGAGTTGTCGCTACTCATTCCATCCACATCTCAAACACAAATCCAGTGTCTGTGTCCAAAACGTGTTGGTCTGGACACTGTGCTATTTCATCTCACAGTCAGTCAAACAAAAACTTCCATTACAGCGTCAGAGGAGCGATAGCCAAATAATGCTCAGCTGCCTGAAACGTTAATAGTAAAAGCCAGCTTTGTGTGTCGGCCCATCCAGATTCAGAGAAACAGCTGCTATTGTTCAGCGATGTTCAGCAATCACGGCAGAATAATCCGTTGCTGAAGAGCTAGACATACCAATTTCTCTTCCTGAAGCAAATCGAATAGATTAAAAGCAGCGCAGCCACAACCCACGGTGCACTTTGAGTAACAAGTTCAGCTCTCTTTTCTGTCAGGACGCGTTCAGGGAAATATAGGAAACCACTAACTGAAGTGGAAGTAGATAAGGTTGAGGGAGACTTGATTAAAAAGTCATTTAAAACAGAATAGCTTCTGTGCTGATTTGAGAATTATAAACTGAGAGCACTTGAACAGTGTACAAATACACAGTCACAGGCCCCGTGTTACTGTTAGTACTAGTGTTCAGTAGTTGTTGTTTTTTTTTTGAAACTGCAATTTCTTGAATTCAGACAAAAGACCAAACCAGTTTTTGTATTTTAATTTTTCTTGCAGTTTCATTTAACAGCATGTTTGTGTTCATGCAGCACGTCATAAAAGACTCGCACTAAAGCCAGGAAAGCATTTGTCAGCCAAATGGCAGACCAGGACTGAGAGACCAGGACAGTCCACACGCTACGTACAATTTCAACCAGTCTGTTAGCACAATCTGATTCAAGGGGCTTGTGTGCATTTAATCTCCATACATGCAAACACACCAATTATATACTTGCTATCTTAGCTGCTGTTGTTGATCCACCATTTCATATGTTTTTACTGTGAGACGAGGGCTTTAAAATACACCAAAATTAATAATGCCTCTTTCCGTCCTCTGAGCTCAGCAAATGGTAATCTCTCTGAAAAGCCGGCTGTGCAACAAGTGCAGAGGGACTATCTGCAAAGTGCAAAAAATATGTGGTTTACACAGTTTATTGTCACCAAAATCGCTCCATAAATTATGTATTTTCTTTGCATGTGTGTAAAAGTTACCCCAGATTCTGAAACCTCATTTTTGGCAGGTATTAACCAGAATTGTTCTTATCCTAAAATCTTAAGTTAAAAGGTCCAAGTATTATAATATCTTATCCCAATTAACTGGTTATGTTATGAAAACAAAGACACGACTCTGTGGTTTTGCTGGCTCACAATGCTCCTTTTGGAAGGCAGTATGATTGGTCCTTTTTATAGTTGAGGCAAAAATTGTGCTTATTTAAGAGAAGTCTATTCGTGCTCCTGTCGTTTCTGATCATTAGATAAACAAAATATTAAAAAAAAAATCAGTCCTTGTAATTTTCCTTTTGTGAAAGGTGGAAGGCCAAAACCTCCTTGCTAATTTCTTTTTTTAAATTAGACATATTCAGAGTGTGCAATTATATGGATAATTGAAGAGTTGTTCTGTTTTTTGTTTTTTAAAGGAATTTGCATGTGTTTCTTAAAAGGAGGGATTTTTCTTTGGTCTGCCTGTTTGTTATGCGGGTTTTACACTGTTTGCTGACACATTTAAGACAAGATTAACTGGGAGGTTATCAGTACGTTAATCAAAAATAATCCCGTCTTGCAGGCCTGGTTATTTTTGCTCGATTGCAGCATCAGCTGGCTGCCTCAGACATCATTCTTCCTTTTGTTGAGCTTTGTAATACAGATGTATTACATGGCTGACCTTTGGAGCAAATAGTCTTCTTTGCTCCGTGCCTTTCCTTTTGTGTTGACACGATTCCAGAACTGAGCCGTCACTGCTCGGTGATATCAGGCGAGCTGCTAGAAAAGTGTCCTTTTCACACAGCATCACACGCTCGCTGGTTCACAGCCTTAACACGAACACGCACCTCCATCATCATCAAGACTCCCCCAGAAATGAGGCTGCCGCTATCGTAGGTTCTGACCTCTAATTCTCTTCTCGCTGACGGGATCATCTTGGTGTCTGAGGTGGCCGCACATTCATTTTGTGCCATGCCCCTCGGGGGATTATGTGCGAGTGACGCAGCCAGCATAATTTTTCATGGCGTTACCATTAAGCACAGCAGGGAGGGCTCATCAATATTCATGAAGGGGAGGAGGGACCAGAGGAAAGGAGGTGGGGGTGGGCTCCAGGAATACCTCCCGGGTGTTCGAATTGATTACCGTGTTGTGCCTTGAAGCATCAATGAATTGTTATTGGTGGGATTTTAGTGCTTTGATGTGCTGCAGATTAACACACACCTTTTCTCTGCTGATAGACAGATGGGTTACACACAGAAGGTGTTTGAACTGCATACCTCCACGAGGTGTTTCTCCACCGTGTCAGCCTCCCGAAAAGAAACCGCCTGGATGACCCAGAAAAGACACAGACACACACACCCACACACCCACACACACACCATCTGTCACTGGTATCAATCATTCACTCAGTGGTTTTGTCGTAATTCTGGGCTAATTTTGCATGCCGAGTGTTTTTATGTAAATAAATTGGAGTTATTTGCATCCTCCAGTCGAAAAACGCATCATTCTCTTTGTGGCTTTTCTTTGATGTTCATTTCACTGTGGAGAGCGACGTACGTGCTCAGTTTGTTCTCACCTTCATCTGCCATTTACGCAGGTGTGATGCACATGAAGATTTCTATTTACATACATTGAAATTAGACTTGTCTGTGAAATGGAGACAAATGTTAGCGACTATCTCAGCTGATTGAATCCTTGTTAAGAAAACTGTAGACCACAGCTTTCCACCTTCGGATGTCTTTTTTTTTTTTTTTTTTTTTTGTCTGACCCCCATTGTTAAATAAAAATATATTTAATGCACAGCAAACACAAAAGTAACAGATTATCACAGTAGAGAATGCTTTGTTTTTCCTATGAATGATTGAGTTAGTGAAACTGTTAGGATTTATGGCACTTCTCTGATTCTCCTCGTGATTGTCTAAAGCTGTGATGACACAGGAAACCATTGGCCTGTCACTTATGGCTTTGAAGCTGAGGGTTGATCGCTAGCGGCCATTCAGGCTCCAGTTGCTTAGGTAACCCTCTAATGTATTTACCACCAGATCACATGTCAGTCAAGAGTGTCCCGTGTCCTCACTGGTGGTTGCTTCAAATCTCGGGGCCACCCACTTTGTGACACCAGCATATTTTTTGTCTATAGTCGGACTTTATCGACTTTATGTCCTCTGGTCATCACGTTGCTGCTAGTCACTTCCTGCGTGGACGATGCTTCACATTACTCTTCTTTTTTTCTTTTTCTTTCCAATAACGGTCACTGATAAACTAAATAATGATAATAAATAAAAATAATAAACATTGTCAGTTTTAAAATCTTATGTATTTTCTTCAAACTTCACCAGTTTATTGGATCTTCTTTCACTTAACCAGATCTCAAAATAGAAATTAGGAGATTACACCTCCAAAACTCTAGTTAGTGGTAGTCTTAGTAGATGTTTGTCATTTTTATTGTTTTCTTTCCAAGAGAATAATGCCTTCTGTAATGGATCTACAGGTGGAAAAGACCCTTAATTGTTATAAAAGTTCAGTCACCGTAAACCAGCCAGCACGGGCCTTTTTAATCCCGTGTTTTCCCTGCCAGCTGTCAGGCCAGCTCCACCTGCATGATTTGGACTACAGCTGGTGACAGCAGTCCTTTTTATCTGGAGACCTGCTGCAAGCATGAGGGTCACTTTAACCAGAACCCATCTAACACCGAGTCCATGTAGGACTACCATCGCCAACTGCAGTCCGTGAGTCAGTCCACAGGATGAGAAACTCACAGGAGAACCAGTTGATTATATTGTTCAATTATTTATTTGTTACAAAGTACTTAGTGATTAAAAGCATTTTTTTTAGACTAGTGAAAGTAATACTACTTTCGGCTGCTTCCATATTCACAAGGGGTCGCCACAGCGGGTCGCTCCACGTGTTTGATTTGGCAGATTTTTATGCCGGATACTCTTCCTGATGCAACCCCAAACCTTTGGGGATCTTTCACTTGTTAGGTGAGTGTGTAAACCGCTACACTATGGAGCCTCTTCAGAAAGTACCTTTAATAATTATTTGATCATTTGATTTAAGAAAGTGTGTATGAACCTCCATTCGCATTATGCTTACATAAACCTAAAGGTCATATAGTGCAAAATTTACAGTTCAGTTTATTTGCTCCGATGCACAGTAATGTATTCCTGATGAACAAAGTGCTCTCAGACTATCAGGAAAAAATCACGGAGATCTTAAAGGTGCATCCCTTTTTGTGTCCCTATGAGAGCTCCTGAAAAAAGCTGTTTTTGCAGACAAACTCATCTGTCCTGATTGTTTTTCTCCTCACACAAAGCTTTAAGTGCAGAAGGAATAAATCTTCTCCTATAGATTAAAGCTAACACATGCTCTCCCTCTGACACAAGCCAGAGTTTAATTTATCCTTAATGTTTTCCACTGCGGCACTTGTTTGACAGTGAACACGGCCTGCCTTGATTCATGTGTGCCATTGAATTCTCGATGTCCTCATTTGTGAGGTAGTTTTTCTGGCAAAAATTTGTCTGCAGTGTTATTAATGGGTTTGTGGGGAAGTCGAGCATGAAGCGTGGCGTGTGGACATTTTGTGGTGGAGTGTTGCCATTACAGCGCTGCTCTCACACAAGCAGTTTAGGTCATTGAGAATGACTGACTGGTAATCTGAGGCTGGCAAGAAAGCAAACAGAAGGAATCTTTTGGCAAGCGCACAAATACTGTAACTCACAAGTAAACAGTCGCTCTGAGATCCCATTACCCTTGTGCCTGGGATCTTAAAACGTAATAGATTTCCCCCTGAAGTCACAAATCACAGCTCCTGCCAAGAAGCTTTAAAGTGTCTTAATGACATATTTGCGGTCTTGGGGATGAAATGTTAACACTCTTAACATTCTGATGTGAGTGGTGAAATGAATAATAACATCCCAAATGAATGACCTTTTCTCTTTACCGCGTTGTTTAATGTGCAGGTTTAAAAGAAGAAAACTCGATACATTTCTCTACCTGCAAACCTTGGAGCTAATACGGTGTCGAGGGAATAGACCAGAGAAGTATCGGGCTCTGTAGCAGATCTGGCAGCTCAGCTGTTCTGATCACTGACCTTTTTTCCACTCCCTCAGCCATGAGACCAAATGGCTGCCCAGAGTGCCTTTGTGCAGGGAGCAGAAAGGCTGAAGAGACCAGCTCCAATTATGGCCGAACAGACTTTAGCGGATGGCTTTAAAATTAAAAATATTAACATTGCACACTTGGCTAATTTACTTCATAAATTGCAAGAGGCTGCAGTTTTGTCTCAGAGGCAAATCTGTTTTTTAGGCAGTTTTCTTTCCTGAAGCGGTGTTCCTGCAAGTCCCTGGCCAGGCGACCAGTTTGCATGTCAGCACAAATTCTAGCTTATTTTATTGAAGCAGAGCAAATGTTTGTAATTACATGCTCATAAAGCAATTATAAAAGCTTCTGTACACAGATTCTGTTTATGATTTGGATCTTGGCACGTTTTTTTTTTTTTTTTTTTGTGCCAAATTGTCCACATTTTGTTTGCGTGTCCTCATTTTAGGGAACTGAAGTCTCTCCTTTGTAGTTGTGTCATCATTCAGTTTGGGTCCGCAGCGTGGCTTTCTTGGCTAAGTGTTATTTTTATGACTCACGATGTTGTGCTGTAGTTTATGCAAAGCATGTGTGTGTTATGGTAATGATATATGCTCTGCTTTATACATTTTTAGCTTGAGGCAAACATTTGCACTGCACCAGATGCTGGCAACAAGCAGCAGGAGCTGAGATAGGAAAAATGCTTACTACACTGAATTCTGTGTTGCACTTCAGAAGCGTTGTGCAGAGATCAGATCCCCTGGTTTATTTATAGCTTTGTGAACAAAAAAATGCACAGGAACAAAATTAATTTGTTTCAGAACTAGTAAAACCAAAGCTAAGATTTTATTTAAGTCCTGTAATCTGCTGTAAATTACCTCAGCATCCTCCAGTGAGCCATTTTATTCCAGTTCTTGTCAGCAAGTGTTTATTTCTCATGCAGTGTATATCTCCAGGGCTTTTACTTTGAAAGGAAAGGACAGGAAGAAGCTGCGATCACTCATATGTAGAATAAATTGGTGTTCTGGTGCAGATCTCATTCATTTCCCTTAAGCAGCTTTGCTTGTGATTGGCTGCCCTGACAAACAGAGGGTTTGAACAGAAAGTGGGTGGGGCTTCTCCGCTTACAACCAGCTGTCTGAGAAAAGGTTGTTCTAGTTAATGAAAACTTAGTGGGAGAAGGTGTGTGTGTGTGTGTGCGCGCGTGTGTGTGTTTTGTTTTCTTTTTTTAAATTTTCAAATAAAAGTAAAAATAATTAGCCTCCTAAAACCCCACAAACTAAACTAAACTAAAAATATGGCTGAAAGGTCTTTATTTGTAGTTTTTGCTGATACTGATAAATGTGTCGACATGTTAAGCACGAAGAGTTATAATAAATATAATATAATAAATGTGTTTATTGTGGCTGGGATGTCTGCATGAGTGTATACCCGTGATATAACCTAAATACCCCATATATTATAATGATTAAAATACAGCTATATGAACATGACTTCAAACCCCAGTGGGGACAGACCTCTGAGAAAAAGGCCACTTCTCCAAACCTCTCTCTTAAAGCATACTTCCTCAGTTCAATACTCACTGCTGTGTCAATTGATTGAACCCAGCGTGCACAGTTGTCTCCCTGTGGGAATAAAACTGTATTATTCCCTTCGACTTGGAAATGCATGCATCCACCTACTCAACCATTTCCCTTGTTGCTGTATAAACCTTCCGGTCAGTAATTGCAGTATTCATTGTACAGACTAACAAAAAAAGGCTTGATTTAAAAAAGAAAAAAAACACACACACACACCATGTCATTTGAGACAATAAAGACGAGAGAACAGAGGAAGGAGGTGTCACCCCGGCTGTCGAGCTGCACAGTAATTGGTCTTGGGGCTCTTTCACGGTTGGGGGGAAAGAAGATTGCTTCATTATAGTTCCTCTTCTGATAACCGCCACAGCCGCGCTGATAGAAAAGAAGATCTTAACTGAATGGTGGTGCTGTTAGGGGGGAAAAAGTGCCTGTGGGGAATGAACTGGAATGGCGAATAATGCAGATAATAGCTTTATTTGTGCTTAGCGGTATTCACAAGCTCCAAAACATACTGATTCACATTCAATTACGAGTTTACTTCCCTGTTTTATTTATCAGCCCCTCGGTGCAGTTTGTGGCTCAGACAGCTATTTACCTGCCACTATAAACAGTGCTCTGTGTGACAGGCTGCTTCTGGAGCACTCTGTTTTTCTGTTTTGTTTTGCTCACCCACACACACAGCATCGTGTTTGATTATGTTTGCATGTTTCTGCTCGGTGACCTTTCATGTTATGTGCGAGCAATATCGGATCTAACGGTGTCTTTTCAGCATCGCAGTCCTCACCCTTTTTACACTTTAAAGGTGGTAGCGTAGTTTCTCGTTTCAGGGAGGGTGCCGGCTGTAGTTGGCCCGGAGCCGTGCCGATTACATCGGCTTCCTGTAGAGACCAGTTCTTACAGCAGCTAGAAAAAAAAAAATCCATAGAAACCTTTAATACCATTCCTGCAGCTCACAGCTGTAAGTCTATATGTTCTTTATATAAACAGTCATATTTCCAGCCAAACATTAACAGATTAGACAAGATTAGTGACAAGCATTGGGGAAGCATTCTCCAAAAAATGTTGAAACATTCACATCCTTTTATGAGAAAAGAAGTGGAAGACCGGCACTGTGGCCAGAAATTTCCCACATTACTCAACATCAACCTTTCACATGGCTGATTAAAGGGGACCTGTTATTACGTTTATTTCCAGCTCCATAATTTTATTCTTGGACTCCACTAGAATAGCTTTGCTTGATTCACAGTCAATAATAATCCTAGATTATAATGCAATTCATCTGAGAGTGAACCTGGTGAAGAGGATTTGTTCTGCATGTGTGTGAAAATGTAAACACTTCTGCTGCTACACCCCTGCCCTTCAAAACAATCATTTTCTCCTGTCAGTGTTGTATTCAAATTCCTGTTGCCTGCCTTGTGTATATTATGTTCACATAGAGAGAAGTGTTGTATAGAAATGGAAGCTTCTTGCATCTTGTTGTTAAGGGTGATTTCTTCCATCTAAGTCACGGGTTAAAAACTAAAAAGTAACAAGATGCTTCATTTTATGTATCTTGTGTTGGGATTCTCCTCCTTCTAATTCTCACTTTAGTTCAGCTCTGCTCTGTTTTTTTTTAAATGCCAGTATTCATGAGGACCAGAAATATGTGGGACCTGACCCTAAACATGCAGGGTGAGGACTCCATAAAGAGTTACAGGACGGAGTCAAAACTTTGAGCCGTCCACCCGCACCAGTAACGCACTCGCTTTGATAACATCTCCCCCTCTCATTCCACATAGTATACGCTCCTAGCCAGAGCCAGTGCAAGATAAGGCAACCACAAGCCTTAGTGAATCACATCTATTTGATTCCTTTAAATACTTTCCTCACATGGAAACGCCTACAAATACATATGTAGCAAGGCCAACTGCAAGATTATGTCCACGCCTTTCAGTTGCAAAACTGACACTGCACCCTTCAGTAAAAACCAACTGTGGCTTTTTTAAAAGAAGAGGGTTTGGCACTGGTGTGCACCATTGGTAAATCTGGCCCTGTGTCTCAGCTGGCTCGGGAACGCCTCAGTGTTCCCCCAGAAGAGCTGGAGGAGTCTCTGCTTAGACTGCTGCCCCCACAACCCAGATAAGTGGCAGATGATGGATGTCTAACATGAGCAGTATATATGACAGGATCAAATTAAAAAGGATAATAGTTCCCCTTTAATTTGATATGACTGAACTACCGTTGATGAACAAAAATAAACATCAAATGCAGATTTATTTAATTATATTCTATTACCACTGCTGCCTAATATGGTGTGTAACCAGAGAGCCCATTAAAAAAAGTGGTCTTTGAAGCCATACCACCGTATTTGTTGGTTGTGTTTCAGTGACAGTGAAGAGGGGATGTGTATATTGTTTATCTAAGAGTCAGTTTCTGTAAGACTCCGTCGCCACCACGCAGCACACAAGACGGTTTGTTCCTGCTGTTTCCCTGCAGCTGTGCTTTTCACTCTTGCATTCTTTAATAGTGGTTGCTTGCAGTGTTTTCTTTGATGTAGAAAAACTTAAGTTTATTCTGGTCTGACATTTCAGTTTGCTCCAGAGCATCCTCAAGTGACATCTGATGTTTAACAATTCCCTCTTAAAGAGTCTATGAAAAGCTTTTTCCTGTAAACACGATCAGAGCAGATTATTTTACTTTGCCTTATAAATTCACAAGCCTATCTCAGGACGAACACTCTTTCATCAACTTAACTTGATCCCTGCTGCCTCTAGGTGACAATAACCATGAGATAGGTTAGCGATGTTGCAAAGATTAGCGCAGCTCCCATGCTTTAAGATGACCTTTATCTTCTGCCATTGGCACCTATCTGTGGATTACTCTGTCTATGAGGTGAGGCAGTGTGGATGATTAAATTTGCAAAGGACTCGCTGGTCACACGGCCGAGCTGTACTATGGGAAGGAAAGGTAATTTAATATATATGGAAATATTACGGCCGTCTGTGATTATGGGGTGCAGCTTGGATAGTTTGTAGGAACTGAGAGCGAAATGACGAAGCAGGCCTGTAGTACAGTGCCCTCGTTTTTGTTGAGTCGACACACGTAAGATGCCATTACTCAAACCTCCTCACAGGCACCACAGTCATGAATTTATTGCAGGTTTCATACATGCAGAAGCCCTAAACTCTTCTAGAGATCACCCAGAAGAGGTGTGTGTGTGTGTGTGTGTGTGTGTGTGTGTGTGTGTGTGTGAGAACACCGAACATTAGCCAGTGTTAACCTCTAATTTTCTTAGTCGGCGTGATGTGGGATTTCGCCGAACAAAGACCCGGGCGGGAGCAGAGTCGTGGCTCAGAATAACTGCAGGGTAGCTGTAGCTGTCATAGTGACCCTGAGTGATCCCACAGCAGAGGCAACTCAAGGTTAATAATCCTTCTACAGGCTCACCTACAGAAACCTTGCGAGTTTAATTTCCTGTATCAAAATCTTGTTGAGCGAGGGCTCTGCTTTACTCATGTTAGCTGGAGCTGAACTAAACAGCGAGCAAGCTCAGGCTTTAGGGAGGGGCCAAGGTGCACCATCGTAAAGGAAATGGGCAAAAAACGAGAGCTGTGCAGCAAAGGTGGAAGCAGCCTATCTCACACCTCACTTTCATATTCACTAGAAGCCAGCCAACACAGCCCTCATATATATGTCTGTTTAACCACATGTTAGATTTTGCTCAGTTTTGACTGTTTTCTGGCCTTTGATGCTATTTTGGTTTTTGGTTTTTTTCTGTACTGTTTTAATCAACTATTAAATTAGTCACTGGGAACATTTCCAAGTCCTCTCTAAAAGAAATGTCAGAAAAAAGACTGAACCCAGAAGCAGGGCCAGTATGAATCTGCGGTAAAACATCATTTTGGGGCTCTGCTGTGCAGGAAGCAGCACAGCTGTCAGAGAGGGTTCCTCCATGATTGTAATCTCCGAGGACAGGGCAGTAGCAAGATTCTCACGGACACCCGCACACTAATGCATCCCAGACCCTGAAACAAACGACCTAAATATTACATTGAGGCGTCTGGATGATGGTGCGCTGCAGATGTATTGTGTTATTGATACAGAGATTATTGTTATTTCAGCCTCTAACAAAGCCCTTAAACAGCACTGTTAAGGTGGTTAACGTCATGTAAGTGTGCAGAGCTTCCTCTGTCTGCCTGAAGAGAAGATTGTTTTCCCACAGAGGCAGAGAAAGACAGAAGTGACGGGAATATTTCTGACTGTCACTCTCTATTTCAGGGCTGGGTGTTAGATTATTGCAGGTTAGCTCTTCTGAGCGTTTTCACGTTGATCCTGAGTGTTTGCAAAGCATCATCCACGCATGTTTCGGTGACCAAGATGTTTTGAGTGTTTCTATATAAATATTTTAAATATTATGTATCTACAAACAAGACTTTATTGAGATTTAGTTTGAAACAAAAAAATAGAGTATGATGACATCATTGTAATTTGTTGGTGACTGAAGTCACCAGTTTATATACTAGGAAACTGTAATGCATAACTTAAGGTATGTTTGTGTGAATTTTCATATTTTTCTATTTTTGAACCACCCTAAAAATTTGTTTTCTTGTAAGTGACAAACGAGGATTATCTTTTAAAAAAAATGAGTTTTTGTTTTGTGCAGTTTTTTTTTCTTTCAACTAATTTTTACATAAAAAGACAAGGATGCATAGATGCATGCGGACTATAAAACCTCTCCGAGCATGTGTGCGAATTAAAAAGTATTATGAGACTGAGCGTAGGCAGCCTCTGTTCTTCACAGCAGCAGTGAAGATGGTGCTGCTGTAAATTATGGTGAAGCTGGAGCCGCTCTGACACACACAGCGAGCAGCAAAGGGGCAGCTCCGCGATTGGCTGGAGCGAAAGAAAGCGTTTTTTGTGGAGCCGACAGTGACGCCGCTCGCTGCTGTAATCGCCATCACGACCAAATGAGAAGAAAAAGTGGTCTTTTCGAAGGTTCCCGGGCACCGCGGGTTTGTTGACAAAGCTGTAGAATAAATTTGAATAAAAGCTGTCTGTAGTTTAAACTGCTAGCTTATTTTTCCACAATCTCGAAATCTGTGAATTTTGCTCCAAGCGGACAGCGGCGACCCCTCTCGGGGTTGCAGGGACTCGTCTAAAGGGGGTGTAGCCACCTAGGTTCATTTCAGAGCTCATTATTATTACTGCAAGCACTCATTATTTTGCAAATTTTGACTATTAATCTAAAATATACAAATAAAATTGCTACATATTTATAGTCATACTGTGTTGTTGACAGCTTTGTGAGTCTGGAGTGGGGGTGGAGCGTTCCTCAGTGTATAGTATAGAATAGAATGCTTTTATTGTCATTATACGGAATGTACAATGAGGTGGGGCCACTCCTGTTCAGTGCCGTGGAGCAGGAAGTCACACTTCCGAAAATATAAAATAGAACTTCTAAAAATATACAGAAAATAAAACGATGTATAAAAAGATATAAAATGTAAAAAAAATAAAATAAGTATATACCCTCTGTGTTGAAAATGAGTCTCTACCATCAGGACAGAGGTACAGCATACATTTTATGCTTCCTAGCATGTCTCTGCTGAACAAATCCAGGTGAAATGTGTTAATTGTACTTTGTGGTGCTTTGATCCTTATTGATGCTGCTGCTGTTATGGAGCACTTTGTGTTTTTGAATATGAAATGTCTCCACTTGTGATGTTTTCTTTGTTGTGGTTGTATTCCTCTGACTGTTGCCACATGTGAAGCCAGTGTGGGGGAATCGTGTTATATTGGCCTCTGATAAATTAAAATAGAAATAGCTTGGAGTGTGAACTTAAACAGTGCCGTGATTACCTGCTAATTACTGCATACTGTGTAGAGCAAGTAATGTAAGGCATTTAACGCCTAACATTACCACATATTAATAACAGCCTGGTAAAGAGAATCGCCTGCAAACGCTGACCCAACTCGAACTTCATGACGGCTGCACCGCTCAAATCTCCCAAAACTAATAGCCGAGAGAGAGAGACTGTCAGATCCTGAATGAGCTGGCCTTCAACCAGCTGCAACAAAGCACCATGGGAGCGCCGGTGCCGGTGGGGGGAGGAGGTCTCCAAGCAACAGCCAGTGGTGGCATGCACATTCAGCTATTGACTTAGCCTTTATCCACAGCCCTTGTGCGGTTGTCAGCTCCCCTACAGCAATCTCGCTGCTGAGCGAGGACCTCTGCCGTGCCCTATCATCACTATCTTTCCTTCATGTCTGAGTTATCGCCGCTACAATCTCATCACCTTCAAAAGAAGTGAGCATCTCCTTCTATTGGGGATGCCAGAGAATGAAATAGTCACCTTTTTTATTCACCGCGGTGTCACCGAAGCTTTTGAATAGATGTGATGAAAGTATTACCTTGATATGTGAGCGTGTCTGTGTGTATGTAGCACAGAAATGTAAGCTAAAGAGTCACAGAGGGAAGATATCCTCAAGCAAAAAAAAAAAAGCAGTCTTTTTGGTTCTTTCAACAGCAGGAAATACAGAGTAATGTTGAGCCAGAGTGGTTCAGTTCAGTCGTCCACGTTTGAAAAGAACTAAATCCTTTATCAGTCAGATTTACACTAAAAGGCCTGCATTCGAAAGCAATACCCACTCACAGATAAAGGTCGGTGTATGCTTAGAATAAACTAGATGTACAAAGTGTCATCTGACAGCATCTGAAGGTTGTTTTGAACAGTTGTTCATACCAACGGATGAGTTAAAAACCTGCCGTTAAGAAGGACTGAGGCACGGAAATAATTCGCATAAAGGCCGGCGCTAACATAACCACTGCTGTGCCAGTTATGACAACATGTCGGGACCAATTTGGACAGAGTCTTTTCCGGTGTGGGTCAGCTGGTGCTCACATTCAGTCGATAAAATCAAATGATGTGTGATGTACAAAGACTGCACTCGTCAGTCTCTGTGCCAGTTGTTGTTGTTGTTGTTTTTGTTGCTGCAACATCAGCAGTGTTGGCAAAAATTGAAGATGTTAATTGTTCATTTTTATCTAATTAATTTTTTGTTTCACGAGTTATTTAGATCATTGTGTTACAGATCAAATATGTTTTAGAGTATGCTCATAAATAACTAACACAGCTAAATAGTTTCAGTGTTGTTGAAGAAGATCCGTCCATTATAGTATCTGAACTCTAAGTAGAGTATTTCAGACATCCTTCTCCCAGCAGCACTTTCCAGTTCCCCCTGGGGGATCCTGAGGCGTTCCCAGACCAGACGAAATATATAGCCTTTCCAGTTGGTTCTGGGTCTAATCCGGGGTCTCCTCCCAGTTGAGCGTGCCTCCAAAACCACCAAAGGGAGGCACCTAGGAAGCATCCTCACAAAGCCGAACTACCTCAACTGGTTTCTTTTGCTACAGAGGAGCAGTGGCAATTCTTCTCCGAGCTCTGCGCCCGGTCTCTAAGGCTGCCCCCTAATTTCAGCCACTCATATTTGCAAACATGCTCTTTCACATCTCACGACTATAGGAGAGGGTTGGAACGTAGATGGATGGTAAATCAAAAGCTTCGCCTTTCAGCTCAGCTTCCTCTTCACCACAACAGTCTGGTGCAAGGCCTACATGACTGCAGGGTATCCCGAGATACTCGAACTCCTTTGCTTGGGGCAGCCTCTCTTCCCCCAACCCAGAGAACCGTAGTCTCTCCTCCTCAGCTCTGCTCCTCAGGCCTGAAACCCATCTAATTCAGCTACTCGCTGCTGGATTTCACTCTTGATTTGACTGAATGTTTCCCACAGTGTGGACAGTCTTCTCAGTCAGCTACAGTTCCCCCTGCTCTGTATAGACTGCTATCCTCACGTTTCTCCACTCTGGCCCACTTTGCTCAACATGCCATCCCCGAGCCATTCAACCCTCCAGAAGTTATTCATCTTTTATTTGACACCATCCTCTATATGTTCAGCAATCAATTCTAGCTAACTTTGGGTCATGATATAGCAACCTGCATGCCAGGTAGTGTGCCTGCAATGGGGTCTCTTTCTTCAAGTGGATCCATTATCTTCCATCTGAGTGGTAAAAGTAGTAGTAGCGGGAAATGCACAGGAGGAAATGATGGTACCAAATGGGCCAGTCACAGTTGTGAGCTGCATTGATGTAGTTCTATTTCCTGGGATGTGTTTGTCAGGTTACAGCGTAGGATCTTCACTTTATATGTCCTTCAAACTGACTCTGTTAGTGGTTCTAGTGTTAACCGTGTTTTACATTTATGACACTGGAAAATGACTAATTAGACACTAGTTTTATTTGAAGTGAGCTTTATACCATTCAAGCCCCTTCGGTTCTGTAAGCTCCATATAATATGGGGATGTCACGCCCCCGCGTGTCCTGGCTGAGGACACCTCTATTCACACCTTTTAAGCCAGATGACCTGTGATGACATGCGCGGCCCCACCCGCACACATACACCCCACCATCACGGTCATCCCTCTGTTCTGTAAGCTCCATAGGCCTGCATCTTTCTCCATCCAGGATCTCAATGAGATTCTTTTCCTCTCTTTTTCTAAAAATATGAATGTTCGCCGAGCCCTCGCCGTTCAGACCCATTTACTTTGCATAAAAACGCAGTTCCTTTGCTGTGATTTAACTTCTCTTTTAAAGGGACGGCTAAGTACGAGCAGTGGTTCATAATGTGGGTTTCCCCTCACTTTATATTGTTATGACAGGCCCAAACTGCTGGCTATCAGATGTCAACATCTGTCTCTGTGTGCCTGTAAATCCTCCTCCTTTGTGGTCACTGCCTACAGTGGGTTTAGATGTTGCTCTTTGTCTGAAGGAGAAACAAAGCCTCAAATTTTGGGGTTATTTGGTGCCTTTTGAACATATTTAGACAGCACTGTTTGTGCCTGCCAAAATAAACTAAACCAGTGTTGTAATACCCCACGGTTTAAATAGACCTTCTTACCATGTGTGCTCTTTAACACCACCTGTGTCCTTTGTATGGCAATCACTCATCCAGCAGTTACTTTGTACCACTTTAAAGATCACACTTTAAAGTTTACAGATACAAATGACCAAACCAGAGTTCCTTTCAAAGCCCAGATTGTTTTTATTATCATATCAAGTGTAGTCTGCTGTAATTCCCCAGAGAATAAGTAGTCATAATGAGCTAATTAAAGTAGGCTTAAGAGAGGGGCAGTGTGAAAGAGTGGCAAAGTAGATTAGTGGAAATTTGTGTGTGTGTGTGTGTTGACACTGGAAGGAAGAAGGAAATGTCTCAAGTCTGATGTCTGATTTCTATTTATGGAGAGTGATCTATTGTCAGGGGCATGCTTAAAGCCAGATGCTGCTTTTAACAGTTTAATGTTGGAGGCTCTTGCACGGTCTCTTCCAGGAAATATCCTTCTCAATCTATTGGTTTAAATAAGTGCTTTCACAGCCCCGTGTGCCTGCATTTCATATGCACACATTTGTTAGCACATCTGCCAGATACTAAGGTTTGGCGTTAAACACCATCCCTGGTAATTACATGAAATAGGAGGGATTGTTCATTGTCCTGGGCTTTGTGATCTGGACATTGTCCCAGTCTCTTCCTGGCTCTGTGCCAGATCAGGGTCTTACTGCAAACAATGGTAGGAGGGGGAGGAAGCCCTTAATATGGAAATGGTATTAATTACGGCGCCTATACAACAGATGTGACCTCCAGTCTCTGCTTAACATAAATACTCATCTAATGAAGAAAAAACAGCCTGAATATGAAATCATTTTGCACCCGTTGGCCTATGAATATCTTATGTTAAAGACTTTAAAGGTTTTTTGTTTTTTTGTAATTTTTCAACAAAAAATAGAAGAAATAAATCCCACAGACAGCGCTGTCAGCGGTAAAATGAAATACATGCAGTATCAGTCACATCTAGATCACTCTAGAGCAGGGGTGGGCAACACTTTTCCTCTGAGGCTCAGACTGACGTCAGTACAGTAAATGAATAGAAACGTGACAAAAGTGCTGAAATGTGTTAAAATCCACAAATTTGGCAGACGTGTCAGATTGCTTTAAAGTGAAGCTGGATCCTTGTTCCAGAAGTTAACATCTGTACGCAGATATAAAATACAGCAGATTGTAGTGGACTTAAGTGCTTTATACATTAAGATACAAACCTGCCTCCGTGCATGAAGGATAAACATTTACAGTATGAATTAACACGAATGTTTTTTGTCATGATCTCTGTACCTCAGACTGTTTTCACTCCTGTAGCCAAGTCTAAATCTAATGCTACCACTTAATGGGGGGAAACTTGGCTAATATTCATTTATTTATGAGGAAATACGATATATATATTTTTGCATCCATCTGAGACCACGTTATTGATTTACTATCAGAGAACATCCACACTCTCATTTTTAAAACGCAGTCTCTGCTAAGCAGTCAGCCCCGGCCCTTCTCTCTCTGCTCATGTTTCTCTGCGGGTGGGCTCATCGGGTCACTGCCGTCAGCCCCTCGTCTCCAGCTCCGCCGTCTTGGGCTGCGTCTGGTGACAGCGGTACTTGTTCTGCTACGGAGAGCCAGAGGTCCACTTTAACCAGAACCTACTGCAGGTGGAGAGCTGGGTGAAGTGCTGACCTCACCAGAACATGGACTGCAGTCACAAACTGCTGTTTGAAATGTGGAGCACAAATCTGTCTGTTAGGTCTTCCTCCCAAAAATAAATAAATAAATATAATAACACAGAATTTTCAGAACAAATCAATGCATATCATTTCACAGTTGAACACAATATCCATTATTTTTTTTCCCAGTATTTCAATTGTTCCATTTCACACATTTCCTGAAGTATTTTTATCCGCTCACAGAGAGGAGTCTCTGTTGTTGCTTGTTTTACTTGCACGCGGCACTTTTTCTAACAACTATATGTCCTGTTTTTAGTGTCAACAAATTCCTCCAAATGAGTGTCATTAAAATCAAAATGAATCTGTGGGCGAGTTATTGTCCTCCTCTGTTACCACATCAAACAGTGAGAGGAAACCACGGGACAGACCAAGCACACGTTCTCCCACACTGACCGTGTTTAGGTCCATCACTGTGTTGTTTTTGGTGCTATGAACATTATTGTTTCTGAATTATCTCCATTGACCCGTGTTTAGCTGCTCTTCTTCTGTTAGCTTTATGTGTATTTTGAGTTTATTGAGCTCTCGTGCAGCATCATTAGTGTGTGTCAGTTTGTCAGAAATGCTTCACTTCCTCGACTCCCGGTGGCAAGAAATCCAATCTTCTGATCAAAATTTTGAAAGATCGTGTAAATCCTACAAAAATAGCCTTGAACTAAAAAAAAAAAACAACCCTCAACCCTCCACGGCTTCAGCATTCCCCAAATCTCCATCATTAACTTGTCAGAAGCCGGCCTTTTCCACCTCAGCCCCCCCCCCCCCCCCAAAAAAATCTCTATCAGCCTGCTGGCGGTCTGAACACCAGGATGTCGATTTCAGTGCTCCGTGCTGATTAACATATTAACCAGTCTTTTGTTTCAATTTTCCAGCGCTGGCCCCAAAGGAGACAACATCTATGAGTGGAGGTCGACCATCCTGGGGCCACCGGGCTCCGTGTACGAGGGAGGGGTCTTCTTCCTGGACATTGCCTTCACGCCAGACTACCCCTTCAAACCCCCCAAGGTCAGCAGCCAGAAGACACGACTGTTCAGATGTTTGGATTTTTAGCAGCAGGCCAAATATTGACTTCACACTGCAGAGTCTGGGAGTGTGGAGGATATATCTGGCTCATTTCTTAATCTGGGATCCAAGTGATTGGCGTGTAACAGTGCACAAAGTATGACCACATGTTTCCGTTCATAATAAAAGCACATTCAATATTTTATATTTTCTGAGCAGCGATTTACAGAACATCTAAACTAACATTTCCTAAATGTAGATAGATTTCAAAATGGGACGTGGCTATTTCGTGAAAGTATGAAAGTATTTCTTTTGTTGTGTTTTCAGTGGTTGATTCTCCACTAACAGCTTAACGTCTACAAGTTCAACATCGAAACATCTCAAAAGAAACAAAATCTCATGCAGCCTTTCACATCCATAGAGCCCTCACCAAGATCACACACGACTGCTACTTTATTACAAAGCATTTCTGCATCATCTTTACCAGTAATTAATTAACTTGTTTAGTTTGGCTTCTGTAAAATTGAGAACCTGAAGGTTTCAAATGTGCAGAGGGCTTTGGCGAGTATGAAAATGAATCAATAGGTGCATGGCTGCAGTGTGACTGCATATTGGAGACAAAGTGAATCATCATTCAGTGGAAATTACGGCCGGAAAGCTGTTAAAATCGAGCCGTTCGGGATCTGTTCTGCAGCTTTTGGTCACAGCTGCTTCCCTCCTCGGCTCGCGCTTTTCTGCCGTGTTGTTTTAGGAGTAAGTGCTGCAGATGAGTTGAAAATCGGACCCGTCCCGTTTTCAGTGTGTGAAGGACTCCTTTTCTGGTTTTCATGTGCCGTTGTTTGCAAAGTGCTTTAGCGATGTCGAGTGGATGTCGTTACCGAACACGCAGACTGTCGGGGACAATCTCCTTTAATCTGCAGCGCTCCCAATTGCCCTTTTACTTGGCCTTCATCTCCCCCGCCCCCCCACCCCGTCAGTTATGCGCACCCCTCCCCGTGCTCGCTCACCCTCTTCTCTCCCTCTTCCTCGCTCTTTGTGCCGTGTAACCACCAGCTATGTGTTTGACAGCAGACTCAAACAAATCCACAGGCTTCAGCCCAGCTTTCTGTAGCCAGAGGCAGCTCAAGTGTTTCCGCCCCCTTCAATACCTCCACCCCCTCCAACACACTGTGATCTGCAGCCAGACCCCCCTCCACACACACACCATACCACACTCTCCGTCCTGGAGCCACCATACACTCCCTCACTATAGAAATCTGAGGCTTGGGAATCTTAGACCCACAACCTGACCTGCTTTAAAAAAACAACACTCCTCTCACTCGGCCCGACAAGTTGGCCAGGTGGATGTGTTTGTGTTTCTGAGCCAGGAGAGGAGCGCTGCGTCTGCAGAGGCAGTGGGGGTGGGAAGGGTTGGTTATTTATAACGTCCTGCTTTGTGTGTGATTTTTGGGAATGCCAAGGCTCATTAGAGGTTTCCTTTGGAGGGTCAGGGTCAGGAGGGCCAGATGTTCATGATTGGAGAAGCAGAGGTGTCAAGTGTCAGGACCGAACAGATGTCGAGCTCAAATCTGAGCTGAGCCGGCCGACATAAGCGGCCCTGTGTTTGGAGGCTGTTAGCTGAGAGGGGTGTGTTATGCTACATGTTGCAGTGTGTGTGGTTGGACGAGGCTGTTTACTGAGACGGGTAAACTGAAGAACCCCTGGGTGCTGTGGTGTTTTTACACCATGCTGCCCTCTGTTGGCGAGCCGGTTTAAGTAAAAATATAAAAATGTGAAATGATTGCAGAGGATAAAAGCAAAATAATGATGTTCACAACAATAAAAAGCTGCCGTTTTAGCTAAGCTGTGTATTTGTGGCTCAATATTGATCCAGAAGCTGTGACAAATGGTGTAAAATGGCCCTCAGCGGAGCGATCAGGCAGACCCATTATACTAGACCTGATACTGATACATCAGTGCTAATGTGAATAACAGAGAAAAGCTTTTAAGCTACCTCTGCTGTCTCACCTGCTATTATCACTAAAAGTATCAGACTACACAGCCAAATACTCTTTAAGGATTTAAAAAAATCTCCTTCAGATAATCCTTTTTGTTTTTCTTTTTAATCCCATTTACAGCGAACACGCTGTTCTTTTTACAGGTTCATCAAATTATTTGTTGCCTTTTTCACCCTCCTTCTGTTGGCGCTTTGTGTGCAGCATTAATGCTGGAGAATCTCCACCTCTCATTACTATTGATTGGTAGTGTGTTAGCTTTTATGGAATTAAAACGGGCGGGGTGGTGGCAGTCTAAACAGAAATGCCAAGACCTCCCTTTCCATTGCCACTGCCTCTAGCTTCTCGGGGGGGGGGGGGGGGGGGGCCCC
>JAVDPK010001919.1:60819-77518 GCA_034780415.1 Cichlasoma orientale
ATTTACAGTCTATAACTTGATTTTACCCACACTAAATGTACCACTTAAGATTGTGGGGAAAACATAGCAGATTATTTAATAATGCAGGCATTAAATGATAAAAGTAGGGTTTAAGCACCTTTATGCACTGCTGTGATCAGAAAGACTGTCCTTAAACCTGGAATAGTTCGAGTTCAGCCTCTGCCCGCAGTGTCCTCGGGCAAATCACTGAGGCCCTCGGCGCTCCAGGTGGCTGTTCGGCAGCTGTCTGACCTCTGACCTCTCTATGAAATGAGGGGAAAAAAAGAGCGAGAGGAATCTGTCCCAGTGTGGCTCAGAAAATCAGACAAACAACCTCAGGCCACAGACCATCACACGAGTGAACTCCATCTGGAGGTTTGCTGATAAATGAAAGGAAAAGAAATTGGTGATAATTTACAGCTGCAGTCTAAAAAACAGGTGGTTTCTACTCTGACTTTAGTTATTACTGCTGCCACTTTCCAGAACACATCAGCCTCTCACGCTCCGTCAGACAGAAGCTGGTCAGTTTTCTTATGCTGCCTCTGCCTGATTCTGCTGCCTCTCGATGCCCGGCTGTTTTCACACATTTTACAGGCAGGAGAATCTGGTCAGGATATTTTCCACACGTACTCCTCCTCCTCCTCCTCGCATGTGGCAAACAGCAGAAAATAGTCCCCTTCAGACATGTTCGTATTACTAGAAGTGCCATGTGTTTGGAAAAGTTTCAACCTGTTGACTAAATCAGACGTGTTTGCTGCAGGGAAGCTCACAGCGTGTGACAGTAGTCACCTAAAACCTGTTTAATGTATGTGTTTTTCTCCTTTGATTGTTATTCAGTAGATTCATTGTGCAGATACAATACAGAAAACGTTTGTAGTACTTTTATCCACAAGTTAAAAAGCTGCTGCAGATGTTGTCTGTGTGGTTAAGGCAGGAAACAAACTGGTTACACAGATCATTTTAGGCCCTTTTTAAAAAATCACTGCACATCTTTCTCAGAAACATTAAGTGAAGATAATCGTTAAAGTTCCTGGTTAAATTCCTTAAATTGTGCAGTGAGTTCGGACACTGAAGGATAACCAATGTGACAGCTTCATGAATGGGTTTGTAATTTTACACAGCAAGGTTCTTTTATAGAATACAAGCTTCCCCAGCACAAGATTAACTGATTCCTTGGCATTATATGATAATCTGAATATTGCGGTGGGTTTATTTCACTTTAACAGCATATCTGTGTTCATGTTAGCAGAAAATTGCTTCTAAGCCACTAATTCTCCTTTATTCTCAGGATACAGAATTGAGCTCCATAAGTACTTTTATAGTAAAATAAAAATAAATTGCTTCTTGCACAGTCAGTTACATATTTCTATAATATTTAATAGATGACTCAATCTCATGTTGCATCATTTATGCACCGCAAATGAGATAAAAAAAAATGCTTACAGCAAAGTTTTAGTAGCTATTAGACTAAAATCATGACTTTTACATAGTTTTTCTGTCTTCATTAAGTTGTAACAGATGACTTTACATGACAGGGACAGTGGTGGTGGTAAAAGGTGTATAAATAACATTTATTATTTATAGGTGACAGGTTCACCGCTTACTCTGCAAACTGAGCTTTCAGTTTAGAGAGAAAAGCAGCAAATCCTGAACTGAAGAAGCTGAAATTTTCTGGCTCAATCCACCTCGTTCATCAACGAGAGGGCATCAAATCTTCTAAGTTATGGTAGAGTAGAGCTTATGGTGGAGTACTTGGCTGCGCTGCCTCCTGTCCTGTAAGAGATGTGTAGTTTAAGCAACACTGACTATTTTAAAGGTCCTTTTTGAACATACTTTATATAACAGACATTACAGACATATTCAAACTATGCATCATCTTGCTTTAACACATGAAAGAGGGGAGCAGAGTCCAGTTATCTTAATCCAAGGTAGTTCAAACAGGTCGTATCCTGTATGAGGGCAAAATGAGCCCGTCTCATACGGGTGGATGGTACTTTGAGGCTCAATAGCAGCGTGGAAAGAGTCTCATAATTAAAATTCATCCGCTTGGAAGTCGAAGCCTTTCATCTGTCACGTTTGCAGTTATATCTTTTAACATCTAGTTAATTAGCGCAGACTGTGCTCCCTGGATCGATACCGCATGTTGTCGTTGGCAGTGAAGCTCTGTGCAAACTTTGATTAAAAACGTACAGAAGAGTGAAAGATCTGACACCACCCACCTTCCCCGCCACACCCCAGGAGCTTTCGATCAATACTGTTATTATGTCCTGTGGTGATGAACCCCGAGGGGTTCACGGACGCATGTTCTGCATGTCAGAGGGAGAGAGGCTGGGCTGCTTTGAGGAAAAATCAATATAGATTACAGATCATGAGGCAGAGACACATCTCCGGGGATTTGCTTTGAACTCGGGCATCTTCTGAATGATGCACGAGGGAAAAAGCTTTGACTCTCTGAAGGAGAAATATATACAAGTGTAGTGTTTTGGGGGTTTTTGTCCAGTGTTTTTGTTACTGGAATCTACAGATGTTTTCTAAATGCATCACAAGTGATGATGTCGCAGTTTTTAAGAGAACTGAATTCATTCTTAAAGCTTAAAAAAAAAAGTCAATGATTTAGTTGGGTGGGGTTTCCATTTAACGACCCGCTGCAGGCAGCTCTCGGATTAAAAAGGTGACATTTATCATCAGCTTTAGTTCTTCTCCTTTCTGACGCCTTCTTCAGGGCGCTGCCAGTAAACCTGGATTGTGATGTGATTCATCGTGTTTTATACACACACTACATGAATGAATGTGACTTTTATACTGTAGTACACGCTGCTTTGATCACTGCCGCTGATCCCCTGCAAAGGAACTGCTGGAGTTTCAGTGTGTGGGTGTTGCCCCTCCGACTTCATTTGCATTGGTGCGCCTGCTGTGTGGATGCTGTTTGCAGATAAGATTTGTATTGGCAGAATGTTGTTTTTCCCTCCCTCGTTATTATTGATGGAGTATGATAAATACCAGAGATGACCAACAAAAATGATTCACGCACAGCAGCAGATGAATAATGCGTTTTAGGCTTTTTGGAAAATATAATGAGCTAAATGTACCTGGAGATTTTAAGATGGTTTTGTGGATTTACCAGAACACAAATGAAGTCTAAGTGAAGTTGATCTTTCTGATTGCAGTGCTGGTCCAAAAGGAGACAATATCTATGAGTGGAGGTCGACCATCCTGGGACCGCCGGGCTCTGTGTACGAGGGAGGCGTCTTCTTCCTAGATATCGCCTTCACAAACGACTACCCCTTTAAACCCCCGAAGGTACTAATACACACTAATATCACCTCGTTACTGTTACCTCGCCCTCACAAACAGGCAGCAGTTGTTTGGACTGAAACTGTTTCAGGGACACAGTTAGATCTTAGAGAACATCAAACCTACTTAGGACCATGTCCATGATAAGGAATGATAAGATAAACAATATTTAATCAAAAAGTTGGAAGGTTCCTGTGTTACTGCAGCCAAAACATTAAACACAACAAAACCTGAATAAACATATAGCTCAATAAATATAATCCAATAAACTAGACCAAAGAAAGGAGTCAATCAAAATATAAGAAATAAAGTCAAAGTGCTCTGCTAAAAAGCTGAATACTGTACAATTTAAAGTGAAATGGCTCAAACTCAATTCAGTAAAATAAAATTTTATTAAATGTAGTTAAAAAAGAAAAAAGCTGCAGGTGTCACCTGATATTAAAGTATCTTAGTAACAGTGTAAAGTGTTGCAGGGCTGAAACGCACACGTTTTCTCAAGTTAACACATCTGTTAAATGTGTTTCCTTGTAAAGAACTAGTTTGCTTATCAGACACCAAGATGGATTATATTTTATTTCTTTGTATATTTTATATATTTTTTTTAATAAACCCACAAACTCAAAGAATGAAATTTTTGTTTGTAAATTTCCAGGAAAAAAAACAAGGGGGGGGGGAGCTCAATGAATTAAAACTAAAGGCAAATAAGTGCATCATTTACAAGAAAAAAACTATTCACATCGACTTCCAGTTAAATCAGCATCCCCACAAATTTCCAAAAATGTGTCGGTGTTTATTTTTGTTTTTGTTGTTCAGTTTCAGACGGCGTGGGTTTCACTTTATTTTTGAGCCAAACAGATGCGACAGTGTTCACTCATGGAGACCAGCTTTGGACTTAAACTAACATCATAATCTATATTTCTTGTTTCATTTCACTTGGATTTGTGAGCACACAAAATCTATTTTTTCATTTTTACTGTGGCTAACTGAAATGTTTTTCACGCAGAGTTCCTTTAATAACCTTTCACAAAGACACAGTACAGTTTCATAACACCATGAGACAGGACTTTACAAGAAATCTGTAGTTTCATTTTTTAAAAAAAAAAAAAAAAATCCCTGAAACGGGGGCACTGTGGGTTTCAGTCATTACTCAAACAGGAGTACCACACTCCTACCATATGAGGAGTGTGTTGGGGTCTTTGTTTTTTTAAGCTGCAGGTTTAGTGCTCTATTGGAAGAAGTTTTAATAACATGAAAACTCTGCGGTACAGCTGCTTTTCTGACCACAAACCACCTGAAAACTGGTGATATTCACATTCAAACAGTGGAACAGTCGAGCTTAGTAAAACATGGAACTCTTAAGAGACTACATATCTTGTGCTTTAGCTGCAGGTACACACAGTATTAAATATGCTATACAGTGCAAGCCTCCAGCCCCACTGCACAAAACACAAACACATCACGAAACCTTTTGTTTGCCAGACAGCTTTGACCCGGCTCTGCTTCTCCTGCTTTTGTCTAACAGCACAGCAGCTCGTGATGGTCACATTTAACATCTAAAATTACTGCCTAATTATCCCAAACACAGTTTAAAAAAAAAAAGTGGATTCAGTCCAGATTTCTGGGAAATCTGTGCCTCTTTTTTTTTGTGCTAATGCAGTTTGTAATTTCATGTTTCCTAAATGGAAATGTTTTCCTTTCCCAGCCTGTAACTGCTCCTTGATCTGCTTACTCTGGATCAACATCACACATTTACAGAGTTTACACGACTGGACGAGTGGTTCGTTTGTTTGTCCCCGCAGAATTATTTGGACTAATTAAGCAGCGTTGTGTAACAAACAGAGTCACAGTGGCGACAGTGAA
Organism: Cichlasoma orientale; assembly: GCA_034780415.1. Lineage (NCBI taxonomy): Eukaryota > Metazoa > Chordata > Actinopteri > Cichliformes > Cichlidae > Cichlasoma > Cichlasoma orientale. The sequence continues at coordinate 65,974 of JAVDPK010001919.1, forward strand.
ACGCTCATCCCAGCAGATAAAACAAAACAGATAAATAATATTCAACTAAACCGCAGTGGGAAAACAACCTGTTCTGAGTGTGGCACTTATACTTAATTTGCGTGTTTATCAGGTTTATTTTTCATAAAACAAACATCTGGCCCATGTGTTTGAGTAAAATTTTTAATGTAAATATCAGCAGGAAATATGCCCAGTTAAACAAAGGCAACAGTAACGATCAGCTGTAAACACATTTCTGAGAATCGCAGCAGCTTTGCTGTGTGTGTGCGTGTGTGTGTGTGTGTGTGTGTTTGAGGTTTGTGGGCAGGCACACATTAATCTTGCTTCATCAGACACCTGATTTTGAATTTTGCACCTTTTCTGCATCACTTTGTGATGGAGTGAAGAAAAACACAAAAGCCAGTTCAGCGTATAGATCGGTTGTTTTTCCATTTATTTTGGGAGATGCCCGATACGTCTTCCCCAGACCCAGCTGATTAATTTGTTTTCTATTGTTTTCTGTACAGTAAATGCAGCCTATTTAATGAAGCCATGCAATATTTTACCTTCATACTATGAACAATTTCCAAGTTATAAGATGAGCTGGCATCAAAATGTAGATAAAAATGAGCCCTTTCCTGCAGCTTGTTCTGTGGAGCTTCCTGTCAGTGACAAGTTTAACCAAAATACACCTTATGAAGTTCTCTCCAGTGAATTATCATAAAACAGATCAAACATGCTGGTGTCTGTTCCTCTATGCTACATTCAATTAGTGCAGTTTTGCTTTTGAACAAAATGATTTATGAACAAAAACATTGTGGCTTCACTCGGAGTGGGTGCAAAATTGATTTGGTGGCATTTTCTCCGCTTTCTTCCATGTGGATATGTTCTGTATGTGAGACGATACGTGGGCTCAAAAATGCTGAAAAACACAAGGCGAAATAAAAAGTCAGGTCTGTATTTCAGAAGGTGGCATTAAGGGGCTTAAATACATTAAACTTACTGTTTACTAACAAAGCCAGCTGACTCCGAGGGGTCAGGTGGAGCATCAGTATCCACACCTTTTTAATGCTTCATCTTGGCCTAAAAGCATCGACGTCCTGCTGAGACGCTTTTGTTTCCCATGACTTTTATTTCTGATGATTCATTTACTGCGTGCATTTTTTCTTTCTGTAGATTAGATTTGCAGTGCCCGTGAGGCACGATGCAGCATGATGAATACCTGAGATGACCATCAGAGACAAAAACAGACTTTCATTCTTGGAAATCTGAGTCATGGCCACAGAAGCAGATAAATCAAGTGTTTCATCTCTTTGGGGGGAAAATGAGTATTAAACATTTTACATAGAGATAAAAATAAATACCCAAATTTCCTCCAAATGTTTTCCACACTTCACTTGTTCCATGATAATTTTGCGTTCAGTATTGAAATGGAACATTTACTGTAAATGACTCACTGTTTATGGTTGATTGATGTACTGATAAGCAGAAGTGTGTTTTCTTTCCAAGACACGATGTGTCTCTTTTCATCCACCAGGGGGCTTTTATCTCCCAAAGCAGTTTCACTGCAGTCCAGTATTGACAGAAATTCTCTAAATATAACATTTTTTATCACATCCTGGGCTGTATGACTGCTTCATTTTGTTTTAAATAACACAGTAAGCCCTTAATACACGACTGACTGTGTACTTGGCTATTTGTGTGTTTTTCATGCATCACGTTTGTGTCTGCAGGTGACTTTCCGTACGAGGATCTATCACTGCAACATCAACAGTCAGGGGGTGATCTGTCTGGACATCCTGAAGGACAACTGGAGCCCCGCCCTCACCATCTCCAAGGTGCTGCTGTCCATCTGCTCCCTGCTCACAGACTGTAACCCAGGTAAGACTGACAGCAGCCAAATGAGCATGCTGAGGAAAGCTGCATCATCTGCACTGAAAAAGTGACTGAGCTGTGAGACTGTAACAGCAGCAGTGATTGCAGTCTTGATTATTTGACACGATTATTCATTAACATGCGTTTATTGAACTTTAAATGTGGTGTAATCCCAATGAAAAAATAATTGGAGGAAAAAAAATGGTGGATTTGTTAAAGAAAACGGGGTCATTCAGTGGGGAGTTGGACCCAAACAGCAGGGGTTTTTTTTTTTTTTTTTTTTTCCTCCATTGAAAATCCCAATTCAAGGGGACCTGCCAGTCAGGACTTCAGCTTATACTCGTGCATCGAATCCATGTAGTGTCTATCATGTAGCCTGCAGAAGTGGCCAGTGCAGTTGCCAGTATTTTTACACTTGTGCATGCTGTGGCTGTGCTACTCTGCAATTTGGCCTCCAGAACGCTAGCTGATGGTGTAGTTTCTCTTTTGAGCCGGTCCATTCTCTTTAAGTTGATGGTGGCAGAAGTAGCCAGAAATGTGAGGAAGTGTTGAATGGGCCGTTTCTAAGGAGATGCACGTCAGGTTATGGTGTCGATTTAACTCGAGTATAAATCCTGCATTACGTGTCTGAAGAGAACTTCATGGTAGCCACGCAGAGTAATGGAGGCTAACTGAGCTGTTACGAACATCGTCCAGTTACTTTGAGCGGTAGTGAAACTGAAGTGCAGCACAAACAGGAAATGGAGACAGTTTTCCTTCAAAGTAAAAGCTGTGCCTTTGGAAACATGTTGGCTGCAGAGCCGAGGTACAACTTTTACTTTAAAGGTGAACCTCCATTTCTGGTTTATGTCGAGCTTGTTGAAGTTCCACTGCTGCTGGGCTAATAGCAAGTATCTGCGGATACACGTGAAAAACTACATGCACACAACTACAGGTTGTGTTACGTCCAATGGCGCGCCACTGCAAGCAGACTGGTGAGAGACCCTCAGATCTGGAGATGAAGGCAGGTGCAGACGTTAATGATCATTTTACAGGTGTATCTTCCTGAAACCTTTCACTTCTTCTGCACAGCGAGTGGGTTTAAACTTTCAGGGAGTGTGTAGCTCTCTCATTTCTATCTAGTTATGAGTGCATCCACTCACTGTGAAAGTGAAAGCTGTGGAAGGATCTCTAATGGTCACCCTGTCAGGACCTGTCGCTGTTGCTTTGGCTCTCTGTCACCCCGTGGCTGCCATGCAGGTTTCTCGAGGTAATAAAACAAAATGTTTTCATAATTATTGGAAGCTAAAGGGTAATTAAGATTAAAATTAGATGAATGGCCCTGCCCTAATGCATGCCATGCCGGTTTTATTAGTATCTTGCTCAGTGTGAGACTGTGTGATTGTGTTTGATGAATAGCAGCACAGTTTCCATCCGGCTGCCGCAGGTCATGCTTTTTAAAAATGAGGCTGCGCAAAGTTTTATTCTTTTCCTCACATCCTGCTTGCGTCTCTTTGTCACGTTGTATCTTGTTTGTTGCAGTCATATTGTGAGAAATCATACAAATTTGAGAGTCTGGAGCTCCACATGTCTCACCACCATTTGACAACCACTGGAATTGATGACCCCGTATTTTTACCACATACTTTCCACAGCTGTGAACTCTGATCTCACACCACCCAAAAGCTGCACGTTGTAAACGTGCCTTAACGGGTCAGATTTTTGTGTTCAGCGTGCAGTAGGCAGCATACGTTTTACTCTGATTCATTAGAAGTGAGCAGAACCTGTTTGGAGGACAAAACAGCAGGCATGTTGTAAACGAAGGGCTGTAATTTAGTTTTTTTGAAGCATGAAACATCAAGAAAGAAGTCTGTGTGTTCAGACTGACGAGCACTTTTAGAAATGTGATGTGAATTCCAGCTGAGGCCCCTAAATGCCACCTTAGCAACATTTACATGAATTTGTAAAACAGGAATGTTTAACTTAGGTTTGAGTAAATGACGTGCTCAGATTTCATTTAAAAAAAACAAACCTCTTCTTAAAACAGGCGTCACATTTCTAAACAGTTAAATTTGCTTGTTATTTGTACCGTACATGCATACTGTAACGAAATGAAGCAGTTTATTAGTTAATGTTTTACATGATACAGCTGGTATGGAACGTCTATTAGCTGACCTACAAGTTGAAATAAATTTTAGGGGGCTCAAGATTTTGATTGTATTTTTAAAAAGTATAATTGTGCCAGATTAATTTTTTTATTAAACTGACATTTTAGGGTTTTACATGCCAAAACAAATGTGTTTGAATTTACTGTATAAATGTGCTAAAAGTGTTCTAACAAACTTGTTTGTGTCGTGAATGGAATAAATAATTTTGGAATCGCTCTCAGATAAACTCAAACTTCTTTCTGTTCCTGCAGCTGATCCCCTGGTGGGAAGCATCGCCACCCAGTACACGACTAACAGAGCAGAACATGACCGAACAGCCAAACAGTGGACAAAGCGATACGCCACATAAACCCACAGAGGACAGAAGGAGGGGGGCTGAGGGGACGCTGGGTTGCTTGTTTTGGGGGGAGGGGTGTTATTTCTATCTCAGATTTTTAGTACTTTATTGTCTGGTATATTTTTTGCTTCCTGATTAAGTTATCTCCAGAAACATGGTAATAAAGGGAACACAATGGACAGGAAGTGATGTCTGACTTTTTTTTTTTAAACATTAGTTGAAGGCTGGATTCCACATGCACACCGCTGCATGTCCAAACATGCAGACATTGTAATATTTGTGAAGGAACAAGAATGCATCATGAAGCATGCCGCACACATCCCAGCATTTATAGCCTAAGACAATGCTCCTCCCAACATAGACCTTTAAAATATCTGAGCGCACAAGCTGTACAATAAATAAACACAAAACTCAGAACTGAAGGCAAACACAGCACAAACTGTAGTAGAATGAAGCAGCATACTGGACTGTAGTACTGATCCCTGTTGGAAAACTGGTACATTAGGGGACTCTAATAATCTAGCGAGCCCTGTTTAGCATTTATAAACTAATTTAGTTGAAAGCAGATGTGCACGGTGTTTATATGCTAAATAAATGCTTAGCTTAGCCGTAAAGTTGCACATTTTGCATTTTGAAGCTCGGCCGTTTGAAGAAAAAGTCGAGTTATTGTCACAGCTATGGCGTCTGTTCCACAGAAACGTAAACGTAGATCGTAACTGACTGAGAATGCTCAAATTCACACCATAGATGCGTGCTGTTAAAGCTGTATTCATCTACCGTGGTGGGCGATGCAGTCGGCCGGTGGCGAGTTAGGACTGAGATGAGTTGATGTGCTGTGGGTGCAGGCAGTGGTGGATTCTGTATCTGGGAGAGGAGGCCAAACAACAGACATGGCAGCAGACGTCAGCTGTACCTGAAAGTGAAGCAGGTGAGAGACCCTCAGATCTCGACAAAGGCAGCCATTAATGATCATCTAGGGGAACCTTTAAGTGTAGCGGTTTACGCGTTAGGTTGCTGGTTCAGTTCCAGCCAGAGACACAAATCCCCTTTGGGGTTGCGTCAGGAACGGCTCTGCCAAATCAAACGGAGCTACCTGCTGTGGCGACCTTGTGACAACACAGCAGCCGAAAGTACCTACTTCGAGAGATGTTGACCGAAAGCCCTTTTTCCATCATCTTGGCTCGAGCTGAACTGAACAGCGAGTGAATTTAGGCTTTCTGGGAAGAAGGGGTGCGCTTGATTTATAACACAGGACGAACTAGAGCTTAAATAGAAAAATGCCCTTTTTTTTTTCCTGATAACCTCGACAGTAAAAAGTAAAAACCACCGCCCACTGAACAGAAACAGTTCAGTGGGCGGTGGTTCATGTTGGTAAATGTTAGTTTTGTTCTACTTTTTAGTTTAACAGTCAGGTGGGATTTCGTGGCACAAGCTTTCCCGAGAGTTAAACCCTCTGAGCTGTGGATGCTTCACTGTTTTCATGTGAAAAGGTAGCACATCCTGGATCTACACCCAGCAGCTTAGTTTGATTCATCTGTCAGGAAGCACACGTAGAAGTAGTGATCTCTTAAAGAGCAAAGCTGCCGGAGGGAAGATGCTTAGATTTCATTTTTGTCAGTTTGGTAACATCACAGCACAACCTGTCTGATGAGGCTCTGATGGAAATGTGTGACACTCCTGATGTTCGCGTGACTGTGAGCCAGCAGCCTTCACAAACTGTTGCCCTGGTGTTGTAACACCTGTTCTGACTCTCTTAAATCTTAGATCTGAAGCTGCCACGAAAACGAATGGAAATTAAACTGAAGTGAAAACACACTCTGGAAACCACCTAAACTAAACTGAATTCAAAACAAAAACTCAAGTAACAGAAATAAAAACTGATCAGGAAATTTAAAAAAAAAAAAAACTACATTAACCCAGCAAGTAATTCAGTTTGGCCCTGCATGTACTGTCACAGGACTTTATTAAATATATCATTAACTGCTTCAGTATATTTTCACCCATCAAGCTGTGTTTGAGAGACACACAACTCCATTGGGAAAGGGTTACCTGACTGTGCATTGGGTAGTTTTAAACCCAGGACATGATGATCCGTGTCTTTGTGACCTTTGTCAGAGCTGGTGTTGGATTTCACTCAGGAGCCTGAAGAAGTGAAATTAGAATCTAGAGTACCGTGCAAAAGTCTTGAGTCACCCCTCATTTCTTTATATTTTGCTTCCACTGAGCCAGATTTTCTCAATCTTACTGAGCTACAGTTCTCCAGAATTTTTCTTTGCTGTTTTTTCACTCTTTCAAACCAGTACCTGACCATTTTCAGAGGAATGTTTGTTCTTTAAGCCACTTAACACTGACCTATGAATCATGTGTCACACACAGAAAGGCGCCTAACTCAAAGGATGAACCAGTGTTGTGTCTACACACAGCACAACAAAGAACCAGTTTTTAAATTGTATCTTCAGGCGCACGGTTTGACAGATGTAAAGTAGGTCGTGGCAGATGGCTGCTCCTCCCTGAGCCTGGTTCTGCTGGAGGCTACTTCTTGTTAAAAGGGAGTTTTTCCTTCCCGCTGTCACCAAGTGCTTGATCGTAGGGGGTCGTTTTGATTATTGGGTTGGCCTCCCCAGACCTCAACATCATTGAAGCAGCGTGAAAACGGAGCTAAAGGCAGCCAACATCCAAAGAAGAGCTTTGAATGTTCTTCAAGAAACCTGGGGACCATTTAAATAAATTACAAGAACGCTCATCTAATCGAGTTCAGGCTGTGCTAAAGAATAAATGTGGTCATACCAAATACTGACCTTTAAGCTTGCTAGAACTGAATAAACTCTGCTTTTGCCTCCTATCCTGTACTTGTTCCCATGAGGGGTGGCTCGAGACTTTTGCACAGTACTGTACATAAAGGTGGTTTGTTTTGACAACATGCAGAAGCTTTGACACTTGGCTAAAGATGAAACTGCTGCTGGCATTTACCAAATATAGACGGTCTTTGATGTGGAGTTTAGGTGAGTGTTTAGTATGCAGATCAGAGAGGTCAGGTCAAACCCAGGTCAACACCAGGGATGTTCCAGATTTTTCTACACTGGGTAACCATCACTTTTAAAATGCTCACTTTTGCATCTATGAGTAGAAAAAAAAATTGATTACCTACAAGCACAAGTAACCAGAGGCGTGAACAATCAGGGAGACTGAATGTAGTAAATGAACGTGTGAATTTAGCACTAAAGCCAGTTAATTGTTGAAATCTAATATGTGTCAAGCATATATTATTTACCATCTTTGCAGGTTTAGGCTCTTTTTATGCACTGACCTGAAAAATGTATGTCAGGCCTCTTAAAATACCTCTGGTGACTGACAGGGTGTGAAGGATGGACGACCCACCGGGTGAGAATCATTCCACGGATGCCTGAACTCTGGTGAGACAGCTGAATCTGGTCATTATGTACTCAGTCACACATGCATGTGCTCACGCCCCAGGTTTTAAGCCGTGACAGAGTTTTGCAAAAGAAAAAGAAAACTCGTCATATTTTTTTTGTCCAAGAACCAAAGAATTAAAGTTATAATTGACAAATTTCCAAAACAGCTGGATTTGTACATGTTCAAATTCCAAACTCAAGCAACTCCACATTCCTTGAGGTATCTATAAATGTTAATAATTTACATCAGTCAACCATGCTGTAGGTGATAGTGTAGCAAAAATGGCTAAAAATGGAATATGATAAGCATAATAAACATTGTTTTATTGCATGCAGTTCAAATAGATAACGAAAGTCGAGGACATGGTTTTTCAGAAGTGACCCTATTTGAATGAGAGGGTGGAGTCCCAAGTTATCAGCTACTGCTGAGTCTACAGGTGCAACACAGAGTCACACATGTCATCTATTTATGGCTAAGACATATTTAAGATGCTGGAATTCACCAAAAACTGAAGCACAAAGTTCTGTCTGTGCCTCACAGCAGGCAACACTGCTCATCGGATAATGCTAATAATAATGCTAATAATAATGCTCCAAAAGGCACTCTCACTATAAACAGGCGTGACGAGATGCGGTTCAGCTTTCAAATCAGCACGTGAGGCCCAGCAGACAGCTAACTTTAAGTCTGCCTGTATCCGGATTAAAGCCCCACACAAACGTCATGAAGGGGGAAATTATCCATAAACACAAATAAATAAAGGACCTGGCTATAAACATATGTTTTCTTTATATAAATTTGGAAGTTTTAACTTGGGAGTTTAGGGAGACTCAATCTTAAGTGGCCTTTAGAGGAACTGCATTTTTTGGTATTTTTGCATTGGTTTCATATTTCGGCCCCAAAGGTCGCAGCCTTGTTTACGCTGTATTTTGCCATTTGAGTGAGTTTGAACTTCATCCTGCATCTTCTGTATCTAACTATGTTTTGCAGATTTGGTGTCTGTAGCATATGATTCACATTATTTCCCCCCCCCGTCAAACCATTCGGAGCCCCCTGTGCCCCCCTGGAAAAGACCACTTCCATCAGGATAGAATTTGCAGTGACCTTTCCCTTCAGGAGGATAAGAGGACTCAAAGCAGGCCAGCAAAGCAGCCCGAGAGCCACAGGATCCCCTCACTGCAGGGGTCAAAGGTTCAGGTTAAATTTATTACCTGTCTGTACATACCAAGCAGTCCAAGCTGGATGTGAACGCTGCCCGAGAGGCTGTGAGGGAATATTAGGTACATCCTTAAGTTTGTAATGGTCAGTTTGTGTTATCAGAAATGTGTGCATACACAATTATGGTCAACTTGAATGATCGTTGTACATTTGTAACATGGCAACGATGCTTTACAATGTTTTAAGTAAACATTTCCAATTCATTTGCCTGCCTATCTTCATAATATTGCAATAAATCTTCTTTCAGCTGCTCCTTTTAGCGGTTGCCACCATCATCTGCCTCCAACTCTCCCCATCCTTAGCGCCTTCCTCTGTCACACCAACTCTCTGCATCTCCTTTTTCACTACATCTTCTCCTCTTTTCCTCTCCCCCAGCAACGTCCTCCGTCCAATAAAACCACCAGCTAAATAAAATAAAATGCATTTCCACACTTGACTAAAACTTAAAACCAAAAGAAATCCTGGCTCACACCGAGTGTTTTGTACTTCCGAACAACTACTCCAAGACTACTGCAAGAAAACCTGAAACATGGTTAACAGACATGTAGCAAGAACACAGAATGAAGTAGAAGTTTTTTTTTTAAAAAAAAGTGTGTATTTCTTTTTTAAGTGTAGCAGTGCTTCCAGGACATTTTACAATAGTTGGCACAGTGGGGCCAAGAAGCATTCAGTACTGCTCTGAGCCCCCACTGCAGCGGGCGACATCATCGTTTGGACGTACACCTCTGCGCTAGAGAGTGTGTGTGTGTGGGTGTGTGTGTGTGTGTCCATGAGTCACACTGAGCTTAATATTTTGGACTTGGAGCTTATAATTTTTTTTTTACTCAAATAGGAGAAGTCCTAAGAACCAACTGAGTGCACGCGCGCGCACACACACACACACACACACAGAGTCGGAGCTATGAAAGCAGCACACGTCTTACTGCCAGAGTACGAGCTACTGCATTACTATTAGTCTAATGAGCAAGTGAGACACCGTTACAGCATAATACACTTTGCTTCATGGAGACATTATCCTTGTGCTACTCAATATCCTGTGTTTATACTACATATTGCTACCGTGCCCCTATAGTGGCTCCACAGTGTAGTGGTTTACATGTTTGCTTGGTAAACAAAAGGTTGCTGGTTCAATTCCAGCTGGAATTTGAGATTTGTGGGAACATGTGGTGAGTCCTTGTGACAAGGGTAGCTTTCTATTACTACCACTGTGCAACCACGGATTGGACCTCCACCCATCAATCCAACCTCCACAGTCCCTCTTCAGGGTGGTGGGCTGCCTGGGCTCTTTGGGATTAGGCCTGGCCAAGAGACGCTTGCCCTCGAACCCCGGCACTTGGCTCCAGGGTGGGGCCCTGGTACCCCTGTCTGGGACTGGTTAACTTGGTAAATGGTAAATGGACTAGTTCTTATATAGCGCTTTTCTACTCAGTCTTGAGCACTCAAAGCGCTTACACAACATGGTCCTTTGCTTTTCTCATCTTCAGGGGTTTGTGAATTGGTAATTTGACTTATGGTCACCGGTCCAGCACAGAGACAGACAGTCACACTCTCACATCAAAAGCTTCGGAAGCAGGGAGAACTTTGACTCGATGTTAAGTCTATCAAACAGTAGTCTGGTTTCTGGTGTGGTTCCTTGGTATTTTAAGCAAGCAGTAGTGCAGCCTTCAATTAAAACCAAACAAATTTTGACACCTCAGTACTCACCAATTATTGCCCAATCTCTGAACTTCCTTTTATTTCAAAGATTTTGGAGATGGTGGTTCTTCGGTTCGGTTGCAAACTTTTTTAGTCATGCATGGGATTGTTGAGGTGTTCCAGTCTGGTTTTGAGGCATTTTACAGCACAGAATCGACTCTCTTAAAAGTTGTTAATGATGTTTTATTAGCTACTGACTCTGGGGATTCTGTTATTTTAACAGATATTTTACAGCTGCCTCTGACACTGTCGACTAACGTATTCTTATTTCTTGCCTCGAGCACTGTGTGGGGGTCAAAGGCACAGTTTCAGAGTGGTTTAGTTTGTACTTGTCAGAGAGAAGTTTTAGGGTCAGTTTTGGAGGCTCAGGTTCCCCCTCTGCACTGCTCCTATGTGGAGTTCCACAGGGTTCTGTTCTGGGGCCGATTCTTTTCTCCTTAGATTTACTTCCACTAGGATTAATTCTGAAAATATACGGTATCTCCCTCCACTTCTATGCTGATGATTCCCAAATCTGCTAGCCCCTGAAAGGAAACGATGGCAGCTCATTAATGTTTTGATGACATTAAAGCCTGGATGGCCTTAAAGGACACCTATCATGCATATCAGGCTTTGTTTACTTCATTCATATTGTGAATAAAAAGTTTCTCTGCCGGTAACTAATTGTATCGCTGCTATCAAACTACAATAATGGCCGAACGGGGTGGCGTTGAACGCGCCATGACCTGGAGGGGGGCGGGGAGTGAAATGTCTCGTTCACATTTAAAGAGACCGCACCAAAACGGGTTGATCTGAGACGGGTGTCAGAAAAGGGGTCAATGTGGGGTCTGTGGAGCTACAATAATGAGGAATTTGGACCAAAGCATTGCAGTTCTACTTTATA
>JAVDPK010001919.1:103652-119482 GCA_034780415.1 Cichlasoma orientale
GATATCAGCTGCACGGATCATTCAGAGGAGGATTCCTTTGGTCACTCTTCAAGCTGAACTTGTCTTTGTTTAACAGTTAATTATATTAATCTGGGTTTATATAGTGCTGTGAAAACCCCCCCTTCCTGATTTCTCAGTTTTTGTTTTTTGCTTATCTGTCACACAAGTTTTCATCTTAGACAAAAATAATCCAAGTAAATAAAAAATGCAGTTTTAAAATGATTATTTCATTGAAAGAGCTTTACAGACCTACCTGGCCAACCCTAAACCTAGTAACTGGTTGTGTCACCCTTGGCAGCAATTAAGGTCACGACATAGCATATCATAGCAATCAGATTTAAGTCCAGACTTTGACTAGACCACTCCAAAATCTTAACTTTGTTTTTTGAGCCATTCAGTGGGGGACTTCCGAAAAGTTCAACTTTGTCTTGTCAGTCAGAAATATACAAATGGATGAATGGATGGAAGTCTTGGGTATCGTCAAGATGTTTTCTGGCAGATGAGAGACGAGCCTTTGTGTTCAAGAGAGAACTTTATTGTCATTATACATACAACGAAATTAATCATTATACATACAACGAAATTACGTTCAGAACAGTCATCCAAGAAGACAGACAAGACTATATGATAGTTAGGTTCAAAAAAATTCATCTCGTACTGTGCTCAAATATGAGCGCCGTACCAGGGTCCAAAAAAACCCCACCTTAGCAAAGCATATAGCACATTTAAAGCCGGGATAGCAATGGTTGGGTAGGTGGGGCGGGTGTGCCAATGGAGACGAGAGGGTCAGGGCATCATGGAGCCAGATCCCAGCCAAAACAGTTCGCTGATAGTGATGAAAAGGCTGGAGAGAGATAAGATGTGACCGTCAGTTGTGAACTGGCACCATATAAACTGAATCGAATGGAATAGAATAAATGAATCTAGTTAAAAACTGTACAGGTAATTTCTCCAGTTAAAGGGATTAATTATGGATTGTGATCTTTATATGAGAAGTGTTTAAGTGTTAGAGGTTTGTAGGAGCTAACCAAAAAGGAGCGGGTTAATATGTTGAATGCAAATATAAAGTCTAATGTGCTATATCGGTTATTTTATTTAATTGGTTTGTTGTAATTTCTCTGTCCCAACATGTTTAAGTTTCAATAAATGCAAATAAATATTTCTCCTACAAACCATGTGAAGGAACTAGGGCAATACATCTTGCAAATCAGATGTAATTGAAGAGCAAGTGGCCCACTTTATTGACACAAACATACATCATTTGCATTCAGTCTATCACGGAGCTTAACTTCTTGTGAATGAAAATGCAGCGGCAACAGAAACACTACGGATCATTTACAAAACAAACAAAATGTTTTCGCTCACTAATGAGCATTTCCTTCAAGTTTAACATAATGAATAAAAATGAACACTATAGGATTTATGTATTATGTATTCTTTCATACATGAACTTTCTCAACTCTAGACTCAGTAAGTCACCAACCACCCCCATAGGATTTGTCTTGTGCTTTACATATGAAAATGAGGTCAGAGGCTTTTATCAAGGATGGTAAATTCATCATCTACCTTCACATGTGCAGGGTTCAGACCTCAATCTTAAAACAACATCCAACAAACTTGTGAGTACGGTTTTCTATTTCCAGCATTTGCAAAATTTCAGATTTATAAATAGGGTTTCTTCTTATTGCATATACGTGTGTGCTATTCGCTCTGTAAACACGATAACTCAAAAGGTTTTGAATGAATTTTGATAAAACTCTGTAGGGGCGTTGAGCGTGGTCATGTTAACGATCCATTAAAATTTGGCTTACATTCACCAAAGTCTTCAAGGTCAACTTAATGATTAATCAGTTGAAAATTGACAAAAAAAACTTACTAATTTAGAAACTTTTTTTTAATATATATTCAAAATTATGTCAAGTATATTGAAATGGTTTTCAACAGCGCAAATAACAGTTGACACTTTGCACTTTTTTTTTACTGCACTACAAACATCTTTCAAAAAGGAGCAAACAAAACAAAATGAATGTATACAAAATACGATATTATTCCCTAAAGAGTAAATACTGCCCAGAGAGTGAGCTGCCTCGGTGGAGGTTTGCGCTCTCAGAGTGATTCTTGTTTTGAAAAACATTTGCTCTCTTGGCATTATTAGTGCAAAATAAATACACACCTATACAGAATCTATAATGGTAGTTTAAAAAAAAAGCAATTTATTTCTAGATCTATTTAAGTTAAAAAGTTTACACATAAATTACAAACGTTACAAATTACAAGCAATCACTATATTGCATTTATAATGAATGAACTGGTCTTTTTTTTCTTCCTGGTTTCGTTTGTCTAAAAAGACACATTGTTTGGTTCAAGCTACTCAAATACAAAGATTTTATTGTAAAGTGAATAAATCTGGTTTGTTGTTGTTGTTATCTGTGAATTCAAACTGGCATTTTCACCATTCTCTGTCATTTTACTGACAAAACAACTAATCAGTAAGCTACGAACCTACACCGATCACACACAACATGAAAAGTGAAGTGATTAACGTGGCTCTTGTTCTTTGGGAAGAAAGCAGGTGTGGCAGGAACAATGGCTGAAATGGCCATTGCTCCTCCAGCGTAAATAGCCATAGACACATATTGACAGCTGAAGTATTTATAGGTGTGGTTCCCCCCTCTACACAATAACGCAGAGGCCTTAAAGTTAGTCACTTGTTCCATTTGTGTTTAACTCTTTCCTTCCTCTTTCCAGTGGAATCAAAAATGGGCTGTTTCGTGACGCTGACTCTCCTCTTTGGTGAGATCATAAATTTGCATTATGGAAATGTGTGATTTGGATTGTAAAGTTGAAAAAGGAACAGCAATAAGAAAGATTAAAGTACTGCTAAAAGAGCATGTCAACATAATCTTGTGTTTCATTTGGTGAAGACTGAATTTGCTGTAACGGGTTGAATAAAGAGCTCTAAGTAAAACGAGGATTTGAACCTCAACACCTTTAGAAGTGATTCCTGGAAAAGTTGTGTGTTAATTGCAGGTATATGTCAAATCTCTTAAGACAGACCTAACAGACTGATATCAACAGTGCTGAATGACATTGCTTTATTAGAAGCTGAGCTGATGCATAATGCACAGGTGAAACAATAACTCCATCATCATACTCCTTCTCCAGGCATTGAATGAACCCCTAAAAATGATCTCTGTTCATCAAAATGAGATATGTAACTACACCTTTGACTCCTTCAGCGTGCAAGGATATTAACATGCATGTTAGTCTCTGGAGCTTGAAAAAAAGGCGGCTGGACTTCTTTTTGTTTCTTGAAGACGTGTCACCTCTCATCCGAAAGGCTTCAGTTCTCAAACCAAAAAGTGGAGAGACGCGTAGTCCCCTGGAGGTGGTTGTGACCCACTGTTGTTCATGTGCATAATCACATGCACCAAGGTGTGAAAGGAGGCGTGGGTCATTACAATCAGTGGTTTTGGGTGAAACCAATTTGGGACTTCGCCTCATTGTATCAAGGGACCTATTGAGGTCATGCAGAATTTGGTCATGCAGAATATTTATTCATCATTCCCAATCTCCTCTTACATATCTGTAGGAAGTCTCAGAGCTGAGACACCAAATTCTAACATAATAACTTCAAATGTAAGTTGTCTGGCTAAAATGGAAAATATGCCATGGTTGAAATAAACCTGAATTATTCTCTAATCTTCAAGTGACCAAGTGGATCATTTATGACCCCAGCCATATAGGTACATATGCTATTGTGACATTATTAGCTATAAAAATGTTTCCTACCATGAAAAGCCTTCAGGCAGATACTTAAATCCCACATTACTACACTCTTTTAGTCATTTTAGTCACCAAAATAACTCAGGTCACTTGAGGTGTAAGTAAAACTTTTGATTTTTGAAGTTTAGTCATGCTGAACTTTTCATGTATCTTGTTTTCATGACAAATATTGAATTCAATATTGATTTCATAACATTGATTCAACATTGCTGTCTTCTTTTAGCTGTTCTTATATAAGTATATGATATCCATGTGTAGCCTGATAATGCTAAAAAAAAAAAAAAAAATCACAGTGAGGCCAAAGGCATCAGTATGAGCTGCTTGAATTATAAAGAATTTTCTTAGATAATAATTTTAATCAATGTTAATATTTGTTTTTGCTTTTTCTTGTACATATTGTGCAAATAATTAACCTAACACCACTTATGCAATTTATTATCATTGTTAAGGAATTGGGCTCTGCTCCTGCTCAAAGTTCCCCCTCCATACGTACTACTATGTTGACAAACAAATTAACTGGAACGATGCTCAACAATACTGCCGAGAGAAGTACACTGACCTGGCCACCTTCGAAAGCATGGATGATATAAGCAGGCTAAAACCAACTTTTTCCTACTCATGGGCATGGATTGGACTGTATGATGACCCCAAATCCTGGAAGACTACCATGGGCAATGACACCAACTCCTGGAGATGGGCAATAACCAATAAAACAAGCAATTACTACAACTGGGACTCTACCAGCCCAGATAATTTATATGGAAAGGAATCCTGTGTGGTAATGGGTACTGGAGGAAAGTGGTTTGACAGAAATTGTGACACATACAAAAGTTATGTGTGCTACAATGGTGAGAAAATATTTTCATTCATAGCATTGCATTGTTCACATTTTACAGAAAATATCACTGAAGATTTGGTGTATAAAATATAACGAAAAGCTCCAAAAGTTTGAAAATACACAATGAACTAATATTAAATTGATTATCCAAAATTGGAACTGGTTCATTTTAGTGAGAACTGTTTAATAAGCCCCCTGCATGCAACCATCATCTACTACAATTACTTTTATGCTCAAACACTTTTTTATGCCCCACCCCCGCTTTATTTTCTATCTCCTGCAGTTACAGAGCAAAGCAAGAAAAACTATGTGTACTTCTCTACTGCAAAATCATGGACCTCTGCTCGGGAATACTGCAGACAACACAGCATGGACTTAGCAGTGATCGAGAACAGTGGGGAAAACAGTGAGGCCAGTTTAACAACACCAGCCAATCAAGACAGCTGGATCGGTCTGTACCGAGTGCCATGGACCTGGTCTGACAAGAGCCAAACCACCTTTAAAAACTGGCGAAGTTCCAGCCCAAATAACTATGGAGGTAACCAACATTGTATATCCGAGAATAGCAACCATGTGTGGGATGACGACGAATGTACAACGAATTACGTTTTCATTTGCCATCAAGGTGAATGTTCAATGACACAAAGAAAATTTAAACCCTAACTCCTGTTTTCCAATTTGCCAAAACTTACTGTTATTTTATGATTACATGTTTCCTGCTAAGTTGCAAAGTTGAAGACCACAGTGAGCATGAAGCTTTTGACTCATGCTAACTTAGCAGATTCTGCAACCAACGCCCAGATCCTCCAGCAGGTAAAATCCATGTTCCCATTTTTTGCCCATAAAAAAAAAAAAAAAAAAAAAAAAAAAGAATAATGATATTGACTTATTTTCTGTCACAGATAGGGGCCACGCTGACAAGTCAAGGATGGACTGATTTCAAACTGCAATGGAAGATTCAACCCAAAAAACAAGAGAATGAGGAAAACAGAGAAACTCTGGTTTAATATAAATGTCTAATATGCTGAATTAGGGTCTGGATCCACTGCCAGTGGCAATTTCCTATACAAATCCCACGAAGCTTATAGGATTAGCATTGCATAGCATAGAATTAGTATCGACAATGTTCAAAATGCTCAGTGCTGATACTTGTCAGTCACTGACAAGGCAAGGTTAAAGTCATGCCAAAGCGTCTCAGTCTGATTTAAGTCTGCCACATTTTTAACAGCTGATAATGAGTTGCTAATGTTAGATAAAATTGTCCCCTACTACACACACACACACACACACACACACACACGACCATTAGGAGAAACGATTACTTAGGTATGATATAGTACTGTGCAAAAGTCTTGAGCCACACATTATTTTGTTGTACACTGCTCAAAAAAAATAAAGGGACAATTTTTCAATCAGAGTTTAGCATCAAGTCATTTAAACACCTGGGATATTGATCTGGTCAGTTAAGTAGCAGAGGGGGGTGTTAATTAGTTTCAGCTGCTTTGGTGTTAATTAACAACAGGTGCACTAGAGGGGCAACATTGAAACAACCCCCAAAATAGGAATGATTTTCCCTCATCTTTTCTGACCGCTTTTTCACTAGTTTTGCATTTGGCTAGGGTTAATACTGGTAGCATCATGAGGTCCTTAACCCGTCAGCAGGACGGTATCTGCTCCTTCGTGCAAGAAGGAACAGCATGAGCACTGCCAGAGCTACAAAATGACCTCCAGCAGGCCTCTGACCAAATAATCAGAAAAAAGCTTGATGAGGGTGGCCTAAGGACAAGATGTCCTCTAGTGGGCCTTGTGCTCATTTCCTGGTACCATGAAGCCCAACTGGCATTTGCCATAGACTACCAAAATTGGCACGTCCACCACTGGCACCCTGTGCTTTTCACAGATGAGAGCAGGTTCATGCCGAGCACATGTGACAGTCGAGAAAGGGTCTGGAGAAGCCGTGGAGAACAATATGCTGCTTTAACATCATTCAGCATAACAGGTCTGGTGGTGATTAAGTGATGGTCTGGGCAGGAATATCCGCTGAGGGACATAGAAACCTCTACAGGCTAGATAACAGCTAGGGCTGGGCGATATGGACCAAAAATGATATCTCGATATTTTGTAGCTGAATGGCGATATACGATAATAGCTCAATATTTTTTCTTCCCAAAAGTTATAAATAAAAAGGCACTTCTGAGTCAAAGCTACATGTTCCAAATGTCAAACAAGCACTTTTATTAACATTTAGCTGTAGATGTACATGAGAAATTGCTTAAAAATAAACTATTTATTGGCATATTTAAATAATAATGCTCCTCAGATAAATTAATGCTTTTTCCTTCATAACAAAAGACTCATAGCTGTGCTATTAAAATGTAAACAGAAAAAATAGCAAAAAGCTGACTTATTCTTTAAAAAGCCGGTCTCCAGTGAAGTAGACTTCCAAAATCAACAAAAACGCCTGAAAAAGGATACCCAAATTAAATCAGTTGCTGTTCTTAAACTCTTTGGAGTACATGCAAAAGCTTGGTCTCTTTGTGAAGATATCAAGCTATATTTTTCATTTTTGCAGTCAAAAATGCTTTAACTGTAATTAGTTTGCAGCTATTAGGTTTGGAACACAGAAAAATTAAACAATTTTTGCCTCGCCTATATTTTTCATGTTTGTTTTTATTTAACTACACACTAAGTGTATAAGGTATGGACTGGAAAATATAATGAAGCTGTAGAATGAAGTCTTGTCGACGTGTATTTCAAATTTTATCATGATAGCACAAAAACTTACTGTTTTGGACAGGTTTTTGTGTATTGATGTCAAGGCGTTGTCCAACTGGTGCCATTTGGAGACTCCAAGTTGCACCAATGGGGCAATGCCTGATATAGAAACTTCAAATGGCTGTAACTCCTCAATGCTTCAACATACAATCAATGAGGACTCCAATGAAAGATAATCCTCAGAGAAATCCTCTGCTATACACAAATTTACTGATAGTGTAAATTAATTATAATTATAGACATATAAATCAGAGGTTGCCCTAATTTGTAAAAGAAGAAAAATGTTGGGCCTTCATTCACAAAAAACCCAGTCTATTTTCAGTGAGTCCTTCACAACCCCCCCCCCCAAAAAAAAATCAACCGTATATTGATAAAAAGTTACAGTAAATGTAAATACTACACATACACATAAAATAAAATAAAAAACACAATTCTCCAAATTGTCCTTCTCTGATATACAACCTACAACCTCCTTGCAAACAATTACCCCCCCCACACCCACACACCCACAAACACAACCTTACACAAAGCCCACCACAAAGCGAATATCACCGAATATCAATAAACAATGCTCTGAGCCATTGTGTAACCACCGTGAAAGCCCCATCGAGTGAGAATAGACATATACAGAAATATATATGAGGAACTCATGCATTACAACAGTGAGACCATAATTTCTGTGCTTACATTTTGCTTAATTTATTCATGTAAGTATATGGGTAAGAGTTTATGGATTAAAGTTTCCTTAATTAATCCCACCATTGGAAGTAATTTACTCTTGTGTGCACACATGTATGTGTCTCTTGTAACATGTATACGTATGTATTTTTTTTCTCCTGGTCTCCATACTCCGTGTTGGATTTGAAGTGTGGCTTCACTGCTGTAAGTGCTGTGAACTCTTTCTTTACAATTTCTTTTATGCTTTATGTATTGCAACTTAATTAGTAGGTTGTACACATTGTATATATATTTTTGTCAAAAGTGTGTGGGGAGAACAAATGAAATTATAATACGTAAGATTTCAGTCCAGGCTTTTGTTCTGTTTTCCATAAGTGAACAGTTTGCTACATTTTAGAAACACAACTGGGCCAATAAGTTGTCAATATTTCAGTTCAAGTGGTGAATTAGCTGTGATTGGTGCACAGCCAACACAATTTTGTTGCACCTCACAAAGATGAAACAATGCATGCCTAAGCGGTTTTCCTGCTATCCTCTCGTATTCCTTTAGGTCGTAGTTTGGACTCCACTCAACTACCATATTCCGACCTTTCCAGATAAATGTGCCACATAAAAAGTCAATTAAAATAACATTTATTTGATTGCATCTTAAGGATTTCAACAATTGCCAGATTACGGAATGTGCCCAATGATTACCTGCCCCTTTATTAATTATAGATTTTGTGATTGGTCAAGCATTCACTCTTCTTTTTGAGGTTTGAAGCAGTTGGCAGACATCTGTTACGTGACACTGCCTCCATGAGTTAAAAAGAGGAACTGCATGCTGAGTTGTGTTCATTGTTTGTGCTGGCGGGCTGAAAATAACATTTTTGCCATATGAAATCTGAGTTTGGGCCATATTTAACCCATGGGCCAGACTTTGGACACCCCTGTGTTATACAAATGTTAGTTACTTAATTTTTTGGATTCTCTGGAATCTCTTTGCTCCAGCACAAGAAAATGCACATGCAAAATTTTCAGTGAAGCATTAATAAATATGCCCAGTGTAAACCTTATGTGGGAATTACTATTAATAGATCTTGTAACTCAGATGTGAAATGAGGACATAAACAAACAAAAGCACATTTGACTCACACAAACACACTTGAAGTCTGTCGTGGATGTCACACAGCCTGAGTTTAGCAGGGAGGCTAAGTTCTTGTGAAACAAAGGCAAAAGCAGCAGCATCAGAGACACCATTTGGATCCACTTACGTTCAGTTCTATGTTTTGGTTCACAAATGTGCCTTTCCTTCCAATTTACCTTAGCATACAAGTATCTGGTTAGACACCATGTTTCTAAGGTTTGTAAGGCCAAGTACAATAACTTCAGTTTTATCTGTTAGAAGCAGGAAATTAGAGGTCATCCAGGCCTTTATGGCTTCAAGACAGGGGTGTCCAAACTTTTTTTAGGGAGGGCCAGACTTGACAATGTGAAAGTTCCCGAGGGCCAACAGTCCCTGATGACATGATTTAAAAAAAATAAAAGATGCATATAAATATTGTTATTTAATACTTTGATTTCCATGAAGTAAACAGACATGAAGTAACCAAATGTAGAGCATTAAAGCTCTCTGAATTTACAACTGAAATTTATAACACACAGAAACTGTAAAATAAAACTGTGTAATTCTGATAACAGAGCAGCAGGTAAGCTACTGACACTAATGTGAAGGGCACACAGGTACACAGGGCAGGTGTGGCTTCAGAGCAGTGGTAGACGTGCGTAAAATGTCAGTCTGGATCTCAGGCGGTTCTTGTTGAAGTTCAGAACGGAGAAAATCTGCACACACAAACATGTGGAGCCAAACAAGCTGAACACTTTCTTTGCAGATGTTCACATCTCTGGAAACTTGATCTTATCTGGCTGCTGGTGTTGTGCCAAAAAGTGATTTCAAAAAAAGAAAATTGACTTTTATGAAGGCCTTATGAATAAAATTTAAAAATGACTTGTTTTGCAAGTATCTTTACAATCTGTTACACAGAGGCAGTCTCTGGCAATCACTGGAGCTCTCCTTTCTCGGGCCTTAAGTACACTGGCTTAATTGCTGAGTTGAGTCAGTTGTGCCACAAGGGGTGGTCAAGGAGTCATAGCAGGCCCTGCTATGGCCGTAACAGTTACTACATTATAATTAATCCAGTCCTTTTTGGCCACATCAACTTTCTTTATAGAGATGTGATGTTATATTTGTTGCATCTTCTGCTGCATATATAAAATCCACTTTGCCAAAACATGATTGCAGGTTCCACCTGTGACAGGCGTGTTTCTTCTTTCTCAGAATGAATTGATATCATTCATGAGAGATATGTTTGACAGATTATAGGCCAAAAGGTCATTTACACCAGTTTTAATACAGTAAATCAATTATTTATTTATTTAGTGGGAAATACCAAAAATCACATTTTGGCAGGACACCAGTAAAAAGGTAGAAAGAGAGATGCTGGTGTTGGCTGTCACAATGAAGCTCAGTCAGCTCCAGCTGCAGGTGAAGCTGCAGGTGAGGTGGAGCGTCATTCAATAGCGGCAAAATCCCAAAAGCAATCGTTGAATTTACCAGCGCCAACTGCTGCATACCGCTTCGTTTGCACACCCGTACTGCCAACCATGACCTCCCGCAGAGCTGGGAAGTGTGTGGTGCAAGGCTCCATTTGTGACAAGTGTCTCTGGAAAAGTTGCAGTTGTGATTGCTGTGAGGTACGGGGGGTGGGGGGATGTCCCCTAGGCCGAAGTGAAGTCTGGACATATGAAGGGAGCGCTGTACGTACACAGAACAGGGTGTCGATGGAGGATTTCAGCTTTCCGGGCTATCTCAAAAAGTCACCAAAAGTCACCAGAAAAAGTCATTAAATTTCTCACTAGTCGCTTTTTTGGGAAAGGAAAAAAAAATCAATAGTGGTTCTGAAAAGTCACTAAGTTGGAAACACTGTGCGTTAACTATTATGCCCACCCAAGATGGCAAGATGGCATGGCATCACACAGCATAGTGATTGGTTAATCATTCAGTCTTCTTCTTTGTTAGGTTTTGAAGCAGTTGCCAGATATCTTTTACACAATGCTCCCTCCATGAGTTAAAAAGAGGAATTGCATGCTGAGTTGTATTCATTGCTTAGGTTGGCGGGCCAAAAATAACACATGTATGGACTCATGGGCCAAATAAAATCCGAGCTCAGGCAAAGTTTGGCCCGCAGGCCGTAGTTTGGACACCCCTGCTTTAAGCCATGCAGTTTAACTAATTGATTTGTTTCATCTGGCTTCATGCATAGATAAAGCTAGTTATCATCTGCACAGTAATGAAAATGTATGCAATGTCTTCTAATAATACTGCCTAAGGGAAGCAAAATTGGTTACCAAAGAGCCCTGTGGAATTCCGTGTGTGAAGACGACTCCCCATTTACATGAACAAATTGGAGTCTATTAGATAAATATGATTCTTCCTCCTCACTAGGCTAGTCTTGATTTCAGGAATATTTCGGGGGGCCAGATTGAAAGCTCTGGTGGGCTGGTCGTGGTCCATTGGCCGCCAGTTGATGTTCACTGAACTACAGGGTCCTGGCTAACTTCCGGATTTTCCAGGGTGCAGAGCCAGGTCTCCAATTCACTGAGCCTGACCTCCAAGGCTGCAAACAGGCTACAAGTACTTTTATTGCTAAAGGAAGCCGAGGAGTAACTCAACATTTGAGACAGAGCAGGAAAATATGAGAGGGACAGGAGAAGAGTTAATGAGTTGGCTGTTATCAAATCCGTGAAGACACACTAACTGAATTCTATGAACAGGTGATTCAGTAGTGAGCGTGCTTTAAAGCATGTGAAGGTTACACTATGAAATAAGTCATTATCTAGAGTTTAATCAAGCTACACAAACACCACTGTGCCCTGTAACAGGAACAGGAAGTGATACTTCTCATCAGATGCAATAAAATGGATAGAATCATATCTTTCAAATCGTTCACAGTCAGACAGGATCAGTGATTACTACTCACCGCCCCTCGCTCTGTCCACAGGGGTACCTCAAGGTTCTATTTTGGGGCCTCTGTTATTTTCACATTATATAAATGACTTACCTTCAGTTTGCCCAGATGTTTATATTCAGATGTATGCAGATGATACCGTCATTTACAAGCATGGTAAAAACACAACACAAGTAGCTAAAAAACTTACACAGTCTATGGCCCATGTCTCTGAATAGCTAAACCAATCTTGCTTAAAACATAATGTAAATAAAACAGCTTCAAAGTTCCTTTCTAAATCAAACAGTGCAAATAATAAAGCAGATATTTATGTGACAGGTGAAAAAATAAAAGTTGTGTCAGAATTCAAATACCTATATAATTTAATAGACTCTAAACTAACTTTTAAATCACAGATAAAAACAGTTTTCAAGCGAGTTAAATTCAATATCGCAAATTTCCGTTACATAAGATCATACCCATCACTTCAGGCAGCTAAAATGTTCATGTACAGTGTGGTTCTGTCTCACATCACCTACTGTCTTACAACCTGGTCACAGGCAAACAAAACAACACTAAAACCTTTAGAGTCACTTTACCAACAGACAATCAAAATTTTGGATAGAAAACCATCAAGATATCATTATTGTGCCATTCTACAAAAGCATAAGCTTTTAAGTTGGGAAAATGTCATCAAGTATTCAAATCTCTGTCTGATATTCAAAATCATCTATGGTCTGTCATCTCCTCCACTCAGTCAGTTTGTTAACATCAGAAACGCCACCCAGAGAGTAACACGAGGGGCGGCCCGAGGAGACTGTGTTGTTCCTCTCAGGAAAAGTGCCTTCAGTTAGAGTGCCTTTTCAGATTCAGCAGCACAGTAGTGGAACTGTGTCCCTCAAAACATCAGAGAACTGACCACATACACCAGGGCTATTCAATTAGCGGCCCGGGGGCCACATCCAGCCCGCGGACCCCCTTTGACTGGCCCACCCCACGACTGACCGCAAAAACGCATTTAAATCATATTTGCTGTGAGAGTTTTAAAAATTCACACCCTTCCTCTTGAACTTAAACGCACCGCTCCCAGTATCGTACAACGCCAGCCCAGAATACTCTCTCCAAGTACGACAACTGCGAAAAGATGTCGCTGACAGGTCAGAAACGTAAAATTGACAATGAAAAATGCCGTTTTAACTCAGCCTGATAAATACGTGTTTATTTTACCCCAAAGACTGAACTCTAAGCCATTGTGCTTGATTTGGAATGTGGAACAACTTTTTTGGCAACATTAAAGACTTTACTGTTGCCAAAAGTTTTTCCACATTATTTTTTTTTATTAAACATACATATTTGTGGTGAACAGATGCCTTGTTAAAAATATTCTGGTCAAGGTTTGGGCCAAATGTTAAAATTTGCAATGCACTTCAATTATTTTGCTCTTCAATAAATGATACAGTATAAAGCCTTTATTGTGAATTCCTTTATTTATTTTTTATGATTTTGTTCAGGTGGTAGCATATTTAGAGTTAAGTCTCAAAAAATAATATAAGTAGGGGTCTTCAGCCCAGTGGCATTTCACATTTTTTAAATCTCAAAAATCTTCAAAAAGCATCTAAAAAACTGGTTCATAACACATCAGACATGTCAGCATTAATAGGATTATGGACAGTGTCTCCCCTCAACTCAACCCTGCTGCCACTTGTGTCTCTGTCATGTTAAGATGTAGTATAAATTAATTTTTTTATTATTATTTTTTTTTCTGTAAAGCTAACTTAGACACTGTGTTATATCTGTTTTATTGCTCTTTTATATTTGTATTTTTCACTGTAATCTTCTTATTGTTGTTTTCAGGTAGACAATTTTAAGATCTGTCCAGGGACAACAGATAAAAAATAGCCTTTTGGCCAATTCTGGTGCATTTACAGCAATGTTAATTAATGTACACTCTCCCTGTCAAATAAACCAATAAATGAATAAAATAAATACGATACCACAGTAAGAGCACCACCCCCACCTTCCATCACACTTTTCTATTTCACATCTGCCTTTTTTCAAGTTGACCCCAAAATGTGTTCTATCTTTACAGAAAGTTTGGTCAAGAGAAAGAGAACAAATCCACATAAATTAAAAAGATAATTAAAAATAAAAAGGAAAATGACAGAAAGTCAGCCCTTTGCACTTCTTTTTACTGCAAATTTCCTAAAGTATGTTTAAAAAGAACAAAGAAAACAAAATGAATATATACAAAATACAATACTGTTCTCTAAAACATAAATAATGCACAGAGCAAATTGGAAACACACACAATAATGCAGAGGCCTTAAAGTTGATGACTAGTTTCATTTGTGTTTAACACTTTCTTTCCTCCTTCCAGTGGAATCAGAAATGGGCTGCTTCGTGACTCTCCTCTTTGGTAAGATTGCAAATTTACATGATGGAAATGTGTGATTTGGATTGTAAAGTTGAAAAAGGAGTGACCATAACACGAAATTACTTCTAAGACGGTGTCAAAACAATCTTGCGTTTCATTTGGTGAAGACTTTTAATTCATTGTAATGGGTTGAATAAAGAGCTCTAAGTAAAAAGATGATTTATACCTCTACACCTTTAGAAGTGATTCCCCCAAAGTTGTTTAGTGATCCAGGAAAAGTTGTGTGTCAGCTGTAGATTAATATCAGATCTCTTAAGACAGACCTAACAGACTGACATTTACAGTGCTAAAATGACATTCCTTTATTAAAAGTTGAGCTTATGCACAATGCACAGGTGAAACAATGACTTGAATCCTTCTCCAGGCATTGAATTAACCCCAAAAAAACCCTGTTCATCAAAATGAGATATTGATTTTCCTTCTTTTTTTTTTCCATAGCAATGGGAACGGGAAAATGTAGTGACATTTTACCACTTACAGATCACTTATTTAAAGGTACAGTCAGTCATTTTTGAGGTTATTTAATATAAAAAGATTGTTGAACTCATATACATTAATTAGTGTGTAATTACGTCTACCAGCAAATTGATAAATTCTCATGAATTTAGAATAGATCCAAGCATTAAAAAAATCAACCATGTGGACTCATTATCAAGGTTCAAGATTTGATATACGGTGGAAATCAGAATTTAGGTGAACAAGAGAAATAAAATGGTATTTATTTTGATAAGTAATGAATAATGTTCACAGTCAGTTATTATTTAAGGATTTGCAAATATGTGTATGTATGTGGAAGTCATGTTTTACTGCAGTGAGACCATAAATTTTATGCTCAAGTTTTACTTAATTTATTCATATAAGTATATGAGTAAACATTTTATCAATTAAAGTTTCCTGAATTAATCCCACCACTGGAACTAATTTACTCTTGTGTGCACATATGTATATGTCTCATGTAACGTGCATATTTCATTTCATTTATTTCATTTATTAGTTTATTTAACAGGGAATGTTTCTCCTGGTCTCCATGTTGGATTTGAAGTGTGGCTTCACTGTTCTAAGTGCTGTGAACTCTTTCTTTACCATTTCTTTCATGCTTTATGTATTGCAGTTGGATTTGTAGGTTGCACACATTGTTTGTATATGTGTATGTGCCCAAAAGGTCATCCATCACCAGCCTAAATGATTACCGCACTGTGGCCCTCACACCGGTAATCATGAAGTGCTTTGAGAGGCTCTCCACTCTGTGGTGAGCTACTTGGAGCAGCAGCAGAGCTACGCTCACATGCTCTTTGTGGATTACAGCTCAGCGTTCAACACAATCATCCCGGAC
>JAVDPK010001920.1:37715-50722 GCA_034780415.1 Cichlasoma orientale
TTTACTCCTCTCCATTCCTCTTTCTGTCCCCCTTTTCCTTGTGGAACCACCTTTGTACCATCTCACCCTCGATCCTTCCTTTCATTCATCCTGTATTTGACCTTTCTTCACTTCCCTCTGTCCTTTCCTCTTTATCTAATTTCCTTCCTACTTTGCTCACTCCATTTATCTCCATTCTAAGGTTATCTTCACTTTAGCCCCACTATTTTCCACTGTTTTCATGCGTTCAGCCATCCTTCTGGCTCTCTGTTTTATATATAATTTTTCTCCATATTTCTGTTTTTTGGGTTTACTTCACCTCTTTTTTTATTTTTCCTCTTCAGTCACCCCCATTTTTCTCACACTCTCTCCATCTGTCTTTCGAATCCCTCTTTACCCATTTAATTCATTTTCTCATTCCTTCTTCCCTTCTCTATCGATCAAGCTGGCAGCTGTTTTAATGTGGCAGCTCATTAGGGGAATCCTCAAGTTACCCTCCTCTGTTTCCCCTCTCTCTCTTCATTGTTGTGGTTCATCAGCCAATCATCCCCTCGCTGATCCTTTCATCATCTTTAAATCCCTGCTGGAATATTTTCCTTTTTTAATTTCTCTGTGCGTCCCTCCTTGGTATCCCTTAACCCACAGGCGCCACAACAGCTGCACACACATTTGTGTTTCTATCACTTAAGAGGACATCACATTGACTTTAATTTATCTCAATGATAATTAAACCCTTGACTAAATCTACAATGTTTTTATGCTAAAACTGAATGATCAACATTATGGAGACTTGCGATTACACCCTTACATCATAAGCAAAACACGTAGACACAGATACATGCACTATTTAACGTAAGGAGACATCATGGGACTGTCTCTAATATACTGCTGTTACCTCATTCTTACGACACTGACCAATTTTCCATTCTCTTGCACTGATGCAAAACCTCAATTGCCTTGTTGTGTTTGAAGGGAGGGCAGCGGTAAATGTTTAGTGACATGGGAGTTCAAAAAAATATGTACAACATGAGCTAAATAAGCGAGGTTAATTAGTGCGTCTGCGGGTGTTGAAATCAGTGTACACTCCCTGACATTAACACCCTAATCCAATTAAAATGTGCAGTTCATCATCAAAACAGCTCTGTGTGTGTACAATAACAGTCACACAACCAGCTGAAAAATTTGCAGTGACAGCTAAAAAAAAAAATCTGCACGCTTGTCGACCCAGTTTGCGATTCTGACCGGTCGATGATTTAGAAGTTGTAATTTAAAGGAGCAAAATGTAACAATTTGGTCAGGGACCGCACCGACCAGCAACTTTTTTTCGCTGGATTCTTTGTGGATGTTGCATTAAAAAACCTGGCACATACCTAACTTGCTTAATAATTTAATTGAATTGATCTTCGATAATCAATCTTTAGCAAAAGGGACTTCAGTCTGTTGCTTCTTAACTTGAAGACAGCACACTTTTATAGGATAAAAATGAAGTAGTAGAGGTAACTGCAGATTAAATCCTGATTTCTCAGTTATATGAAGGTCGTACATCTCCATGGTAGGTTATACCAGAGACATACAGTTGTGATCAGAAGTTTATATCCACTCATCGTGGGTGTGAATGTCATGGTAATTTGGGGGTTTTAATGATTTCTCTGAACTGCTCGTTTTCCATGGTGGAATGATTGTATAGCATACATATTTGATGACTTTAATAAAAAAGAACTGGGTTCACAAGTTTGAATTCATTTTGGAGCCACACAGGATCAAAAGTACACATATAGGCTCAATTATATACATATATACTTAATAAGTGGTTCTAAAAGTTCTACAATGGCTTTTCACTTGACAAGGCCAAGGCCTATTACCTTCTCGTTAGTGATCATGATTGCCTGCAGCTGGTATAGTAGTTTCTCTTTGCCAGCATAAAAAGGATTTGATTGACAGCACTCATTGGACTGACCAATACTCAGAATAATGGGAAGGTCCCAGGAACTCAGTGAAGATGTAAGGAGGAGAATTGCAGATTTACACAAGTTGGGAAGGTCTCTTAGAGATATTTCTAAACAGCTGCAGATTCCAAGATTGTAAGTGCAAACAACTGTACGTAAGTACAAGTTATTCGGATGTGTCACCACTTTGCCAAGGTCTGGAAGAAGACCAAAACTGTCACCGTCAGATGAGAGGAAATTGGTTGGGATGTTTAGGAACAACCCAAGAACCAGCAAGACTCAAGCCTGCCATGAACTGCAGACTGCTGGAACACCAGCATCACTGTCCATATTGAAGCCAGTTTTACATCGTCATGGACTGACAGGGTGCCGACCGAGAAAAAAAGCCCCAGCTCCAAAATCGACACCTTCAAGCTTGATTGAAGTTTGCAGCTGCCCGCATGGAGAAGCCAAATGCTTTCTGGAGAAAGGTTTGATGGGCAGATGAAACAAAGATTAGAGTTATTTGGCCAGTTCAAAGAAATCATTAAAAGCCCAAAATTACCATCCATGAACCTGAGGAGTGTATGTCAACTTCTGACCACAACTATCACCAGCTCAAGAGCAGGTTATGTTCAAGAATAAAGGTACGAAATCGCTGTCTTCTGCCCAATCAGTTCTCTGGAAATAAATGTCTCTGTGTAGTAAATAGTAGTAAATATAGTAGTAGTAAATATTGATTCTTAGAACCAAATTTATTCCAGATATATATATATTTTTTGCAGTAAGGAATTTTGAAATATTTATTTAATTTATTGTCCTATAAGCCTTACTGTAGGATCCTAGGAACAAGGAACCTTTTTGTAGTTGGACACCTTTGATCCAATTTATACGCAGGCTAAGCCTGCATTTGAATTCAGTTTTTATATTTATTATTCACTCGCACAAAACACCACCGGGGCTATAGCTGAGTGAAAAAGAAAATTATCTTTCTCACATATAAACATTAATTTGATAGAATAAAATTGTCAGTTTCTCAAATGTCTTAATGGTAGAGCTGATAACTGATACCGATAACTCTATTAACATACACAGTTTGCAATTTTGCCAGCTTTCCTTCCTGGCTTTAAAAAGGCTAGATTATATAACATACAGTTTTGTCAGTCTTAAATCACTTGCACACATACAGCACTCATGGCTAGATTGTGAAACCCTGAGCTGAGTTATTGAATTAATAACCACCTTCATATGACCGCTTAGCCTGATTGCCCATGTTAGGGAAAGTCAAGCCAGATAAGTAAAAGATATCCTGGGTATGTTGATCTTGCTTGAAAGTACAGGGCCCAGGATGCAGAGGCCAGCAAAATAAGAGGATATAATGTGTGCTTTCAGTGACTGATCCAAAAATCCAAAAAAGTCTAAAATAAACAAGAATCAAAACAGATGATCTGACAAAGACAAAGGGACACACAGGTGGGAGCAGTTACACACAGGTAAAATCAATCAGACAGTCAAACAATCAAAGGAGGGAAAATAACAAAAGTAGGACGTCAGTGCACAAAGAGATGCATGAGAAAACTAACCTTCAAAGTAAAACAGGAAGTAACCATAACTAACAGTGAAACATGACCATGGACCAAATAAGAAACACAGAAGTTAGGGGAAACAGAAAGGACCATAACAGAACCAACAGACATAACAAAAAAAAAAAAAAAAATGCAATTCAATTAAATGACACAGTAATTGAAATCCTCCAAAACAAACAAAAGTTGAGTGAAAATCTTTCATGCATGCCTTGAACAACTCCAAGGACTCGTGTTTTCCTTTATCTATTAAACTCTATTTAATATCAAATCAATCTTCTGCCTTTTTACACTGGTGTCATGATAACATCTCAATGAAATACAACCTCTTAACAAGGCACATAATAAGATGGAGCAACAAGGAAAGCAAGAAGGTACCCCAAGAACGCTTATACTACTAGTATTTACATGTAGTTATTCATATGACTGCAACTGTTAAGGTTTCCTAAACCCAACCAAATTTCATTTCATTGCGTAAACGTAACTAATTTGTGACCTTAAAGGGAACCAAAGAGGGCATCAAAGCGATATCGAATCCTAGTGACTCCGCTCTCCTATGTGAGAGTTTTGTGTTTAATTCAAGCTACCAGCACGCTCTCCACCTCTGGTTGCATTGTCGGTTTTTGTGGCAACGTCACGACCAGGGAATTTGTCCACCCACCACAACCAAGCTCCTCATTGACTTTCCATTGGCATTGTTTTCCCGGTGCCTTACGTGCCATCACCACATAATGTATTTTGAGGAGGTTGTGGTCACTTCACATTATTCATTGGGATCGGGTTGCATGTAGCCTCGGTTAAACACGAGTTGAAAACCGCTTAACTTTGTTCTGTTATTTAAAGAAGGAGTTTAGCATTCAAGAGCTACATTTTTTTCAGCGAATGACATCCTGGCGTTTGGTCCTAAATGGTTCAAAAAGGAAAAAAATAAATACACACAGAATATTCTGTTCTCCAATTTGCAGCCAGGTACATTTTTCGTTACAGATCTTTAAAATTTCATACTGGGGTTACGAATGCACCAATATCAGCTGAACAGCCAAACCAGTACTAAGTCACAACATTTGCCTGGCTCTTTTGTGCTTTTATTTTCTCTTTAGGCCTATAGTTCTACTAACTTGTTCAGTCTGTCTCTCCTCTGCTCTCCCCGTGCACAGCTGAGTCTTTCAACCAACAAATAAACACCTGGCAAAACAAAAAGTTTGGTCTGCACGCCCACAGGAATCCCTTTTACATGAAACCATAGTAAGACAGTTTCAGTTTAATCGGAGTCTGACAGTAATCAATGGGGAAACAAGCTAAAGATCACTGTGATTGGCTGGCTTTTTGGTGATCACTCTGACCATCGTCAGTTACCTGAATTGACATCTATGGGCACAGTCCTACTTTACACCCAGTTTGCAACGTAGGCGTTTGGTTAAAAAGACAGCAGGATTTATCCACTCAGACCTGAGACAGCTGCTCCAAGAACTGTTGAGGAATTGCTATAAGCGTAGACTGGATATAAAAGATGAAATTAGCCACCATTTCATTACTCAGCTGTAATTAAGGCCCTATTAAAAAGCCTCAAGCTGAACATTTCTACACTGCCATCTTGCAATGACTGTGAAACCAAGGTCACTGCGGGCTCATTGAGTAGTGACTTCTAAATCACAGGGCCACAAGATCTAGCCAAAAATAAACAATACTATATCCCCTTTCATAATTCTTATGCGACCATAAAGTACATGATGATATAACTAGAAGGGCACTCAGTACAGTGCATACCTTGCCTGGTAAAGAAACCTTTTACAAATTTCTGGATCCAGATTGTTAACTGAATCACCACTAAAAGTAAGCAGTTGTTCCTTATATTACCCAATTACAATTCCAGATATTTTCACCAAATCAGTTCATAATTTCCTGCTAACAGACCGACTACCTCCAGCTTTTGTATAAAGTCCATTTCTACAAGGTGAGGATCACATGAAAAAATACGTGTGGCGAATCTGTTGGCATGTTCACTGAAAACTCATCTCTTGTGCCCATACAGGTGAGGGCTATTTAAAAGAATTTGTTTGAGTCAATAAGATAAATTATGTCATATAAAGTAATTCTAACCCTAACCCCAATCCTAATCCTACCCTAACTTTGTATTTTGTAGAAAGCTAAAACAGACTTCTTTCTTCTCCAATTCCCAAGATCTTGGGGAACCCCAATGTATACAGCTCTGCTATATACATTGCTTCCATAGTGGGACCTTGCATAATATATTGGCACCCTCTTTTTTTTTTCTGTTTGTTTGAGTCACTGATATCTCTGGAAATGTTGGTACTGTAGCTAATGTCTAACAATGGTTGTATTTTTTTAGTAATACTGTATTTGTCATGTATATTTCTAACATCACACTCCTTTTTAAATGATTAATGCTTTCAGATTGTTTTTTTTGTGATTCATCATTGAGACGTGATTCAATTAATGAGGCTGTGTAACTCTAACAAGCTAACCTGAAAGTGTGTGTTTCTGTGTGTATATATATGTGTGTTGTAGCTTGCAGATGGAACCAGTTCTGCTATCATTAACCTTTCAGCCTCTAGTTCCAGCCTTCATGTAGGTAACAAACTCATCTTTTTACTCATTTCATCTATTCAACAAGAATGTCAATGCTTTGCATTTACCTTTTAGAGTACCTGCTTTGTTTCCATCCATGTAATCTGTACATACTGTGTAATAGTGTAATACCTCCCGACCTCCCATTTCCTATTCTTTTTTCAAATGCTAATGAGAAAGATCTGCTCATATTGGCAACAAATTGCACAGATTTTTTTAAAACCAAAATTGAAGGCTATACCAGAGCCAGACAATTTTTATCGTGGTTGCCAGACTGAGAACATTGCCTACAACACGGTGTCATTACCTGATGTCTCTTTTATGAATTTCTGCGCAGCGTTTCCTGGTGTGTGATACAGTGATGCGCTGTCAGCTCACCTGTGCAGGCCTCCCTCTGCATCTTCTCCCGTATCTGTCCCACCAATCTGCTCTTTTCCCCACACATCGCAGGCGGGGAAAAGAGACACACCTCCGATGTCAGCGATCAGGTCCTTTGTCTCCCACCTGTTTGGAAAAATCCCTGTTTTCCACGTGTCATTTGGCCATTTTTGGGGCCAGCTTAAATGTCACTGTAAAAATGCTGACCGATGTTTTTATCTGCTGATCACTGATCAGTGTGTCATTGACAACACGGAACACGGGTTAGTGCACAGGTCTTGGCCTGCGCGGCATCTGTTGCAGTGCATTGTGGGATTTGTAGTATAAGTGGTGGGAGCGCTATTTACCCGCAGGCCATTAATAATAACTGTATGAAATCATCTCGTGGGCTGTATAAATGATATCCGGCCCGCGGGCCTTGAGTCTGACACACATGTTCTATGGGATAGGCTCCAGCTGCCCCGTGATCCTGAGTTGGACGAGCAGTTAAGAAAATAGGTGGGATAAGCGTTAGCCATTGAGTAAGTATTGCATCCCAACCAGCTGTTTTTCAGCAGTGCTCAGAAGTACCTACCTACCTATTTTACCCCCCCCCCCCCACACACACACACACACAAAAAGCTCTGTAAGGGAGTGGGTTCCAAAGATACAGGCTGCCATGGAAAAAGGCCTGTTAGTTTTATAGTCTGTAATAGTTTTTGACACCTCTTTGCGCCACAACACAATACTATCAAATGGTACCTCGCCCTTACTTTAATGAAAAATACGCTGTCTGAGACATTAGTAAAAATCAAAAACCTCAAGCTAATAAACAATCTGTGTCAGGTGCTGCCAGGTCACCATGTTTAGACAGTAGCAGAATTTGTAGTGTTGCTATCTATGGATGTAGTTTATTTGGAGTAAGACACTGTTGTGTAACATTGACTGCAGACAGATGAGGGTCGATCTGGAAGGAACGAGATAACATGGGGCTTTCTCCGTGCCAGGATGAAACAAGAGACTCGGTGCTTTGTTGGTCTCGTGTCAGAAAAATGCATTCTACTCGAGAAATCCGGGTTTCACAGAGCGACACTGAGCCATGCGGTTACAGAGGAAATCTGATCCCACATTTGAACGGGTTGTGTGTGTGTGTGTGTGTGTGTGTATGTGGGGGGTGGGTACCAAGATCCTTGTTACATTCTTCCATTTTATTTATTTAAGCCAGGTCAATTTGAAGACTAAGCTTGACCCAGACCAGGCTGCGCACACAAACCTGCACATCCAGTAGTGCTCTTTTCTTTCTTGTTCGACAGTAAATTTTTTTTTTTTTTTGGGGGGTGGGGGGGGGGGGATTTCTTTCTCGCCAAACAAAGATATTTGTTTTATTAAGGGTCAGATATTTAAAGCAGTCAAATTAAAGGCTCCGCTTTGTGTCTGGCCAGGGCCAAAGTCAACAGAGCTGCTTATAGATTCTCTATACCACAACTCTCTGTGGTAAAAGACAGAGGAGGGATGGATAGATGAGAGGAGGGAGAAAGTGACTAAAAGAGAAGCGGTGCGAATGAAAAGAATCAGAAAAGTTTTGACTGAAGGAGCAAAAAGAGGCGGCCAACATCCCCATGGCACCAGAGAAAGAAAGAAAGCGCACTCTCTCATGTGCTGTAAATCCTGGCTTCTTAATCTCTGGGTCGCAACCAAAAGAACGGGTCATGTGCGTATGTCTGATGATTACCAGATTACTGTAGGAGTGTGTGCGCTCGGCAGCGCCGCTTCCAAAGCAGATCAGTCAGATTTAGTTTCAGACTTGGAAAAGTTTAAGAAGATCGGCTGTCAGTAGCGTCATGGCTCCTCAAAGATCGGAGGCTCCAGCCCCCTTTCGTGATATCTGAGATCTAACGTCGCTCAGATGGAAAATGAACATTTGATGTCACGTCTCATCTGCAGAATCCGTGCGTGATGACAGTATTTATCATGGATCAAACCAGCCTCTGTGCTTTCTCATTTCCATAAGGAAGTTGGATTTCAAAAATCTGTCAGGTCACTCGCATTTAATCTGGTTTTTGTGTCTGTTTTTTCTATCAGTGATGTGTTTTTAAATGAATTCTGCTCCTTTTTAAAAATTGTGATTGTACCCTGCCTCTCCTCTGCCATTAATTCTCATTAGAATTATTCCACTTCGTCTCCAAAAAGCAGTCAGATTTGGTTAAAGTCCCACTCTGAAAATGTTGCAGTTTACCTCAACTTCCATAAATCCTTCCTGGCTGCTTTGGATCCGGAGAAACTAACTGACATGGCTGCGTGCCAGGCGACTTTGTGGCATTTTTGGGGGTTTGTGAAACACACATTTATGGCCCTATAATGACACTGTAACCAGAAACAAGATGTCAAAATAGCTTAGTAAATCATTATTGTTTTTCTTGTTCTGCTAATTTCAGCCACAGACTGATGTAAGCTGCTGTTCAACTCCAGAATCTGAGCGCTGCACATATTTGCTGCCCAGACCATCATCCAGATGTGTCTGTGCTTTTAAAGATGGCACTGGCGCATTGCATTTTTAAGTCCACCATTAGTCCGTAAATTAGTGTTAGACTTTCAACTATATAGAGACTTTTAAAGCTTTTGCACTGGAAGGCACTGCTGTGAAAGGCCTTGCTTGTACTGGTCCACCCAACATCCAGTTGACAGTAGAAAGACAGCATTACTGGAGCTGAAGAACACAGTGGAGCATTTAGCAGCAGATACAGAGGCAGATGCTTCCCTCATTATAGAGAGCCTATCAGACTTAGCCTCTGAGGGTAACATTTAGGGAGCCTGGATATCTGGGCTAAGATTTCCTATTCTTTTTTGGGGGTGCTCTTTAGCCTTTATTTGACAGGACAGTGGAGAGAACACAGGAAAGCCAGTAGTAAGACCGGAGAGAAGACACATTTTTCCACTGACATGGTGCCGGTGTCGAGTACTGGAACCGTTTAGCGCTTTTTCCACCGCAAACTCACTCGGTGCTCGGCTGAAAAACGGGTTCCGCACCGGCACCACAAGCCAGCTGGTCTGGAACCAAGAACGCGTGACGCAAGCAGCAGAAGGGCATGACTCTGCCATCTCGACGTAAAGTTCTCTACCACCATTTCACTGCAAGGTGTGTATTACACGAGAAAAACGATGCAATTTTCACTGCTGTGAATTCGGCCTTAAGGCTGAACTTGCTGCTTTGTGTCACTTTATAACAGATACATTCCACCTTCAAGTGAAGGTGGAATGGTTTTCATGTGGTGAGCCACCAGGCTCAAAAGCAGGATGAGATGTTTGGAGAAGATAGGATCCTCATTTAGGTCATGTTTAAAGTTAATATTTTTGCCAGTCTCTTGTCAAAATAAACCTGATGGGCAAAAGAGAGTGTGGGGCAATGTGCTGTTGGCTTTTTGTAGGATTGCATACAGTTGCATCTCCACGGCCTCTGTGTTGGTTGCAGTTCCATAATCCTTCTCTCTGCGCTGCACAAACAGCTTCAGATTTTAGAGCAGATTGACAACTAACATCGTGTCCCCACATCCTCCTGTCTACATACCAAATTGTCTTTGGGTGAGTTTAACTTTAGATTTATGTTGACCAAAAATCATCAAGTGCTTATTCGTGGGGCAAAAACTTCCAGTTCAGTTCATCTTTAGGTTCTTTTAAACTAGGGAGAATATGAGTGCGAATTGTTTTCTGCATGTCACGTTGACTTTCATAGAAAAAGTTTAGGACAGCAAATGGAAACAGCTTTCAGGAACTGGACCTGGATTGAGTCAGTCCTGTGTAATGTCAATCGGTGATAGCAAAGAAGACATTTATTTATGTGAAAATGCCTCAGATTTTTACTTGAGGTTTGGCGCTCTGCCTTGAAACCACAGCGGAGCAAATGACAAAATACATACAAACAGTTGTGCTTAAACAGCCATCACATTTTTTTCCACTTTCTTCACACTGGCCAGTTTATTTTGGAGGTAAGGAATGGGGTCAAAGAAAATGAGTGAGTTTTTGGCAAAATGACTTGCAACTTCAGAAACATTCTCCCCTTAGCAACCAACTTTTGAGCAGGATTTTTTTTTATTTTTTTTTATTTAGGTTTTGGGTCCTTTGAAGTCAGCATTGTCAGACTGGTTGAGGTGCTCTTGGCACCAACTCAGAGGACACTGTATTTGTGTCATTTGGTGCCCTCTGTATCCTACAATCCACCACAGTGGGCCAACACGTCCGACCGAGCAGCAACATCTGTGCCTGAAAAATGAAGCCTAGATAGAAGTAAAAAACTGCATTTCCTTGAATGGCCACTTGAGGCTGGCTCCAAAAAGAGCTAATGGTTTTAAAGGCTGCAGTCACATGCATGAAAGCTTGGCTAGCAACTTCCATTCATAACCTGTATGGGTTTATCAAACACACACACAGATACACAAGTAAGAAAGTAAGAACATACAGATTTTTACTGACCAAAACTGAAGCACAAACTTAACTTAACGCACAGAAAGACATATTTTTTTTGTCATTAAATTTGGTTATAAATTAGCAAAAGTGAGGGCTGACAGATACAGTAGCTAGCCAGGACGTCTACCAGTCAGAGTTGTGATGAAGGACGTGATGAGTAGGCAGGGGAATAATACCTATTTTAATAAAACCTATTTTGTACAGGGCTGGCTGCAGCTCAGGAGGTACATGTAGCGCAAGTCTGCTCATCGGAAGGTCGGTGGTTTGATTGCTGGCTGCTTCAGAATGCAGACTAAAGTATCCTGGAGCAAGCTACTGAACACCAAGTTCTTCTCCGATTTGTTCATTGGAGTGAATATGTCTGAATGTTAGATACAAAGCACTTCAATGTAGAAAAACTCTACTTGGCTTTGAATGCTCAAGTAGAGTAGAAAAGCGTTATATAAGAACCAGTCTATTTACCATTGCAGGAATTTTAATATGGGAGTTTATAGGGATAGCTAATTCATTCTATAGCTTATTTTCCCATTTATGACAACTGTACAGCAGGTGAAATTTTTACACAATTGTTATTGAATGTTTGCATTATTATTGCTACTTTTACTGACATCTGGATGTGGACACAGGAAGTCGTAATAAAGTGTCTAATAAACTTTAGCTCCAGTAATTTGAAGAATTTTTAATGTAATTATCTGACAAATAATGACTTGTTGTGCACTCCAGTGAAGCTGTAGTACTTTAGTTGTGTTTCTTAGCACTAATCAACAGCTATTTGTGTCTGTGCTTGCTAACTAAGCTAGTTATTGTTTGCAGATAATGTATCACTCCACCCTCGTGTCTAAATATGCTCACTTCTGGCTCTGAAAGAAACAGCCTTGTGGTGGCCAAAATGCTAACACTGAGGCAGACCAATAGATGATGTCATGGTGGTGATGTCCATTTTTTATTCAGCCTTTGGTTCCAAAGAGTAACCTCGACAGATGATTTCACCGGGTGCATTGCAGCTTTTTGGGAGGCTCCTGATTTTCTCCATTATGTAAGGTCACAATTCATGCAGTTTGAACTTTGGCGTGCTGGAACTTATAACAGATTATAATTCATATAAAAACAAGTCTTGGGTTGTTTTTTTTTCTTTCTTGTTAGAGAGCAACTTCCTCCTGATAAATTTGTCTGGTTTTGACATTACGAGGCAACAAAAAGCTCCTGAACACTCCATCAGTTTCGGCTCTTTGTGTGTGTGTGTGTGTGTGAACTTTAAAGGCAGCCTCTTCCAGCTCCATCTCTGACCTCTGACCCTGTTGTGGATGGGGCTTCCCCACAAAAAGCTTTTATGAAGCAGCTCGGAGCTCTTATGTAAATGCAGTCACTGCTTGTAGAGTTCTTGGCAGTGCCAGTCTGGTTTGGTTAGGCTGGCTTTCCCCGCAGGGCATAATGATAGGCTGCAAACCACACTGACACCCTGAACAGACCACTGCAGGCAGTGTGTGTGTGTGTGTGCGTGTGTGTTCGATCTCCAGAGTGTACACTTAATACATAGTCTGGAACACTCCACCGCCGGCCTTAATCTGTCTGAATCAGGAGTCGTGGACTTGAGTGAACACACCCGAACACACACACACACACAAGCGCACACAAACACACTGGTGGACACACACACACACTGGTGGACACACAAACTCTTTCTGGCGCCCCTGTGTTCAATGCTTGGCACCAGCTGCACACAGAGGGCACATAAACACACAGCAGACACTTCACGCCTCAGACACAGAGCGCCATGCATATGTGTGTGTCATGTCCTAGTTAAACGCCACGTGCTGACCTTTTCCATGCCATGCTGCCACTTTGAAAAAATTAGGAATTCCAGAGTCCCTCTACTACTCGTGTATGTCTGTGTGTGTGTGTGTGTGTGTGTGTGTGTGTGTGTGTGTGTGTGTGTGTCTCAGAGTCTGTGGGAAGTAGGAGAAAGGGGATTCCACACAAACCAAGTGCCATAAGAGCACTTTTGTTCTACATTTATGCCTTCATGCATGCATGCAGGCGCGCGTGCACACACACACACACACACTTACACACACACACACACACACACACACACACACACACACACACACAC
>JAVDPK010001920.1:61066-78987 GCA_034780415.1 Cichlasoma orientale
GAACTCCATGCTGCCTGCCTCCTGGAGAAAAGGGAAAGAGAGGGAGAGCACCACAGCAACCATAACACATCCTGACACAGACTCTCTGCTCTGATGTCTTTGTCCTGTATTCCAGTGATTATTGCTATAGTGTAAGAATTGCTTTTTTATCTCCAAGTCCAACAGAATCAGCTCAGTTTCACTTGTGATGGCAGAGCAAAGCAGACAACTTTGCCACTATGGTGTAAGCTCTGTGGAGATTCCTAATAGGACTATATATTAATGGCAGTCAGGACAGTGGCTCACATCCTGGATTTGAGCTTTGGTTTTGCTCTTAGTTTGGTTTTATTTTTATTTCATGTTTTGTGTGGTTTAGCCACAAAAGATACTCAGTTATGCTATTAGGCCATCTTAGAATCACCTAACCTACTATGCATGTCTTTGGATTGTGGGAGGAAGCTTGAGGACCTGGAGAAAACCCAAGTCCAGGTACTCTGGAGTTGCAAACATGCAAACTCCACACAGAAAGGCCCCAGCCAGGATTTGAACCAGGAACCTTCTTGCTGTGAAGCAACAATGTTAACTATTGCAACACCGTGTCGCCCTATTTCAGATCTCCTGTCAGTGTCAAGGCACCCACTGACCTCTGTATGACCTCTGTTCCTTATGTGCACCATGTACTATCAATTCCTCTGCTGT
The DNA here is from genome assembly GCA_034780415.1 of Cichlasoma orientale. Taxonomy (NCBI): domain Eukaryota; kingdom Metazoa; phylum Chordata; class Actinopteri; order Cichliformes; family Cichlidae; genus Cichlasoma; species Cichlasoma orientale. The sequence goes on from JAVDPK010001920.1 coordinate 61,745, forward strand.
TTAGTAATTCACTGTTTGGAGATTCCCCCATGATTCTTCAAAGTCCAGCAGGTGCCTGTTTCTGTGGGAACCTGGGCAAATGTGGTGGGAATGCAAACAGTTCCCGTGACAGTGTCAGGGTCTCCCTTGAACTCTGTCAGCACTGTCCCATTTAAAAATGCACACAGACATGACGCACAATTTCACAGACTCCCCCCAAAAAATCACAAGTTTCCTTAACTTGACCCACACTTGTGGGTCTAAAACCCATCTGAACAGATGCAGGTCAAATTTGACCCAGAACAGTCTCAATCTACAAGAATTTGTAGCAGCTGTACAACAGGATAAAATTTTAAAATATGTTCATTTTTGTATATTTTGGGTCATTTTAGTAAAAACTCATCAAATTTCAGGCTAAAAGAATGACATTTATGGTATTTTTGCTGCTGTCAGAAGGCAAAACGGGTCAAATTTGATCCGAACAGTATGTGAGGGTTAAATAACTGCTTCAATCAAGTCATAAAACAGCTTTGATTTGTGACAGTCATGAACAAGAGCTGTGATTGCCAATGTGGCTTCCTGTGGGTGCACTGCATCTTTTTACATTCTTGTTGTCTTACATCAGCCTTTACCTCATCTCTTAATTTCTCCGCTTTACCATCTTTGTACCGTCCTTTTCAATCCACAGAGTAGACTCAGATGTTCTCTCAAACCTTGGCTCACTCCTCTGTTTCCACTCTCGCCACCCTTCTCACATCTTTGCTTCTGTCCTGCAACAGACACTAGAACCGGTTAGTTTTGCTTCTGTCACAAAGACACCGCTGTTACCACCCTTGTTATGACTTCGCCGTCTCTTGGCGTCTCCTTTCTGTCCGCCTTCCCTCTCCCCTGGTATTGGGTGCATTTCCAAACTTGTCTTTCTTTTGAGAACAAGGCAGTTTCTTAGCCAGAGTCAATGACTTCTTTGAGCCTCCGCTTGTTGCTTCAGTAAGAACAATTATGATTGATATCAGTAAAAGTGAAAATTGTCACTTTGAGCCTTTTTGAAAGAAAGAAAAATGAAATACAGCCTGTTAACTGGTGAATTTTAGAGGAGGCGACCTTTTTTTTTTAAACTTTTTGATCAACATAGGTTTGTTATGTCCCCTAGTTCACGTTCACACACGGTTAAGTTAGTTTAACTTTATATCAAACTGCTAGTTTAAGTTCCTTTTCTATGAACTGACACATTTTAATCAACAAGGTACCTGTTTAGTACTTGTATGTGTCATATACATTATCAACCCCAAATGCTCTGTCAGAGCCTTTTCCCCGCTCTCTGCCTCGGTCCTGGGTTTGCTGTTCAAGTACTGAAATGAATCGCTGTTTCCAGACCCTTCATTCATTTACATCACCCCCGTCATCACTCTGTTTCCACCATTCCCCCCCCCCCATCCCTGCTTTTCCAACTCTTTGACCCCTCTCTCCGCTCACACCATCAACCGTACACTCTTCATTTCATCCAACACAACCCCCTTGTTTCTCCTCATTTCCTAACAATCCTCATTCCTCCCTTCCCAGTTTAATAACAAAGTAGATGGAAAGCATCTCATTGCTTTCACAACCTTTCTCCTCCCCTGTTCAACTCATTTTGAAAAACTACTTGAGAGACCACAGTCTATGGTTTATGCACAATAATAATACAGTAACAGTCTTCCAATAATGAGATTATTGCTATACGTTATGGTTAAATGAAGAGGGATAAAACATTGTGGAAATGAGTTTTTTTTTTGGTTTTTTGCTTAAGCTTCTTGCTGAGCATCTTTTCCTTTAAAAAAGGTTTGACCCTTCAGTTTTGATAGACACTGGATAATTGATAACTGTATCCTTGAGACAAAATGTATACTGTATCATGACTGTGTGTTCAGATTATATTGGATACAGCCACTGGGTCCTAGGGAAAAGTGTGTATTCCCAATCTGGTTGGCACTAGTTCCTGGGCCTTTCTGATTCTCGCTGCATGAAATCAGTTGCAAAGCTGCTGCACCAAAACCCCCCTAATGATTGCTTTTATTGCCCACAGACTGTCATGGGTATTTTTCACGTTTCTCTACAAATGTTCGATAACTATACTGGCCGAGTGTTGGTAGAACTTGAAAAAGTGTGATGCAAATGAAATGGCAAGAAGGCTCTGAGTTCAAATCCAGCCCGCAGTCTTTCTGTGTGGTATAGGCGTCGTGGCCTATGACAGCCGAACCTTGATACGGCCCCTCAGTTCATCCATGTTTGGCTCCTTTCCAACTTTATTCTGATTGGCTGCCCCTCGTAAAGGTTTGAACATCAGGTGAGCCTTCTATAGTCACAGTTAGAGCTGTTTGCCCAGGTGTGATAGTTTCCACCCCCAGCCAGTCCGCTAGCGTCCACTTTGGTCAGTGACGTAAATTTCTTCATCAGAAAGTGAGCAGAGCTCATCTGTGGAGACTTCACATTACATCGCCCCATCTACATGAATCCCAGGCACTGGACTTCAAAGACGTGTAACAGGAATGACTCCTCGGCCGTGGTGCCTCCAGCTGCCTGCGTCCTTGTCTGCAGCAGAGTATAATTGAGGCCTTAGGGATATCCCCTCTCTATGACATCATGCAGATCCAAGAGTTGGAAAACCTCATTCTGAAGGCTGAACTTTTGGCTCACAGGCTCATTTTTACTGACCTCATTATCTGAAATTATAAACATGTTGATTACTGTAGACCCAAAAAGCATTTCCTTTCTCATTCTTCTCTTTTACATTCAGTCCTTCTTTTTTCTCTTTATTCAGTCACCTTCATCACAAATTTTCATTGGTTATGATTTTTTTTGTTCTCTTTTCTAAATACCAAACATATGATGTTTCTTCCTTCTTCCTCTGCTCCAAGTTTCTCTTCTTTTTATGCCTTTTTGAATCTTCTGTCATTGAAAATATTTTTTAATCTCCTCGCCTCGCTTTCCTTCTTTTTCCACACTTAACTCTTCCTTTTTTATTTGTGAGTCAGCTTTTAAAAAGACCTGTTCAGGGCCGAATAAATTCCTATCCCGCTCTCCTCTTCCTCAGGTGTACGACCGGGAGCTGGAGAAGGTCGAGGATTTTAAAGGGCTCTCTGATTTCTGTCAGACATTCAAACTGTACAGGGGAAAGACTCAGGATGAAGGAGACGATCCTTCAGTGGTGGGAGAGTTCAAGGTAAATTAAAAGCTTAAAGTTGTTCGGTCAGGTCTTGCTGCTTGCTGTTCTGCTCACCAAAAATTCTCACCGCATCACAAGTTGTTGCAGCCAGAGGTCAAGTTACATCGCATGAACATATCACATGATAAATTATGCGCAGAGCTTATCTGTAATCATTCATCTTTGTCAGTACTTATGTATTTAAAAGCTTCCTTTACGCCAGTTAATATCTACTTCTTTAACTCACAATCCCCCCTTCTCCCTTATGAACCAGGGTATGTTTAAGATCTACCCCCTCCCAGATGACCCCGGTGCCCCTACTCCCCCGAGGCAGTTCAGAAAGCTGCCTCCCAATGGTATTGAGGAGTGCTTGGTCCGAGTCTACATCATCCAGGCTCAAGCACTGCAGCCCAAAGACCCCAACGGGAAGGTAGGAGAGGGAGAGGAGGGAGAGCAGCGGAGAGGGGGGGTGGCTAGAAACTGTAACATGAATTAGATAGATGGGTGATACTCAGGGTGCTCATTAATGGTCAAGAAAAAGCTTCTTATCAAAGAGGGCACAATATAATGAAATAAAATGAGCGCTAACAGACGAATGGAAGATGGAATGAGTTAACAGAAAGCTTGTTGTTTTCAGTGTGACCCATATGTGAAGATCACGCTGGGGAAAAAGGCCGTCAACGACCATGAAAACTACATCCCATGTACACTGGACCCAGTCTTTGGAAAGTACGTACAGTAATGCCCCTTCGCTCCTTCCCTCTCCCCCCCTTCCTCCCCCTCTCCCTCTCTATATCTGTGGCTCAAACCAAAAGTCTGGACTTCCCCGATCTTGCCGACTCGCAGACGATCCACAGCTCATCAAGTCCACAGACTTTCAGAGACTCTGGTCTGGCGGCAGGCTTCCCTAAACTTCACTCCTCTAACCTCTGTTATTCCGCGTAAACCAGCACACCCCTGCACGTATTTCACATCACTCACCATTTTCAGTGCCAGAAACCAAGATGGCTTACAGAGAGTGGAATTCATACCCATGGGTACATGTTGCAGACTTGAGGTGCTACTGTCACATATCAGATAAAGGTCCCGATGTGTCCCAAAGTTCAGACGGTGTTTGTGTCACACATCATTGTGTGTGCAGTGGGTCCCTCCTGATTCCTAGTTAGGACAACAACAACAAAAAAAAATCCATGGAGGAATTCAATGCATTACAACAACTGAAGTTTAGATTTCACAGCTGTTTATATTAAGTGCTCTGGGGACCGATTCTGCTCATTTCTGCATCCACGTATTTATTCTTGAGCTCTACTAGTGTTGCTTTGCAAAACTCAAAGTTCAAATATTTGTTTATCTTAGGTTAGGACTTGTTCCTCTGCCTGAAACGAGCCCTTTTACTGCCTTTCCTTTTAAGGCCACCTCCTCCGCTCACTAAGCTAACTTTCTTCTGATTGATTCTCATCCCCAACAAACAGAAGGTTTGAACAGCGAGTGGGTGGGGCTTCTGTGTTCACAGGCAGAGCTGTTTACCACTGATGACCACATCAGGGCTATCCACTCTAAATGACATCATACAGAACCTAAAACTGCCTGAAACCTGAGCTTTGGGCTCATAGGGATTACTTGTAGATATGCAGCCTTCATTATTTGAACCTTTGCACATTTGCCATGTTTAATATGAGCTTCCTCCAACATGTACACAAACAGAATTAGATCCACTTTAATAAAAATATACATGCTCTTTAAGTTAATTATCTTTTTAGTCAGTAGTCTGGCTTCGTGATGCAAGAAGCAAATTTGAAGACTAATGAACCAACATAAACCAGCTGAATGTGAAGTTTGACACCTCTCAGCAGGTGGACGCTTGCTTCGTTGGTAATCCAACTCTGCTGGATCGAGGATAAAACAACAAAAGATGGATTTTTAAAATTATAAAAAACAACAACAATCGATTGCAAAATGGAATGAAAGAAGTTATTTCCAATAACACACATTGTACATTTAAACTAAGGCGCATGAGTGACTATGCGCATCAATTCAGTCGCTGTAGGTGCGTTCTTTCACGTTTGTTACTCTGTTTTGTCTTCATTGTTCCTCTCCCTTATGTGTGTTTTCTTGCCAGTAGGGGTCACTACACACAAACCAATCAGAGCACCGGGCCACAGTAGAGCCAAAGCTCAGTGCACATCAGAGCTCCGACTGCAGGCTGTAAACTGCTCTCAGTCAGGCTGAAAAGTCAGTGCGCACCAGAGTTCTACTGCGATGTCTTTCCAAACATTTATGAAGATAGGGACAGTGGATAGGCTTGACAAAAATGCCCTCACACAGCAGCACACCTTACTCATAACAGCAATGAAACTTCAGAAGTGGACATGTAGATTTAGTCTCCTTTTCCAGGAGGTTTGATCTGACTTTGCATACGTGTTAGGACATAATTTGCCTTTGAAAACCACAAAAACCGTTTCTGCAATTCAATCGCTTCTACGTGCACTTTTAAATGCGATCATGATTCATGTCGTTGATGTGGTCAAAAGGAAGCACGAGAGGCCGCTGGAAAGCTCCTAATGCCTGAATCAAAGCCGAAAACTCTTTTCTGCTCTTCTTTCCAAAGGATGTTTGAGCTCACATGTTCTCTCCCACTGGAGAAGGACCTCCGCGTGACGCTGTACGACCACGACATGCTCACCAAAGACGAGAAGATTGGAGAGACGGTGATCGACCTGGAGAACCGTTTCCTGTCCAAATATGGAGCCATGTGTGGCCTGCCACAGTCCTATTGTGTGTGAGTAGACATTTTACTCTGTTTATTGAGCTTAAACTCCGACAGAAATGTATTTCAGAACAAAATTAGGCAGTCTTTAAATTGTGAGTTCTACAGTACAAATCCTCTGTGATGTTGGATTACGGCAATGTGTGAATAGTGTAGCTAAATGTCCACTGCATTGGCTCCAGGACGCTCTATCCAGGTAGCCCTGTGTTTTCAGGAGTAACAGTAGTCTGAACTGGATAGTTTCCTCATAAATAAAGGGGAATCCACAGTTTCTGCTAAATGTGAGAAACTGTGGATTCCCCTGAAATTCTCAGAAGTTTGTTATAGACAGATATAACAAAATACACTGTAACTGTACTGAAACTATGTTATTACACACTTTGATGTGTCTCACCTTTCAGATCTGGAGTAAACCATTGGCGAGACCAGCTGACGCCCTCGCAGCTGCTGTACAGATTCTGTGAGAGAAGAAATCTGCGGAAGCCGGTTTATGAAGACGAAGCAGTCCGCTTCAAAGGAGACCGATACACAGCTGCCGACCTCGGTGGGTGACCATTCCTCACAATTCCACTCAAGTATATGAACATGTGCATTAATAAATCTATACAATTTATTATATTGATACATTTATTATGTCTAGACATAAAGACCTTGAGATATACCTATAGAGCCGTTCCACAGGGTGAGTTCCGTGTGAGTTCTAACTGATAAGAACGGGGCGAGTAACCTGTAGTGATGTGTCATAGCCTCTCTATGGTGAGTGATTTTCCGCCATAACTACAGAGGTACAGGACACCACGTTTGAGATCTTTTAAACGTTCTAGTATGAACAGATGCAGGTCTATTGAGGTGTTCATTGCTTAGCGGCGCTTTGATTCTTTATTATTCTTCATTATCATTTCAGAGTTTCTAAAATGATGATAAAGGCTACTTAACTAGCTGACTGTCACAGCCCTGGCTTTTAGTCTCTGGGTTTTGAGCACTTAACAGCAGCAAAGGTAACGTTTATAATCCATTCTTTTAGCCTGAAATTTGATGACTTTTCCTAAAGTGACCCCAAATACACAAAAACAAAAATGATTACAAATTTTATACTGTTGTAAAGGTGATACTTTTTTTTTTTTTTTTTTGTACAAAGGCTACTCTGGGTCAAATTTGGCTCGTATCTGTTCAGATGGATTTTAGATCCACCAGCGTCGGTCAAATCAAGGAAAATGGTTTTAGTGGTTATAAATGGCTATATAACAAATCCCAACAGTGCCAGAATGTCCTTGTCATTTTCACTTTCAATACATTTAATTAAATCATTATAGTTGTTAAGTTTTCATGTTTTACATGATATTGTTTGATGGTAGATATTTTTCTCCAACAATGAGTATTGTAAAACCTAAAAAAATGACACTCTCCCTTCTCTGTGAATCATAATTAAGGCTTCATTATCCATTTATTAATGTCAGATAGGCTATTCGTGCATTCTAAATTGATCTGTAGTATTGTTGTAGACTTTTATTATGAGAGAATTCTTGGTTTGGGCCAATACTGTGAAAGTGTGAACTATGAACAGTATGTAAAGTATGTAAGGGTTAAAGGAGGCATGCCTTTTGATGTATGCGTCTGCATTAAGTGTATATTAGAGAAATAAGGGAATTCTAGGAGGACTTAGAATCCAGAAAGTTCCAGCGATTAGAACGTCAAATTACTGAACATCACCACAGAAGCCTGACGTGCACGTGATGAAACAGTGAAACAAAAATTTGTTGTAGGCCTTTATTAATACAGAACAATGAAATAAGGACATGGTGGATAAACACAAAGAAAAAATTGCAAGTTGCTTAAAAAATATTTAAAAAAACCAAACAAACATGGAATACGATTAAAGAAATGCAACACATACTGTGGTGGACTAGTGGACTAACCCACTAGTCTAAAACTAAGAAACATATCAAGATATCAAGTTAAATTTCAGGACTATTTATTGGACAATGTCAAAAACTGTCTAAACAAAGGCATTGGAAATGCCAAAACAAAGTCCCAACTTTGACAAGGTCACTCCAAAACCATTTCCTCTGGACACCAACAGGTCCAGAGGTGGACCTGTTGGTGTGTTTCGGATCATTGTCCTGCTGCATAATCCAAGTGAGCTTGAGCTTCAGGGCACGAACTGATAGTCGGACATTCTCCTTCAGGAATTTCTGGCGGAGAGCAGAATTCATGGTTCCATCATTTACGGAAAGTCGTTCAGATCCTGACCCAGACCATCACACTAACACCACAACTTTGAGTGTTGGTATGATGTTCTTTTTTGTGAAATGTAAGTTTTCCCTGTTTGTGGATAATGGTTCTCACCATGGTTCACTGGAGTCCCAAAGCCTTATAAATGGCTTTGATAGATGTCAGTGACTTTGTTTCTTAGCTCTTCTTGAGATTCTTTAGATGGTGGCATGATGTGCTGCTTTATTTTGAGATCTTTAAGCCTGCTTCACTTTGTTTCCCTTAATAAATGAAATCATCATTTAAAAATATATGTGTGACAAATATGCAAAAAAGAAATCAGTAAGGGAGAAAATACTTTTTCACGGCACTGTATTGCACAAAAAAAAAACAGGAGAAAAAGAATTACAACCTTACAACAGTGAGTGCGCGCAGAGGCAGAGTACTTCCTGTCTTCTCGCATTTAGTCTCTCTTTCACTGTCGCTATCAAATAATAATAATAATGGCAAAATGCCAAAACAAATAAAACAATGATGGCTTCATGTAAAACATAAGAAATCTGTGTTGAGTAGGAAAAAAATCAAAAAGGAAAAATGATGCCATGGATCAGCTATTGAACGCTTTCCTACCAACATTTGTATGTCTTTGTTTTAGCGGCTTAGCGGTTGTGTTGTTTGTGTGTTTTGTACCATTATAACCAAGTCCAGGCTGATTTGATTAGGGCGTCGCCGGCTCCACCAAACACACTTTTCACACTGCTGATCAAGTCACATACCAGAAATACAAACCGCAGATTTATACCATCCACATATTCAAGTGTGCGCAGTGCCCCTTAAGTAAATTCACAGCAAGTAAATCACTCTGCACTGTATTCCCACTCCACCCATATCTCCCCCTTTCTCTCTTCCTTCTCTTCCTTTATTTGCACTTTTCTTCCTCGCTTTTATTCTGCGCCTTTTCTTGCTCTACTCTCTAAGTTTGACCCCAGGACTCTCCTCTTCAAGGCATCCATCGCTCCGTCTTTCACCTCTTGCTCTTTCTTCTTCTGTTTTCATGCTCTCTCCTTTCCCTCTTTTTTTATCTTCCTCCTCACGTCTCTCCTTAAACTCCTTTCTTTTCTCTATTTCCCCATTATCACTTACTTTCTTTATACCCTTATTTTTCTTCCCTTTTCTCCACTGTTTTCCTTCTTCTTTCTCCTTTTTCCCCATCTCGTCCTAACTTTTTCCTTTGCCTTCTCACATTACTATAAAAGTTTCTTATATGCAAATATATGAATGATAATAGCTGCCTTAAAGCACAATTTTTGTTGGAATTTCGCCTGTTAGGGTATAAGTGATCCAGGCGGACTTGGACTTTTACTAGGCTTGAAGTAGCCTTGGATTGCATGTCTCTGTTGAAGACATGAGGCCAGATTTGTTAGGATTTATATTATTCTTGTGTTGATATTGCTCATAGGCCCTTGTGATTTCAGTTCAGAATGTGATACTCTACTTTCAAACACAAGTTTTCACATCCAGTCCCTGTAAAGATCCACAACCCTGTCCATAAAAATCAAAGATCATAACTCATTTGACCAATCTCCCTCTTCATGCTGCTTTACCATGGATGTCAAATTTGAGCAAACCCACGTTAAGGTGGGTTTTTTTTTATTATTATTTTTTAATTGGAAGAGTTCACAGGTTTCAAGCCCAAAGGCGGCTCCATCGGGTTAGAAGTGAAGCCGGGAGCATGCTTGTAGCTTTATCAGGCATTTACAGGGTTGAGCAGCATGAGGCGTGTAAGGAAGGACTTTCCTCAGAAACCAGCTGAACTATGGCATCTACCACCGCGGACCTGCTCACAGCACTTTCAGTAACATCAACACAATCTCAACATTTCGTCCTCATTTTTCTCTTCCACAAAATGAAAGCTTTTTGAGTTTTGTTTTGTTTTTCCAAATGAAGCCAAAAAAACTTGATGATTACACCCTGTACTTGATGCGGACCATATTTTCCCTTATTTTTTTTTTCTTACTTCAGGTTCTGTTTCACCTTTTACCCCTTTGTAGACCTACCTCTCCAATCCTTTTCACCATCACTATCTTTCTTCTCCCCTCTTTCCTGTCTTCTCATTGTCTCCTCTTGTCCTTCCCTTAATTCGCTTCCCTCCAGCCTCTCGTACTTTCACCTTGCTCTCCTACTTCTTTACCCCTCCTTCTTCCTTTCAACTTTTTCAACATGTTCTCCTCCTTTTCCACATCTGGCTCTTTCTACTCACTTTCTGTTTACTCTTTCTCACCCTCCTCGTGCTCCTTTTCTTTCCCCGATCCCTCACCTTTATCCTCCTCTTCTGCCACTAAAACGGTGCAACCTGGGAGGTGGCGTGGAGAAGGAAAGGAGGTGGGGGAGTGAAACCACAGGACCACCTGAAGAGCGGGATGATGAGATAAATATTCGAGATTCATTTTCATCCCTGTGCACTCACAAACCCGACTCACACACATGTTCCATGCAGGCTGCTGCAGTGCGGGATCATGGTTGTCATTTTTTTTGGTGATTTATGGTACAACTGTGTGCGTGTGTGCGTGCGTGCATTCGTGTGTTCGTGTGTGGACGAGCCAACGTCAACATCGCGGTCGTTTCTCGGTTAAGCGAGGAGCGCTGCCGCTGCGTTCTCTTTCCACAGTTGCCGCGGTTACCGTGCGTCAGCTCGCTGTCCATCAAGCGGGGCTGCTAAATGGCCAAAAGGCCGCGCTTCTAGTCCTCCCCTCCCTCAGATTTCGGCTTTCCTTCTCTCTCCCAGCTCTTTGACCCATTCGTTTGTTCTTTCTCCTCTTTCTGTTTTTCTTTCTCCTTTCATCCTTCTCTGTTCTTTCATCCTTCTCTGTTCTTTCATCCTTCTCTGTTCAGTTTCTGCTGTTTTTGCTTTGTCTTTACTTTTCTCTCATCTTCCATCCTTTCACTCACCTAATCCATGTTACTTCTCTTTTTTTTCCTTTGCTTCACATTATTTAATTTGCTCTCTACTTTCTGCTCTCCATCCCCTTTTCCTCCATATGCCTCTTTATTTTTAATGTCTTGCTCCTCTCTTTCTCTTTTCTTGTCTCAGAAATAAATTAAATATCTTTCCTTTCTTATTTTTCTTTGCTCTTTTGTCTTTATCTCCAATATCTTTTTCCATCTCAGTTTCTTTTCTCTTCTTCATCCGCTCTTCCTCTTTTTCCTTTTCCTACACCTGCCCATACCTCATCTCCTTGACAACTTTTTTCTTGTCTTCTGTCCTTGTTTCCTTTCCTTATGCCCTTTTGCCTTGTCCTCTTACTTTGCTTTTCTTTCATTTTCCTCTTCTCTCATCTTCTGTCTCCCCCCGCTCCCCCTTCACCTCCTCTTCTCTGCCTCCTCAGTCTTTCCTTCCTCTCCTCTTACAGTCGAGGTGACTCTGAGTTTACAGTCATAAACTTTTGACGTTAGCTTGATATTTTCATTTTGCTTGGAACCCGCACAGATTTTCCTCATTTGGTTGTGATGCAGAGAGAACAACTAAGGGCTTAGAGTATATTAGTGTCTCACTAAGTGTGTATGTGCGTATGAATAATGAATTATTCCTAAGTGACCTGCTTGCCTCCCAGTTTGCCCAGTATTCTGTATTTCCATTCTCCACACTGAGTGCCATGGCCCTCCACTTAAATCCTAATCTCTGTATATGTGTGTGTGTGTGTGTGTGTGTGTGTGTGTGTGTGTGTGTGTTTCATGTTTTCAGAGGACAAAAATGTGTCCAAACGTCATCTTGGCCCAATTAAGGAGCGACTGTCCCTTCACATCTTAAGGAAACTGGGATTGGTACCCGAACATGTGGAAACCAGACCGCTGTACAGCCCGCTTCAACCTGACATTGAGCAGGTAGCGCGCACACACACACACACGTACACATCTGTGCTCGAGTCTTTCCCTGTTCCATTTTTTGCCACATTTTTTTCAAACTTTTTTCCTACCTTTTGATTGGTTGTCGGTGCTCTCTGTCAGGGGCGCCTGATGATGTGGGTTGACCTCTTCCCAAAGTCTCTGGGACCACCCGGACCTCCGTTCAACATCACGCCGCGCAAGGCCAAGAAGTAGAAACATAAACACACAAATATGTCGAGCATAGAGAGGCAAATCCATTTCCAGTTTGACGATCAAAACGTTCAGTCGATATTTGAGCTAATCAAGTCTGTTTTTTGTTCAGGTTTTTCCTGCGTTGCATCATCTGGAATACCAGTGATGTCATCCTGGATGATGTCAGCATCAGCGGGGAGAAGATGAGTGACATTTATGTCAAAGGGTAAGTGGAGGATGTCATTTAACTTCAAAATAAAGCTCATAACAAGCTGGAAGAGGGGCATGATAACTGTTTCCATCTCTCAGCTGGCTCGAGGGACACGAACACAACAAACAGAAGACTGATGTCCACTATCGCTCTCTGGGCGGAGAGGGAAACTTCAACTTCAGACTCCTGTTTCCCTTCAACTACTTACCAGCAGAACAACTGTGTGTCGTCGACAGAAAGGTACAGTAACAGTAAGCCCGTCAACTTTTATACTGCTTATAAAGAATGACAAGAGCAGTAACTTAAAGGCTTCATCCAGGGTTTAAAGTTCTCTGTTACTCTGCGAGAATTCCAGAGGTAGGCTCATTTACATTTTTAGCGATTCATGTTCTCAACGAGTCCCAGCAGGGCCGGACCCTGGACTGGGTACACCTTGGAGAGGTCCAGCAGAAGGCTAACATAGGACAAACAACTATTGTCTCACATTAATCTAAAATGACCAAATAACCCAAAGAGCATGTCTTTGGACTATCAGAGGGCTCTGGAAAACCCATATGGGCAAAGAGAGAACAAGCCACAATCAACCAGGTTTGAACAGGAGCCTTCTTCTATGACAGCTGGGAACCAGTGAGGAACCTTATTTGGTTTGAATAAAGTCGACCCACCTAAAAAAAAAAAAAGAAAAAAGTTTGTGGTTCAGCTAATTTTTGGCTCAACAGGACTCAACGGTACTGTGACAAAAAAAAAGCGCTGCGGTGAGGCTGTTAGTTCTGTTTTCATATCATCGAGGTGATTTTTCAGACTAATTTAGCAATCAGTTGACAACAACTTATTATGCTGCACATGCCATTTAGAGACCGACGAAGGGACGGGTGTTGAAACGTTTCAAAGAAAGGTGTACCGGGAATACTTTACGGCTTTGAGAGTTGTGTGTGGACGCTGATGCAATTAAGCTACCAGGCTACAGTTTCCCATTCGGGAAAAGGTGAGTAACTAATGCATTTTCTGTGGACTGACCTTTAAAATTAATGCGAGGATTCCCATTTAGAAATGAACAGATTGTGTTCTGGTCATTCGGAAACTGGTCCCCATCCATCTGGCTCGTTGTAGCTCGCCAGGCTATGATTTTAGCATCTGATACCACTAAAGTAGGGGAAAGGCAGGGACAAGGCCCCTCTCAGTAGTTAAAGCACATGCACCCCATCACCTCTGTTCACCGTGCACAATGCAAGTAGATTAAAAACCACAGAGGAGCCAGAATATTAGGATACTTTAGCTTAAAATCTCTAAACCCAGGAAGTTCTGAGTGACCTGATGACATGTTTCAAGGTTAGAAATATTGCTGCTACTTTGCTAGCTGATCTTTACGTCCTTTGTTTCAATAATATTTGAGGTGAACATGATTCCTAAAAGTCGTCCCAAAGCACAGATATGTGTGACATGCTGGGACATCCTCATTGCACCGCCTTATACTTTATTTTGCATTTCATCATAGACTGATGCAGGAAATCTACAAACTGGTTCACAAACGTTTACAACAATCCAGAAAATGTATTTATCTACTTATTTATAACATTCAGTCCTTGCACACAGACACACGTTGTAAACATGTTCCAACCCGCCCTACAAACAAACCCCCTCGCCCCGTCCCTTTCACGCAGGGCAAAATTTCCCCCGTTTAAGCCTCGTTTCATCTTATCACCAGTTACTTTCTATGAACTGGAGACATGTGGCAAAAACATCACATCCAAACACAGACTTGAGTCAGTGCACAAAGTTTGGTCAGGGGGAATTTCCGAGGCGAGGTCCTCCCTCCAGAGTCCGCTAACGAATCTACTGTGGCCTTCAGTTCACAAAAATAATGATGTGACAATTTAACAAGAAAGAGTTGTGAGTTAAATGTTGTTGAATCTGTGAGACTCAACAATAACACAGAGTGAAGAGCTAAAATAACATCACTCCCGAAAACTGGAATAACAACCCGGCTGTCATTTGCTTTTCTTGGCACGAGCCGGAGGCTCTTTAGCCGCTCGCGGCCGGCGTGTTTTACGACGGCGTTCTCTCGCCTGCAGCAGCATCTTCAATCAGCGAGCAGCTGAAAAGACAAGAGGGAGTTTTAAATGAAAAACTCCGCCGGGTGGAGAGCCTCAGCTCGAAAACAGAGCCGCGGCCAGAAAGGGAGTTTATGAAGCCAGAAACCTCAGCGGTTGGTGATATAATCACTGAGTCACAGGGACAAATCAGCGGCGCTATCAACACTCTGCAGTCTTACTGCCTGATGGTGGGGATGGGGTGTGTGGTAGGAAAAGTCACGCTTTGTTGTCTTTTCCAGCTCGATTAGTTCAACTTAGTCACCCTAAGGTTTGTTTTTCTGACTTCAGCCTCAAAATTCAGCCTTCAGTTGAAATATCCAATTTCCTCGATTTATCGTTCAGTTTAAATAAAATGTTTAAATATACCGTTCACATCCCCTCAAAGCCCAACGTGAAGTCTTAAGTGTTCTTATTCTGTCTGACCTCCAAAACACTAACAGATTCAGTTCACTCTCACATATGGCAAAGAACAAATAATCGAGTAGTGTTGGAGCTGTCCATGGCAACTTTTAATGTTATCGGCACAGTCATAGTTACCCCCCCCCCCCCCCACACACACACACACACACACAACCATACACACACATACAATAAAACACTTTGTAACCATGAAGCCTTTGGGTGCCTCATCCCTATTTTGCACATTTGGATGACGGCACAGAAGACGCGGCCTCGCAAGTATCCTGATGCTCTTCATGCTCAATAATCCAAGCAAGGAAATCCTAGAAAGTTGATTGAGTTCATCTGGACCGAATATTTTTCAGCGGGAGAAACATTTCATCACTCATAACGCTGGATGAGTGATGAAACGCTTCTCCTACTGAAAACCTTTCGTCCAGATGAACCGAATCAACTCTCTGGATGACCTTGTGAGGGAGCTGAATTCTCGTGAGATTCGCCATCTCGCAGTCACAAGAGAGTCCGTCTTGCCAGGTTTCGAGTGAGGATGCGCTGATCTGACTTTTTTTTTTCCTAAGTTGGCTTAAGGTATCTGCCAATTCAGAGTGCCGATCTGATAAATAAATGACGGCAGAAATAGTTTAAAAAAAATTATTTATGTTATTCACCTAATTTAATTTGCACTAGTCTCATTTCAGCTCTTTGTGTGAGTTATTTACAGTCAGTCTGCATCCCTTTAGCTTTAAGCTATGCTGGGGGTTGCTAAGCTTTAGGATCAAAACAGCATTTTCAAGAAACTCTAGAACCAAAAAAATCTGCATGGAGCTGCAAAACATATACTGTACTAGTTTATTGTGTTGAGCTCAGCTTTTTTTTTCCTGCTCCAAGAGAACCTCCCAGCCGTGGGATAAATAAAGTGTATCTTCTTGCCTCATCTTAAGGAAGGTGACACAGCCTATTAAGCATTGCTAATAGCTGTATGCGTGCTCATACATCTATTTAAGGCTACTTTGGTAATAAATAAAAAATAGCAGCCTAATAGCTTTAAATATAGAAAAAGAGAACAAAAATAGAAATGTTTCACTTCATTTTAACTAAAGTCCAGCAGCAGATCAAGCATACTACTGGGGGAGCAGCGCTGGCAGTGAAAGCATGCAAATATTATTTTTTTCTCCACAACATTTTTTTTTAAAAATTGTGTATCTGTAGCTAGAGGGACTTATAGAGTATTTAAAATATTTACACAACTGTCAAATATTGCCAATGTAAGCATAATTGTTTTGTTACTAAAAGGTAATAATGTCCAAAGAGTAGAGGCACACTGGGTGGATTTAACAGTGCTGCATGTGATATGTTTAATATCTTTGTTTAAACAAACAGAAATGCTGCATGTAGTTCAGCTCCAGCATCAGTTTAGCTCAATATTTCCACCTGTAGAGCTTTTGGAGGAAGATGAATGGAGGAAATGAGAGAGAAGACCGAACAAGATCTGCACTTAGCACTCTGGCAACAAAAAGAGAAGCAGTCACACACACACACACACACACACACACACACACACACACACACACACACACACACACACACACACACACACACAGAGGGTGTCATGTGTTTACTCTGTGTTTGTGTGTGTTGTTATGAAGTGTGAGAGCATGGTGTGGATTTAGACTCTGATTTAGAGAGTCGATGTGAAGCCATTACAGCAGCTGCAGAGAGGAGTCTGTTTAGATGCATTTTCAGAAAAGGTAAAGGTCTTATCGTCCTCTTGAGAAAACACCAGCATTATTTTCACCTTCTAACTCAGAGGAATATTGTAGAAAATTGAGTCCATGGAAGAAGCTGAATGAAGTGCAATTGAAATATGAAATATGGCACAGAGAGAATAAATGTAGAACTGAGTGTTTTTAAATGCACAACAATGTTTGGTAGCAGTCTGTGCAGAAAAAAAAATGCAACAAACCCTAATAAATAAATGCAGGTGTTGTGGTGGGATGTGGTAAAGATTTCCTGTATGTGTCTTTGTGGTTGCAGAGCAGATGGCCTAGAGACTTCTCAGTGGACAGTTCAGTAACAGTGCCTCACCCGTCACTTCTCACTGACTGGGTAGATGACATGAAATTATGGCCTGAAGATGGCTACATTGACATTATCAATTAGCTTGTTTTTTCCGAAGGTTTTCATGGCGAGGGAATTACGTAATTATAAGAGCACCGAGGAGTATAATTGCTGTGATCGGGGAGACACGTGTCATCTTGCTAACTGCTACGTGTTTACATGTGGAAGCCACGCATTGTTAAAGCTTTGTGTAGGCTGTATGCTGTA